>CM077220.1:33553964-33678964 GCA_039654775.1 Spinibarbus caldwelli
CAGCTGGTACTATAGGGACAAATATCAATACAACATAATAATAATAAAAATGTGTACCTCTAATTTGTTAATAGAGCCTTGTAAAAATGTGGTTATTTTTATTCTGCAGAAAGTTCAAACCGTCAATACCAGACTATTGTTCCAATAATTGGAAGCGGTTATTTTGGCAGCAGTTAGCCTATTTTTTCCCGTTTAAAGTAATCCTGTAATATGTCATTAATACATCAAAGCCCTTTCAGCCGTGACTTCATGATACAGCAAACTAACTCACACATTTTGTTTGTAGAAAGATTAATGGCAGGTCCCAAAACAGTTTTTAGGACAAACACTCCCACCCTTCAGAGTGAGAAGGTATTGATTAGGCTGAGATGGATTGGCTTTTTAATTGTCAAGCATGATGAAAGTGTTCAGATTAATGGCTTACCTAGTGCTACACATGCACTACACTTTCAGTGGCCATGGATTTGCTTGTTCAAGTGTGGGTATTTACATGAGAATTAGTTAATAAGGGACCAATAAACACTAACGTATGAATGCACACACACTCTTATCGCAAATTAAATATCGAGCCCTATAAACTGATTCAGTCCTGCTATGCCAGTTCTTGAATCCAAATCACTGCACATCGCTTGAATGTCTAAAGATGTGTGAACCCATACACATCCATCTCCCTGAATGTTGTGTCATGTTTAAATTATGGTTTGCAGTATTCCTAAAATGGAACTATTCGGAACTACCCAGCCTTATCTCACCAATCTATAGCTGCATTTCTGTGCTAGTATCATCAAGTCCACATGAAGCACGCGGTGCTTGGTGGTCCATAAAATAGACTGGAAAGAAGAGAGGAGGAAAAGATTGTCGGTGCCAAAAGCTGCCAGCAGCCCCCATTCATCACTGGTGCTTGTGATTACAGCCTGAACTCTATCACACAGAGGACACATATGGAGTGGCATAGCCACATTAAAGGGTACAGTAAAGGAGGAGAGATTGGAAAGTGGGTTGATTATGAAAGAGGGACAGAAAAACAGGGAGAAAGAGAGAGGGCATAAAGGCCGAATGAGATCTGTGGTAGGTCTCTTTTGAGTGCTAAGGCGGGGTGCCTGAGATCTAGTTCAATTTGTAAAGGTTGTTAGTGAGGGCTCAGCTCTGAAGGCTTTGACTGACAGTTCAAATCACTTTCAGAGAGCTTCGCTTGACCAGTCGTGACTTTGGTCTGGAGCAAGGGAGGTTATATTCTTTATATTTTCAGACATCTCTGTGTATCTGGATGAGGCCTAGAACATTTTACATAGCGCTGGATCTTCATCTTGTGCAGTCTCACAGATGGGTGGGTCAGCTGCCATAGATGCCAGAAACATCCCAGTTAAAAGGTACCCTCCATAAGGGCGAGGCAGGCTGCGTATATATAACGTCTGATAATTACATGTGTCTAAAACAGGGAACCCTGAGAGCTTCGAGTTCAGCCACAGACTGCAGACACATCACAGAAAGAAACATGCGCCACCCTCACCATGCAGAACCACTTGAACCACAGCAGCCTAAGCCTGTAGTTACACTGGGTTAAAAAAAAAAACATAAGTATACATATACTGTTACATCTAAGACATCTTAAAAATACAGAGAAGAATACAGTGCATAATATGTGTGTGTGTGTGTGTGTGTGTGTGTGTGTGTGTGTGTGCACAGCATGTTTGTCTGTTTGATTTAATTTACCTTGAATCTTATTGTTCGGAAGGATAATCTCTCTGTGGTTCAGCCACAGAGAGAGAAAAAAATGTTAAAGGAGGTTAAAATTATGTAATAGCTTGTGTGGTGATAAGACAGAGCCAAATGAGAAAAAAATAAATAAATAAGATCAATAAAATCTAAAAAAAAAAATAAAATAAAGGTCTACACATGATAAAAGAAAGAGTGAGATCTGTAATCTGCATCCTGGATAAAAAAAAAGAAAAAGAAATGTCAGATAGTTTCCTGATGGAATGTAATTTCATATTGCAAACATTTGTCACATATTATTGATTTATTTATTTGAAACATTTTAATGACTATTTTACATTAGGCAGCTAAGCAGGCATTTTACATATTGTGGCCTGCAAGGTTACTTTATTTATTTAAATAATTTATTATGCAGTATTTATTTATTATTTCTTTGCTTACATTTATTTATTAGTATTTAAACAAACCACTTATACATTCCACTTCGAAGTGGAAATGTAAATTTATATATTTATTTATTTAACGACTAATTAACAGCTGATATGTTGGGGAAAAGAAATCCTCTTTTTATTTTGCAGAGCAGCAGACATGAAAACTACAGTAAGAGCGGCCTCTGATGGTCATCATGAGTTTAACAACACACTCGTGTTCTAGAGAGTTCTAAGTGCATTGTGGGTAACTCACGCGACACCCTCCTCCTCCTCCAGCAGCCTGCAAACATGATGGTGAGTGCTCTTTCAATCCTGTTTTGCCTTCAAATCCATCGCCATCTGAACCTTTCTCGCATTTCCTAGTGCTGGGAGATAATCGTCCAGGACGAATAAAGCACAAAGGACATGTCTGTGGGGTTATTTCTGTTTTAGATGAGATAATACGTCTAAAGTTTTCCGTTGATGCTAGTTAGCTTGATGGCTAACGATTCATTCTTCTGTGTGAGAGTGACCGGCAGAAATTAGAGATTTGCGTTACGACGCGACCTGCAAAAGTCGACTCTGTGTACATAATGTTTTATATTTCACTCAGTAGTTTTATACTTGTGGATGCTAAATGATGCTGGAGGCTTTAGTTTAGCATCATTTCGCTAATGAAGAAAGAGCTAATGAACCGGTTACACCCTTCAATACTGTTCGTCTCTTTAGTTGCTATGATAAACCTGTGACTTTATGAAACTATTTTATTTTTCCGAATAAAGGCCCTTATTAGCACGTAGACACACACATAGAAAGATAATCACGACATCTCTTTTGTGCATGACAGCACCTGCAAAAACTAAGACAAGAGCGGGTATTACTGTAATTTATAATAGTGTTATATTAGCCTATGTCTCTGTGTGAATATAAAGAGAAAGATGTAAATGTAAAAGCTGTATAAGATCACAGCACTTTAACTCATATAACGTTAAGTGGTCAATACACTGGCTGTGTAAGAACTGTCAGATGGTCATGGAAAACCTTAAAAAAATCAGTGATTTATAGGCTTGGAAAGATCATGGAAATTAGCACAATTGCAAAATACTGTGAATGTATCTGTTGTAAATATATATATATATATATATATATATTTTTTTTTTTTTTTTTTTTTTTTTTTCTAGTTTGATCTGTTCTTAAAATTTTAAAAGCATTTAACTGAATTCAAAAGATGTTGTAGTTATGATATTATAGTGATTCCTAAACGTCTCCCCTCAGCCCACTCCAGTCATCCTCCTGAAGGAGGGCACAGACACCTCTCAGGGGATCCCACAGCTCATCAGTAACATCAATGCTTGCCAGGTTGTGGCAGAGGCTGTGCGGACCACCCTCGGCCCCCGTGGCATGGACAAGCTTGTGGTAGATAACAGAGGCAAGTCTGAATTTCTATTTTTGATTAGGAAGGACTCGGACTGGTGTATTTCTTGGTATCATATTAACATGATGCTCTAATTTTTCATGCTGTGATTTACATGACGTTATCTTGCAGGCAAAGCCACTATTTCTAATGATGGAGCCACAATTCTGAAGCTTTTGGATGTTGTACACCCTGCGGCCAAGACTCTGGTAGACATTGCCAGATCTCAGGATGCTGAGGTAAGTTTGACACTTTCTGTGGGTATATTTATCCTGCTTTAAAATGTTGATAGTTTTGGTTCTCAGTGTTAATTGATTGACTATATTATATTATAGCTTTGATATGAAACACCTGTTCAACTAATTGCTGACTACACAGCACATATTCATAAAATGTTCTGTTATAGTTTTAGCCTCAATCTATATTTTGTAGCAGGAGGATAGCACTAAAAATGTTTTAATGATACATTCTTGTTTATTTTTATTTTTCAAAAGCATTTGTACACTTAAAAGATGGTATTGTGAATGTAAACATGACTAAAGGAGCCTGTTATGTCTGTTTCTGAATTAAAAAAATTCATTTTGAGCAAGTTGGGCTTAATTTGCATAATTATCTTATGGCTAGGTAAATGCGCTAGAGTGTATCGTCTACATTGTGTGTGTGTTTGTTCAGGTTGGTGACGGCACTACCTCGGTGACTCTGCTTGCTGCTGAGTTTCTGAAGCAGTTAAAGCCGTACGTGGAGGAGGGGCTTCACCCCCAGACCATCATCAGAGCGTTCCGCATCGCCACACAGCTCGCTGTCAAAAAGATCAAAGAAATCGCTGTTACCATCAAAAAGGATGACAAGCAGTGAGTCCAGACCCTGTGTGCTGTTATGTATTATAGTCACGTGTTATCATATATATGTCACAGAGGTGATCATTTGTCGTCTGTTGCTACCACAGAGAGCAGAGGAGGTTGTTGGAGAAGTGTGCCGCTACGGCTCTGAACTCCAAGCTGATTGCAGGACAGAAGGAATTCTTCTCCAAGATGGTGGTGGATGCAGTGATGATGCTGGATGATCTACTTCCTCTGAAGATGATTGGAGTGAAGAAGGTGCAAGGTGGCGCTCTGGAGGTGAGGGGGAGCACTGCAAACAGATCTTTTGGACAGACTGTCATTGTCCTTTTTCTTTTGTTGAAATATGTATGTTCAGACAGTGTAGTCAATATCTACTTTATCTTTATGGGTTATAATAGTAATAATGTAAGGGTCAGCACGACTTAAAGCTGGAATACACGTCACATTTTGTAAAATAGATTTTTACACTGTGACATACATTTGCCTACTTTGAAAATGGAGAAAAACTGGGCAGATTACTTGAAACACAAACTCATGCAAAATATAACTTTTTGCTAGGAGGCACATAAAAATAAAAAAGAATGGGGGGAAACGGTGTCTCTATTGAATTGAAGCAAAAGAAACATGTAGATTTTAACTTCGCATTCCTTTGTTTTTGTTTCTGTCTATCAGGACTCTCAGCTTGTAGCTGGTGTGGCATTCAAGAAGACCTTCTCCTATGCTGGCTTTGAGATGCAGCCCAAGCGCTATGTGAACCCAAAGATCGCACTGCTCAACATTGAGCTGGAGTTGAAGGCAGAGAAGGATAATGCAGAAGTCCGTGTCAACTCGGTGGAGGTCAGTACTGCTCTTAACCGTCACAGGTTGTCTCTTTGATTGGTGTGGCCTAATGATAAAAGGACTAGGTCATAAGCAAGTCAGAAAACTGACTAGAACTGATGTAGTAGTTGTCATTTTAAATCAGGTGTTGTTTTGGCCTTATGTTTCACTTGGGAAGAAGAGGGTTAAGTTAAGTTGTTTTGGCAAAAGTGAAGCCCAGTTACTATTATCTGCTTTCTGTGGCTTGCTTCTACGAGTTATTTTATTGCTGTGACACCAACCAATCCCAAAGTCTGCAAATTCATATTTTCAGAGATTCCTATGTCAGTAACCAATCATGGCCTATATAAACAAACTCAGTTGCTTTTCCACATGTTTCTGTGGCTGTTTGCAGGACTATCAGGCCATTGTTGACGCTGAATGGAACATCCTATACGATAAACTGGAGAAGATCTACAAATCTGGCGCTAAAGTGGTGCTATCAAAGCTGCCCATTGGAGATGTGGCCACACAATACTTTGCAGACAGAGATCTGTTCTGTGCAGGCCGTGTTGTGGAGGAAGATCTTAAGAGAACTATGATGGTATGATGATATCCTATGTTTATGCTGTCTGTTAGCTTTCGCTGTGTATCATTACTTTCATGATTCAATTCCAGTTTGTTATTAAATTGGGGTAAACAACGTCCAATCTTATTTAGCGTTATAATTCTGCTATTTGAAAGCTATCATAAATGAATGTTCTGTATAATCTTTTATGCACATAATGTTTTGGACATGCTAGTGATGTGTTGTTAAAGGCCAAAGTATACTTCACTTTTTACGTGTAAGCGAGGGACAGCGTGAATTGCGTCATCAGAACAGTACGTGCACCACCCAATTTTTGTAACCACGCGTACTTTGTAAGCAGTTGTAATGTCTCCTCCAGGCCTGTGGTGGCTCTATTCAGACCAGTGTCGGTGCCCTGACTGAAGATGTGCTTGGACAGTGTGAGCTCTTTGAAGAAGTGCAGGTTGGAGGAGAAAGGTATGCTTTTATTTTCTATGTAACTACAAAATGTAATTGTCAATGAAACTGGAGATTTTAATAAGTGATTTAATGTAAACCTTTTTTCCATACACACAATGTAACTGTGTGTATCGCATTACAGATACAACTTCTTCAAAGGCTGCCCGAAGGCCAAGACCTGCACCATTATCCTAAGGGGTGGTGCGGAGCAGTTCATGGAGGAAACAGAACGCTCACTGCACGATGCCATCATGATTGTGCGCAGAGCAATCAAGGTGGGGAAAACTTCATCTCTTGCTACAAATGCTACAACTATAGATTTATTTTCTTTGATTTCCAGTATTTCTTGTTGGCAAAGACTGAAAACTTTGTGTTAACAATGTATAGTAAGTTGAATGACAAGAAAGTAGTATTCTAGTCCTGAATAATCAAGATGCACTGAAATTTCTGAATGTTTTAAAAACTGCCAGCAGGGGGACACAAGTTTCTTAAGCTATTAAAAGTAAAACAAATATAGTCCTTGCTGAATGCTACAAATATAGTCATGTACTGAACATGTATTTCCCCATGACAGAATGACTCTATTGTTGCTGGAGGTGGCGCTATTGAGATGGAGCTGTCGAAGTATCTGAGGGATTACTCTAGAACAATTCCAGGGAAGCAGCAGCTGCTGATTGGAGCCTATGCCAAAGCCTTGGAGATTATTCCCAGACAGCTGTGTGACAACGCAGGCTTTGATGCTACCAATATCCTAAACAAACTGAGGGCCAAGCATGCACAGGTACTTACACAAGTCATGCCTATTTATTTTTCATTAAATCATCTAAATTAGATGTCAGTATTATAATTAATCCATTTGCATGATCTCTCTTTTCTTTAGGGTGGTATGTGGTATGGAGTGGATGTGAATAATGAAGATATAGCAGATAACTTCCAGGCGTGTGTATGGGAGCCCTCTGTTGTGCGTATCAATGCCCTGACCGCTGCTTCTGAAGCTGCGTGTCTCATCCTCTCAGTGGATGAGACCATCAAGAACCCTCGCTCTACTGCTGACGGCCCAGCAGCATCTGCTGGCAGAGGAAGAGGTCGCGGTAGACCCCCACACGCCCACTAATCCACACTCATCGCCAGTAGTGTCTTGGGCAGAGCCTCTGGACTCAGAAGGTCAAAACAAAAGCTGACCATATATAGGCCTTGATTTGTTTCCTTGACCCATTTTATTACTTTCTGGTCCCACTAAATCCAGGCATTTCCGTGTGTTTCCAAAGGCTAAAGCAGAATAAAATGTCATTTTTGCTAATTGTTCCAGGGATTGAATCATCTGTTGGATAGTTGGAGATTTGAATGTTGTTTTGTGATAGTCTGAGAACACACAAACCATACAGACACTCAAATAAAGAGTGATCAGTTTGTAGATCTGTATAAGCACTGATATGCAGGCACTCTGCTGACATAACGTTCCTGTGTTGGTCATTCGGTAGAACTATTTATTGGACCATTAAAATCATTACTTTTGCTTCTCAACATTTGTGTGTGATTTCTTTCTTTATTTGTGATTTATGACCTTTTAGTCATAAGTGGTAAGAGACTTCAGACTTTAGAATTTATATCTTAAACATTATCAGATTTAAAGGAAAATAACTTTTATTTTCAGGCATTGTGATTAGTATACAAACAGCTTCATAGTATGAATTAAACTAAAGTCAAAATTGTAGGACTATATGCTAACAGTATGATGTGATTTAAGCCCTAGCTTAATTCCCATATGTCAAACTAATGTCCTGCATACTTAATATTACCAACATCTCTGAAGCAGGTTTGTGTTAAAAATGACAACCCTTTTTTTTTTTTACCTCCTGGATGGGTAAAAAGCCATCAGCATTGCTCATACGAGGCAGATGAAAGACTAAACGTTCAAATTTCAATGATAAATATCATCACTTTTAGTTTAGACCTGGAATAATTTAAAGTCTTGAGAGGTAGTGTTTCATAAGCTTTAGCTATTCTAATGGTGCCTGAAAAAAAACAGGAAAAAACAAACAAACCTAAATGTCTCAAACAGGTTCTTCATAGAGCAAATAAACAATTACAATCAGGTAGAAAAAATGTTTACAAATTGCATTCCATAATGTAACTACCTGTTTTGTACCTCTGTAGGAAATCAGAAATTTTGAACTTAATTTCTCTGTTAACTATCCTCTTAACATCATTCTAGCTGATTACTTCCTCTTCTTACCTCCAGGTGGCGCAACTATAATTTAAAAACTTAAGAGTGTCCTGATACAAGTTTTTAAATGATTAGTGTATAGCTATAAAGAATGTTTATAAAAACAAACAAACAACTTAAGTGGCTTTATCTGATAATTAAAATACTAAGTGTCTGCAAACTTAGAAGGAATATAATGTCTACTTACTGCATGTGTGATGATCACCACAAGGAATAACTGAACTAAAACTAGTGTTAATAAACTAATAGGAAATGTATAAAAATAAAAATTTAAGCTTATTTTATAATTGTAGTAAATGCGCTTCCTGTCCAAAGTTCTAGTAAAT
This sequence comes from Spinibarbus caldwelli, assembly GCA_039654775.1. Taxonomy (NCBI): domain Eukaryota; kingdom Metazoa; phylum Chordata; class Actinopteri; order Cypriniformes; family Cyprinidae; genus Spinibarbus; species Spinibarbus caldwelli. The sequence continues at coordinate 33,562,725 of CM077220.1, forward strand.
TTTTTTTTTGTCTGTGGCTCATGGTGTAACCGAAACTGTTATTGCTTATAATTTAGAATCTTTCTTATCCAAAGCTTACAGTACACTTAATTCAGAGACAGTCCTCATACAGGAAAATCCCAGTAATGTTCCAGTTTATCATTCAGCCTTCCAGTTTTTATATCTGCAATCCTTGGATATCCAGATCTTCAACTTCAAAACTATTATTTAAGCCATTAATTGATGAGATTAACTGTCTTTAAATGTCCTTCACATTCACATTCCAGTTCTCTCCAGAAACAGCACAATAGGATCAATTGGACAGGAAGTCAATTGATGCCCGCACCAGTCGGCCGGTTGCCACATCAACAGCTGTGACTTTGATCTCAGTGTCTCCAAACTGCATCGTCGTCCGAATCTCCCTGCGTTCAAATGCTGATCCTTTATCATTATCACTAGCACTAGCTGCCACTGCCCCTGACTCAAGCAGGTCTAGCGTGATGGCACCACACTTCCTCACCCCGGGGTCGGTAATGTAGGTTATGTCATCAGTGTCACTGCAGTAGATGTTGATGATGATCTTTCTTTGTCCCATTCTTGCTGGAGTGTAGCTCCGCCTCACCACCTCTCCCAAGGCCACTGATTGATCAACGCTTACAAAGCGGTCCAGGATGTCAGTGCACCATTCTCGGCCATCTTTTATGAGAAGCTTATCACGAGGATGTCGGCCTTCCACAAAGCGGTTCAAAACCCCAACACCGTAAGTTAATGGGCAACGGCGTACACGGACAACAGTGGGGTCTAGACCAAACAGGACTGCACCCTTGAGGATGGTTAGACCTACGTTATGTGGAATTATGATACGGCAGTTTCGCCGTAGTGCATTTTGTGCCGCGCGTTGAAGCATGGGCGACTCTGCAAATCCTCCAACCAAGAAGAGAAAACGCACACCTTTTACTTCCTCCTTCTCCATCAGGTTCTCTGTTTGTGTGAGAGGAATCGATAAGACTTTAGAGAATTGACCACCAATCTGTGGTTTGGTGTTTGTTTGAGAGAAAATGTGTCTTACCAATATGTTTTATGATGTTGTTGATGGTCGGCTGGAAAAGCTCATTCATGGCTTCCGCAGACAGTCTCAGCATCCCTTGAGATGACCACTTTATAAAATTCATACTGACAGAAATATTACACATTGTTAGAGACATACATTTTCAAAGATGTAATAAAGCCCTCAGTCAGTCAGACGTACTTGCTCTTGCGCAGGGCAGTCTCCACACTCTGCCCTCGGTGTCGCTTGTAGAAGTCAATGAAGGAAAAGGGCAGTGAGATGTTTAATGAGTTGGCCCGGCCAGGAGCTGCTGTGCGCTTGCGGGCTTCAAATGCAATGGTAAGGTCCACCCAAGCTGCTGGACGTTTAGCTTTAAAACTCTCAATGAAGTCAGCCCCAAAGATCTGGCACAACATGGCCTCGAAGGCAAGATCCACACCAACTGCTCCATAAGGACCCCCTGAAAGAGAAACATGTATATGTACCATTTAGATACACGGCACTAGATTTGCATGCTGGGCATGGCTAAAGTCATCACTCAAGACTTACCAGATTTGATTTCATTCTGACTATGGTAATCATGATTTTGCCTAGTAGGATATGCTCCCAGATCAACAGTTCTTGGAAAAACAAGTCTTTACCCTGACACCAACTTTAACCATTAACTATCCCTAAAATCAAGTAGGAAATGATAGACTAATAAGAATATATGGGTCGAACCCCCAACCACAGAGCACACAGCCTAATATTTTCCCTAAACAAGAGTTGTCCGATCCTGATCCTGGAGGGACAATTTTATGTAGAGATTAGCTACAACACACCATCTTGGAAGTTTGTAGTGATCCTGAAGACTTCGATTAACTGGTCCAGGTGTGTTTAATTAGGGCAGGAATCAAACTCTGCTGGAAGGTAACCTTCTTGGAGCAGGATTGGACAACCCTCCCCTAAACCTGTAGTATCTGATAAGTTGAAATTTGTTGTCCCAATGATGTGTACTTGAGATGTCATTGGATGGGTGTGTCTGTAAAGTCCACAAGACTGTAGGGTCCCCCCAAACTTGAGATCTTAGGTTTCAGAAGGGTGCTTGCATGCGCTCTTGGTCTGTCTTTTTGCCAGTCCCACACAAACACATCATAGCAAACACTACGTGGCAGTCTATGTTGCATTACATCATGTAGTGTGTTTGGAGGAGGAGTGACCACTTGATGGCAGTTGATCCAGGAACATGTCCTACTTGGCAAAATCATGCAGTGAATTGAACTTGGTTATTCATGACTGTTAACTTTAGCCATGCATCATTTCACTCTAGTCCTGAAAATCTGTGAGGTGAAAGTCTTATTGGAGGTAATTGTATGTGTGTGAAGAAGTCAGATTTGGTTTTCAACTAACCTGAGGCTTTGTAAAGCTCCTTCAGAGTGCCCTGTGGCTGCTCAATTTGATGCACCGTCAGATCCACTGTCCCACCACCACAGTCTGCCACAATGTACCGGTCACCTTTGAGAATACACACAGTTAAACTTATTCAGCCATCGGTTTCCTGCTTAGTAACTGTTACCAGATTTTTTTAAATAACCAGACTTGTTTAAATAACACCCTTGTTCTTCTCGCTCTCTGACCTGCTGCAGTCAGGAAGATCTTTTACCAAACAGCCTTCAGACATTTATGATACAGTCTGAGATAGCTTGGCTCCTGCCAACTGACTTTACTCAACTACACAGGAGTAGAGAGAGGAAAGTGTGCTTCTTGTTTGTTTACAGTGGTGTAATAACTCAGTTTCATGGGAAATGGCCTCCTCTTTGTGTGTCGATACACATGTGTGCACCATTAAGAACTGCAAGACACTACGAGAAAGCAAAGGAGATCTGTATTTTGTGTATTGTGTGAGTTAGATAGTAATAAACTCGATCCCTCTCTCTCCAGGAAACATCTGGAGCTAAAGATCTGATTATTTTGACCCTGCACCTTGTCATTGTGCCAGTCATGTAGAGAGCACTGCACGCACACACACTGCAGCCATGTGCTCAGACTGTGCAGCCAGTAATAACATACCAATGATTTCTCCATAATGAGCGTCTCTTACACATATGCAAAGCAATCAGAGTCATATAAACAATATTATATACACATAAGGAACAAGAGAATGTAATGGGGGAAATCATATTTTAAGAATGGAAGATTTCATCTAACTTGTCATATAAAGTAGCTCATTACAATACAATGCTGGAAATTATTACTTTGGAAAGTATTATGATTTTTTCAGTTTTCCTTGCTTGTTTGAAATCTTGAAATCCTGTCTATTTGTGGTTACTTTAAAGAATCACAAATAAAAAAGACATTCATGTGTCTTTATTAAAGCATCTTCATGTTTAATTTGTCACAGTATCGACACTCTATATGGCCGACAGGCATCAAGATGTCTGTTTCAAACATACTATGTCTGAGGACAAAATTACTATCCATAGAAGTTAACTGAATATAAATATACATAATAGAAGTGATGATGATGATCTAGCTATGATGATAGCTAGATGTGTATCTCCATCTCTCACCTGTCTGCATCTCAGACCATAATTCTCCAGTACCACTCTCCACCAGAAAAGTTCGGCTATGCCTGGCTCTGCGGAGCTGCTCGCGTGCTGAAAGACAGATTGTTTTCCTTTAATCTGTGAATCACTCACACATGGGCAGCTTTAATCAAAACCTTATCACATTAGAGCCAATAAACTCAAAACTCGAGCGAAAGAGAGAGGGAGAGATTGTAGTTACCTGGATCAATAATAAAGCAGCCTGCTAAACAGACCCTGATTTAATGAACCTAAAGACTTTGTTTATAAAACATGATCTTTGAGATGTGAGCACAATTTACTTTAAGTATTGCTCTTATACCTAATAAAACAGGCTTGTTTCATGGCTGTAGTTTTATAGCGGGTGCTTTTAGTGAATAATGACCTGCTAAACTAAGAACGATCTCTGCTTCACTTTTGGGGTTACTAAGGCTATACTGGTTGCTATGTTTCCTGAGGAACTCTTTTTATGGACTGAATTACCTCTAATATTTCCTTTCAGGTACAGTGTGAACACTGGAGGACAGGCTGCCTTACATTTCCACAGCTTGCACCAAACACACAGAGAAGAGAAAACTTAACCACACTTTTGGGACAATCTGGAACCCATTACAATATGAAACAGCATTAGAAACAAGACAAAGACAAAGAGGAAGAAGTAAAAACAAACCAATTTGAACTTTAATTACTCTAAAACCCATGTGATTTGATACAACAGAGACAGATAAATAATGTGTCCATGCAATGTAAAACCCGATAATATGAAAACATTTGTTGAAACAGATTACCTCAAGACATTTAAGTTAACTAACTCATAGATTAAGTTAGTGGAACTTTACAATTTTATTTTGTTCTACACAAACATGCTAACTTCAATTTAATCAATTGAATAAACTACCTCATACAGATTGTTTGCATAAACAATTACCTTTATGGTTATATGCCATATAATAGACTCAACTATGGGCACATTTGAATCATTATAGTTTTAAGATCAATGCATAAAAAGCAGCAATGAAAAGGCATGGTAAAAAAAAATCAAAAAAAGTTTTTTTTCTCCATAGAAAAGGCTAAAGTGAAAAGAAAAGAAAAGAAAAAAAAGAAAAGAAAAGAAAAAAGAAAAGAAAAGAAAAGAAAAGAAAAGAAAAGTCTTTTGGGAGATAAAGGTGCCGAAGCTGAAGTGTATTTGTGTCCCTTGATTTCCAGTGGCAGTAAACACTGTCCAATTGTAAAACGTTTAATTTTGGAATGTACATATGCTCACATACCTCTGAGTAAGTAAGCAAGCAAAAATGCAAGAAAGAATGAAAGAACAAAAGAAATCATTCAGGGAAACTAGTGTAAGCAGTCAAGAGGAGGGTGAGCTCATGGTCCGCAGCACCTTGTTCCAATTATGATGTGAAATGTATGTGCATGATTATAAGTATATTTTGTTTGAGTGTAAAAGCAGGGATGAATAATAGTGTATACAGTTTTTTTTTGTTGTTGTTGTTTTTTTTTTTGTATATAAATGTAAAAAGAGTGTTTGTAAAAGAGTACCATTTTATCATTTGTCAAGCCCTGATAAGAATAAGAGTGTCAACCCTTCAAAGAGTTTTTTTTTTCAGCTCTGTGACCTTGGGGGACACTCACACCTTCAAGAAAATGTCATCTCTCTCTTTCTGTCTTAACCTAAACCACATGCTTTCATACTCACTAAGACCCATTTGGTTCTGAGTCTGACCCTAATCGGGCAAACTCCGTGCATAAACCCGCACATACCCACAGAAAGCAAAAGCTCTCTGTTTTTTTTCTCTCAAAAGTACTCTGTTTTCAAAGGATGAAAAACAATCTTGTATTCCTTATGCTTTAGGCATGGTTCCCATTTAATATTTATAGAGAAACTTTATACAATCAAAGCAAGAGATTTGGACTCCTTCCCAGGATCAATCTAAGAGCTAGTGATATTGTAGAATGCTAATTGGTTGAGAATAAAAAAAAAATACTTTTCTTACCTTGCCTAAAAGTGGAATCAAAAGGGCGGGACCCATCCACATCTAAACCATTGGTTACTGGTCGTTGACTGAGGTCAATGACCTGGTGTAGACGGAGCTTCCTGCAGTAGATGGATGCAGCCTCTGGTTCGAGAGCTATGAGGAGCTGCTCAGGAGAATCTGGAGTCACCAAACCTGCCTATGATAAGATAAAAAACATGAACCTTAATTAATAGTGTTTGAGTTAACATTGAGTAACTTATTCTAAACACTAGTTCAGTATCAAGTGTTCCCAAGGGCGAGTTTAGCTCCTGAATGAATCATTGTTTTGAATAAATGTGATCCTGGTTGTGAAAACCCAGCTAAAGTCTTTTTTTTTTTTTTGTGATTTACTGTTTTCTACATAAAACCATCCTTCATAAGGTAAAGAGCATTCTGTGAAAATGTAACATTGATATCTTTAATATTGCCTGAGACCATGTCAAAGATTGAAATCATAGTGTAATTAATGGTTGAAATCAAACTTTGATGCTTGTTATCTCATAATTAGATTTTGAGTCTTTAGCCTGGATTTCACAAAGAGGGTCACAAATCAGTTAACTGAATGATTTGTTGATACAGTCACTTTCTAGTTCGTGAATGAATCAGTGTTTTCAATGAATTGGTTGAGTAAATAATTCACTGACTCACTCATATAGACAGTAATTTGTTTTGTTCCTAAACGAATCAGTGTTTTAAACAAATTGGTTGAATGAGTGATTCAATGACTCACTCAAATAGACAGTCACATGTTTCTTTTCCGAATGAATCAGTGTTTTGAACAAATTGGTTGAGTGAGTGGTTCAATGACTCACTCAAATAGACAGTCACATGATTCTTTTCTGAATGAATCAGTGTTTTGAACAAATCAGGTAACTGAATGATTTAGTGAGTCACTCATAAAGACACTTATTGCCGCCTACTGGTGTGATGATGTAACCTGCACAACGCGTTACTGAAAAATCCCCATCACTAATACACCAACTGATACAAGTTCATACCAGATGACGCTAACACTATTGGGTTCTTTTGACTTGGGACAGTTATTAAACACCATAGCAACGCCTTAGCAACCACCCACAACATTCTAGCAACCAAGTAATAATTTGCTAAAAACACTCAGAACACCTTGCAACTGTATAACAACACCCTGGCACCCACCCACTACACTCTAGCATCTACTGGCAATTTTTATGAGCAAGTACTGCTCACATTTTTATCAGAAAACCTGTAAGCAATGAGCACAACTGGAAGCAAGGTAACCATAATTTCTTAGTGTTTTGCTCATAAGGAAATTTACAGCTCTGCAATACAGTATATTTCACACAGGCCAACACACACATATATATAATGGATATCAGGTAATTGTTCCTTCTTGGTGCACTATACCTTTCACGCTCATACAAAAGTCTTTCATTGTTCCCATTTACTATATGTGTGCAGTGACTTTTGCATTCTTTTTCATATACGCACATTTCCTGAACTTCACTGGGGGGGCTGCAGGACGTCGTGTTCAATGTGGGAGTATGCATTTGTGTATGTGTGCATGAGAGAATAATGAGAGAAAGAGAAAAAAAGAGAAAGAGCAAGAAAGTGAAAGAAATTTGAATGTGTAATTTTTCAATTTTCTCAGATCAGTTATCCTACATTACCAAATATGCAGCTTCTCGCATGAACTGCTTGGCTGGTTGCCGCCAAACCGCAGGAACAGTGATGACCCATCGTACTTCATTACCTTGCAGCACAGAGGAAGACTGGTCCTTCACCTCCTGAAAAAAAACACAAACATTACTACTTTTCCTACTCTTATCTAAACTACATTCCACAGATAACATTTTCATACGTCTATTAGTTATTGATATCCTTATTTCCGTTCCGCTCTAAAAAGTGCCGTGATGTATCGTACTCATGACCCCCATGTATGGCTGGAGGTTTGGGCAAAATCTACATGTTAAAGTTTTCCCACAAGCCTTCAGGGGCTCCAGGAAGAAGGAGGAAAAGGTTTGGTCCAGCCAAGACTGACTACAGATTGGCCCATAACCTCCACCTCCCCCAACCCCACTCTTCACAGAGACTGGATGTGCTCTTGTATGAGTGAAGGAAAAGTGCATCCTGAAAGATTTGGACCGAAGCCACAGCACACTACTGCTCTACATTATACTGGTGGTTCATGTTCAGTCTGGCCCTGGAGGGAGATTTAAGTTGCACAACTAAAATAGGCAACAAATGCGTAAATAAATAAAGTCTAACCAAGACAATAACAGCACTTTAAAAATGTTTCACAAATGTTCAAATTATTCTTTTTGTTTCAAATTATTAATTTTTTGTATTGAGTAAGTAAAGTATAAAAAAGTAAAGTATAAAGAAATTATATACCTTTCTAATAAAATACATTTTATACATATTGGAAATTCCGTATTTAATATCCATTTGTTCTCCAAACTTCTTGTCCTATGTAAGGTTGTTGGTATATGCTGGAGTCCTGTTGAGCCAAAGCCTATATTTAATATGACAGTGGCTATTTGCACTGTGTGAATAGTGATAGAGACTATTTACACAAATAGCAAAAAATGATTTACACTAAGTGTAAATAGCGATGGATGCTATTTACACTAAGTGAAAATATCAGTATTTTTTTAGCGATATGCTATTTACACTAAGTGCAAATAAATTATATTTACACTGTTAAAATAGCGGGATTTTCTGCTATTTATACTATTTATTGCAAATAGTGTCAATTATCTGCAACTCATAGTAGGCCTACATTATAAAACAGTATGCAATAAGTGAAAATTACTGTATAATGTTAATTCAAATTATTAAATGAATGTCACCTTATTGGGACAATAAAGCCTTCCCTACACCTACCCTAACCCTACTTTATTTTCAACTTTTTGATTATTTCCTTCATTTTTTTTAATTTTTTTTATTGAATATAAATGCCTTTCCGATGTTATATGAGATTTAAAAAGCGAGAAAAAAAGTTTGGCAAAAGGCGGATTCAAACTCAGGTCGATCGCGTTGGAAAAACTACAACACACGTTTTACCACCTACACCACTGGAGCTGTGGTCATCTTTTGTAGTCAACAATCACACGTTGGTGGGCGGAGTTACTATAAATAGCCTCTGCCAACAAGGTGGGCTATTTGCACTTAGTGTAAATAGACACTCCGTTTTAATATATAATCTGTACTGCATATATTACAACAAAATTGCTGTCCATGATCAATGGCTCAACTTGAATTACTTAGTAAAAATAACATATATTTTAAATTTAAAAGAATTAATAGAAATAAAAGTAAAGTTGTGGTGGTGGAGCAACAGTTTACCTTACAATCTAACAAAAAATAGTACTTTTTGAGGTGCAAACGCTTGTTACTGGGGCAGTACCCTCATAAGGCATTAATATGTACCCAGATACTAATAGGTACTCTTTAGATACTAATATGAATCCTTAGTGTATCTGGCTCCTTTAGGGGTTGAACGTATCCTCTGTATAACTTTTGTTGAGAACTTTTTTAGTTGAGTGTCTTTGTACTACTTTGCCTCTATTTTGAGTGTTTATGTTCACCTTTAAAGCATGTTCTCTGAAGAACCTCAATGCGTGAACAAACACCTCAATAGCCCGGACTCTTCTTCCACTAACAGACTCCAGCTCGGTCTCCATAGTGAGATCCTATAGAAAGTAAGAGAGTCTGCTGCAGAAATTCCCACATAGATGTGACATAAATAATACACTCCCCTTATGCTCTGCTTCAGATAGCAGATGTATTTTTTGACAGTGGTGTGATACCTTATGACCCATGCTCGATCCCCCTAAGCTGAGCAATACATCAAAAACATAGTCAAGATATATGATAGATGCTCTGCTTACACTAGTGCTATGGATTTTCATTTTGAATTTGTCAAAGTAGAGCCAATGCCTGGCTTCCTCGGGGTCAAGGTCATGATAGCTGTCTCGAGCTGCAAAGCCAAAACTGTGGAACCGGAGGTCAGGGGTCAGCAGTAGACAAGTTGGACTCTTCTGATTGGCTACACCAGGGTCACCACCCTCCCACCGTCTGTTAAATAATAAAAAAGTAAGGAGAAATGTAGGGTGAGAAGTGGATTGGGGAGTTATAATGACTTCAGGTTAAACAATATTTTTGTGCTGATGTCATAAATACCTCATCATGTGAATGGTCTCAGGATCTTCTGTGAAACTGAATGCATAGCCACTGGAGGTGGTGCCAAAATCTATAGCGACAACCACAGAAAATGGACAAGCCACACGCGGTCTAACCTCTGACCGCTACAGAGAGAAAGGAAGAAAAACAAGGCAGACAAAAAGAAAATAAATCTATTGCCTTATCACTTTTTCAAAGGTTGGCTTTACAAAAAGTTCTCCCTGGTACGGAGAGTAGCTGACCCCACCTTCTCCCTCTTTTCTCTTATAGATCATTTCCCTGAGTGTTACATTGACCAAACACCTCAGAGTGGAGTGTATCATGTATAATTTTCAGGTTATGGTCATATCACTATATTTTTTTTCAGTCATATAAAGCTGATTTGTACTGATTTGTGTTTAAAAATGTGAAATGCAGGGCAGTGTAATGAAGAAAAGAAATGCAAGATCTAGAGGAACATTTTTTGAAAGTTCAACTTTTGTTTTTCTTTTAGCAATTTTTAGAACACTGTGTCATGCATAAGAAGCTGCGAAAGACAGTCAAACGTCTTCTGCATGTTTACATCATAAAACAATGGACGAAGTAGCACAGTGGAACACAAAAAATAAGGTGACATTGGAATGGGAAAGAAAAGCAAGGTCTTTTTTAAAGCTGAACACATTTTTAAAAGCTTCTTTAACTTCAACTGTTGTGTGCAAGACAAAACACACAAGCGCAAGAATGAAACAATGTAAGAGGGATGCAAACTGAGATGCAAAATGGTGTTCTGTGTGAATGGCTCCTAAGGGGTCGTTCACACATATGCGTTTGTGCATTGGAAAGGGAAAAAACAAGCTCTTGGGATACGTTTTTTAAAAGTTTAACTTCTTTTGACTTAACAGCCATGCATTCGGAATGCCATGTTATGCGTGAGATGCTGCAAAGACGTGAAACATGAGTGCAGTATTTAAAGACATTAAAAACAATGGAAAAGCAGCACTTTGACAACAAAAACATGTTCCATGTGGATAGCCATGTGGCTATTGGCTCAGCCAATGGCATGAGTTTGAGTTGTGATGTGATGTCCAACCAACAGCAGACCAGGTGAGTGTTTAAGAAATCTGTTTGAAATTATTTTTACAATTCCTTTTGTGACACTATAGTTGCACACAAATGACACACTTCACCTTTAAGTGATACAGGAGTAAGTCGGCTTTCAAACAAAACATTTTTGTGCTGCCTCAGATTGCAGTGCAATTTGACTGGAGGATTAGCTAATGATAGTGCTGCTTTAAACCAACTGACTGAGTGCTAAGTAAAGAAGCATAATTGCATATTTCTGGTGGTACCACATCCTCTTTCAACATTACTGTAGTTTAAAGCATCTGATTTTGGCATTTAATCCGGTTCTGAGGACAATGTTTGTCGTATAAATCACTAGAGGGTGCATGGTAGAGCATTGTGTCTGTTGAGATCTTACTGGAGAGGGGGATGGAGTAAGAGGAGTGATACTGCATTCATTTCTGGAAGGAGATGGAGAACCAGATGGAGATGTAGAGGCTGATCTATCTTCACCTGAAAGAGAATGAATGAGAGATGGAAGGAAGAAATTCTATAAGTCTTTAACTTGGTAAGTTGTTCATGTATTGTACTGGAAAACGCAAGTTCGGAGCTCTTAATTGTGGCTGAGCAATTAAGAGAAATCAAGAATTTCTGGAAAATTCCATTCTGGCTGGCTGGGCATTTAAGCCCAACTGGCATGTGTTTACCAGTTTCAGAATTTCCAATGGATGGTTTTCATTGGAAAAATACTACAGTGTGGATCACATTAGATTTTATAGAAGCTTGTATATGCTGATTGACCTAATACCTTTATAAAAGAAATGGAAATACATCTAGCTTACTTTTCAGAAGTATTTAAAGCCATGATAAAACAAATAGAAGCAGCAACAGATCTTTTCCTCTCTTTTGTGATGTGCACAATGGCTTATCAAAAAGGCACTTGGTTCTATCCATTGAATATGAATTTGATTTTGAGATATGGGCATTACATTTAACAATAGTGGCAGATCTGAATGCCAACTTGCAGTTAGTTGTGGGTTTATGTCACTGGAAGATCGAGTTATGACATTTATATATAAAAAAAAAAATTACAGTTAAAAAGCAAAACAAAAAACAAACACTGACAAACAAATTCAGGAGCAAACATTCCATAATTCCTAACGTGGTCAAATTTACATATATTTTCCAGAACAGAATGAATACCATGGCAAGTACATTTATGCATTTAGCAGACGCTTTTATCCAAAGCAACTTACAGCGCATTCAGGCTATACATTATTTTATCAGTATGTGTTCCCTGGGAATTGAACCCACAACCTTTTGCGTTTCTACCACAATGCTCTACCACTGAGCCACAGGAACTTTATATAGTACTTTACTAACATGTAGTGACCCATCCATCAAGGTCGCTTTAATGTTCCTGCAAATGAGCACACACTCAAACATGGGTGGAATTTACTCAAGGGTATGACAGGAATGTTATCGACGTGTACAGATATTCTCAAGAGTGCAGAGCGTAGATAAGAGAGGGTCACACCCCTGTCCAGTATTGTTGATGGAATAGACAGGAATTACAGCAAAATTCCTGTGGAAATACATGTGGATGACCACAGCTTTCTATTCAGCTGTGCATTGTTCTACATGTCTTCTGTATATAAATTTTGGTTATATACTGTGCAAGTACTTGTTAATATAATAGCTTATATAACCTACATGGTTCCTTAGGATATTCTACGGATATGATTTTCTCAAGTCTTAATTACAGTATCAAATCCCAAAGAATAAGTTTAATGAAATGTTACCTGGCACTTGTAGACTGTTGGTATTAAGCTGAAGGACGTCTGCCATTGTAGAGGTCACAGGGCTTCTAGAGCCTAGGAGGGAAAAAAATAACACTGACCTGTAAAACAGTTTTTTCCCTTTTTTTAATTACAATTGAAATAATGTTCTTTTTATGATGTCAAATTTAGTACAAACTCAAGAGAACGTTACAATTTAAGACATTTTTAAAAGAACCATAAGAAATCAACATCTTAGATTGCATTTCTAAGAATGTGCATGTTTTGAACTAAATTTAAAAGACTTTCATATAGAACAGATATATTAAACATTAATAAACCTTTAATTTTTATTATTATTATTATTATTTATTATTTTTTTTTAAATTTATGTTTTCTCTTTCTCAAACATCATAAAAGGTCATCTCAGCTGCAACAACAAAATCATGACATGATGCTGGTGGGTGTGTATTAGTCATGCCATCTCACTAGATTTTAAGTTTCCCAAAGCTCTTGTTGGGCTCTGTTTTCCTGACCAAATGCCAATCTGAAACTGGGGAGAAACACAATAAACACTGAAATGTGTTAAGTAAATGTTGTTAAACTATAGTCTGATATAATACAAGTACTTCAATTCTGTGCTAAGTTACAAAATATTGGATTTACAGTTATTTCTTTTATCTGATGAACACAAAAGGGAAAATTTGGTACTTTCTGAAATTCAACCTCATGCCCCCCTACCCCCCAAAGTGTTCCATTCCCCCCTATTTTCCACATCTCTCTTGCCATAATCTTTTCTTTGGACTCTTTCCCATTTTCTTTTTCTTCCACTGTTCATTTCAAACCTTTTCAAGTGCTTGTAGATGCAGGGTAAGAGGGAAGCAGCATTCCCTTGACAGAGTGTGTGTGTGTGTGTGTGTGTGTGTGTGTGTGTGTGTGTGTGTGTGCGTGCATGCGTGCGTGCGTGCGTGCTGCTCAGAAGAGAAAAATGGTTTTGGAAAATGAGAAAAGGTGGAGAGGGAGAGGTAAGGGGCCTCCTACAATGCTTGTTTAGTAAATGGATCTGACTGAAATATACTCTCCAGATGCTATCTGCACTGTTCTTGCACTAGTGCAACAAAGAACATGGTACCACATTTTGAGCACTTCATAGCACTTCACTTCAAAGAATATTTAGAGGCTTTGGCAGAAAAGGTAGAAATATAAACACATTTGCAAATTTAAAAAGCAAAAACTTGAAAATGATTGAACATTGAACTTGATTGATTTCAGATGATGATGAATTATAGATCATATAGATTACTAATGACATCAAAGAGGCCTTCTGGCACTGAGTCTCAGTCGTTTGAACAAAGAAACATAATATATACAATCCATATCCCAGTCACTGTAAAATTCTGTCTAGTCAGAGTTATTATCATTAACTAAAATTAAACAACAAAAACATTTTCATTACAATAAAATGAAATACTTACAAAAAAAAAAGTTTAGTTTAAGTACTAAAACTAAATAAAATAAAACTATAAACTAAAACTATATAGAGATATTAAAAGCAACAAATTGCTAAAACTTAAATATTCAAATGTTAAAATATTTAAAATGAAATCAATATGAAAATAGTGACAAAAACTATAATAGTATATCAGTAATATTAGAATAACACTGTCTAGTAATGTACATCAGTCTCTCAGCATCTGTGGCATATTGTCGACTGCCACCAAAAAAAATTTCAACTAGCACCACAGTGAACACAAACAAACTTCCTGCTTCCTCAAAAAGCTTTCTAGGAAAATTTTCCTATTAATTTCCACCCTTGAGACACAGCAACACAGTAATATTTGCAGAAGCTGAGGTCAAGTATGACTCACCCCTTTCCTACTTCATTATAATTATAGTCATTTTAAAGGATGTGCAAAGTCATATTTTAATGTCTGTCAGGTAAATACGGTCAAACTGTCCACTAAAATCCCATTTGTCTTTTTATGGCATACTAAAACATCCTTAAGTCACCTCTCTGGAAAGCCCCCATCAATCCCACTCCTGTCAGTCATCACAGCACAGAAGATAAAGCACTGCACCTGATGCTGGTCCCATTTATCATATTTCACTTTGTTTTAGCACGTCAACATTCTACTCACCCTTTTGTTTAGGATGTTCTATTGTACCCCGCCTGGGGTTATTCAGTCCCCAAAGTCCAGAATCCCAAAAGAAACTGATGTTTCAGTAGCAGAGTCCGTGTAATGATGCTGTTTCCCAACAGAAGATTCAGCCAAATGCTTGAAAGAAGAAAAGCGCTGAATGTTTGGTCCAGAGTCGTTTTAAAAACTGCACAGATCCAAAGAATATTCCTATGACTTTCTTTGTTTCTGTATCCCAGCAGTCAATCCCACATCTGCTGTGGAATGTCAGGGAGGAATGGTTGAGAGAGCTGCACGCACACATATGTACAGGGACTGGATATGAAGGTTGCTGTAGTGCAGGGGGAAAGGGAGGGAGGGGGATCTGACTTCATACTGACACAGATTCAATCACTGTGTATCGGTGTGTGTTTGTTGGACTGAGAGAGAGAGGGTGGGGAGTATTTGGAGTGGCAGTGTGCACTGATTAAGTCATCCGACCCCCCTTCTCCCGTTCCCCCTCTTTTCCTCCTGCCCAACCCCTGCATCCAACTCTTTCTTCTTCCTCAACTTCTCTTTCAGCTCAGTCTTTTTTCTTTCCTTTCTGTTTTCTGTTCACTCTCTGTTTCATTTCTTGCTGTACCTCCTTTTCACTCTTTTAAAAACTTTCATAAACTGGAACGATCTCGGCCCTTTTAAAACTGTACAATATACAAAAAAGTTTCATATGAATCCAGCTCATCTGTATTTCATTAGTCTGACCTGCTTATTGTAAATATTCTTGAATGCACACTCAAGGCCACTATTCTAACAAGAAATTCACACACGCATAAACAGAACAGTACTGCTCATGAAAAAGTCATGGTCACGATTCTGGGGTGCATTATGCTGTTGTTTTTGGGAGATGATAGGTGGTTCTCCTTTAGAACAAACATGTAAGAGGCTATAACTCACAAATGTTTGATACTTTTAGTTAGTGGTTTGTTCAAATACCTAATTGTAAAAACTAAATAAAAATAAAAATGACACTTCTATAATATTTAATGTATTTGTATTATAAACTAAGCTGAACTAAAGTTAAGTAGAAAAAAAACTTAAATGACAATTAGAAGGGGTGCCTTGGCAATAACTTAACTTAAATAAGCTGAAGTGCTAAAACTAATAATAATAATAATAATAATAATAATAATAATAATAATAATAATAGTGAAATACTACTAAATAAAAAAAAAAAACTAAAGCTAAAAAAGCTTAAAAAACTAAAAGAAAAATAAATAAATAATAATAATAGTGAAATAATAATAAATAAAAAACTAAAGCTAAAAAAGCTTTAAAAAACTACAAAATCTATAATAATAATAACAATAATAATAATAAAACTTAACATTGCATGACACTAAGCTAAAAAAATAACCTGAAATATCACAAAACATTCCAGTGTACATAAGTGAAAACTAAAAAATAAGAAACAAAAAGAAAAACAGCTTTTGTACAGTTTTCTAGAAGGAATGCTTCTTTCTTTATGTTATCAAGTATTTTACTTAAAAACATATTTTACTGTAAAGGTATGCGTATTTCATTGTTAAATATACGTTTTCACCTTAAATGTATGAGGCAATTTATAAATTCATACCATTTACTTTTAAAAGTAAAAGCAAGCATCACTACTACCCTAGTAAAAAAGTAATATATTTAAAATACATTTATTTCATACTATGTATAGTTCAAAACTATTAACATATTTACTGACATATTGCTCGAGACTTACTGATATAAAAATTATAATTACACTTTACTGGGATTACCTGTGTAAAATGCACATTTCTTATTATTAAGCCTAAAATATGTTTTAATGTCACTATTGATGAGGGTTGTATGATCTTTGAATAATATCGGTGTTTAAATGCAAGATATTTAAAGTGTACCTGTAGAATACTTGCAATAGTTCCACTTTAGCACAATCAAATATACTTCAGTATATCTAGTTGAATACTCAAATAAAATTGTGCATATCAAAAATTAAATGTTTCTGCTTGTAGTTATTCTTTATACTGTGATTTCCCAAACAGACCTTCTACAGACATACAAACAGCATACTACACCTTAAGCAAAATATAAAATTCCTGTTACCAGTACTTTTGTGAAATTAGTACATTTTAGTGGAGCTCATGTGGTAGTTGAATGGTAGTATGGTACTCACAAATACTCTCCCTCTATCCATTTCTCTTTAACAAGAAAACTTTCTATGAATCCATATTTTTCTGTTTTTCTCAAATTTAATTTGACTGAGTCTGGACCACATTACCAATGGCATTTGCCTCTCTAAGCCACCAGGGCCAATCTCTCACAAAGGTGAGGGGCCAACAGACCTACTTTTTCTCTTTCCTATTTTTTATTTTTTTTACTGACAGAGACACTCACATGTTCTCTGTTCCATAATTAACTGTAAATTGGAGTATCCATTCATAACTATCAGCTGACCCACTCCAGCATATTCTGGCCAGGCTATGTATAAACACTCCAGACCACACATTGCTTTCTTGGTCAGATAGGAAGCAACCAAGTGAGTGGAGAGGAAGTGAACAACCCCCGACTAAGCTAGTCGTGCTGCACACTGAACCAGGAAGTGCTTTGGCTCTGATCACGAGCACACCCTAAACGCTTCCTCTTTTATACACCACCCTTCCGCTTTCAAAAGGGCTGCCCATAACCTTGCTAAGCATCGACATTTCTTTAGCAGTTAGAATGACAAAATGTCATTTTCTAGCTTATTTCACCTGTTGAACGATTTCAATTAATTTTAGATATTAGTTCTGCCGCTAATCTAAATTTTATTATTTATCAAAAGACCTATCGTAATATGAGCATGAATGCATAAATGTCATGTGTGTGCAAGTACTATGTACACACATGTGTATATGCCTTCCACCCTCGCCTTTCCTGTGACTGTTGTCTGTACTTGAGGAAAAGGTGGGTCTACTCCTCTGACCTCAGTCATACACACACACACACACACACACACACTGCTATTTTCTTTGAGACTCCCACTTTAACTTTATTGTAATGGCAGTATTACTAGATGACTACAGCCACACTATCAAAATCCACCCACCCATATGAGACTGTACAGACCAGACTGGAAAAGGCCAGAGGATCTTGGGACATGGGAACCCAATGTTTGGGTGGTTTTCAAAAATAATGACACTCTGATACTGTCAGGAAATAAGTAGCACAATAGGAACAAATCCATGGGAGGAGCAGCATTTGGTGAACATACTGCTTTTTTTGGCTGTTGAGAGTTTTGGAGAACAAAATAAATCAGAGAGGTTTGTTTGTGCGATGAGAATCTTGTCTCTGTAAGGATTCGTAATGCAAATGAAACCTCCATTAAATGACTAAGATATGTAAACTTCATGGGCTTCTTCCAACAAATCAGCATTAAGCAGTGGTGCTTTGAAACACACACAACAGGATCCAGAGTTTTATTGGTTTAAGCAGGTCCAGCAATCTCAGTAATGATGGAATATTGAGAAATAATGAAGACAACAGCTTCAAATGATGTTTAAGTTGTTATAACATAAAATGCACCTATGTACTAGACCTGTAAAAGAGTCTAAGGACTGCTCAGCATTTAAGAGTAGTTTAGTGTAGCTGAGGCATGTAAGCATGTGGCCTTCCCATATTTTGTCTGTGGTAAGGTTGAAAGTGATATTTTACCAGAATTATGCAATTTTAAATGTATGATCATAGAAAAAACGATCCTGTATGTTACTAATGTAACATAAAGCATTAATGCAACTACCAGCATTTTTCCCCAGCAGAGATATTTATACTTGTGTTAAAAGTTTTAATACAAGACAGAGGAGTATAATTATAAACAGCTTCATTTCGCCACCTGCTGGACACCAAAATAACCTCGTGAGCTATGAAATCTTGGTCAAATTGTACATCTTACACACACACACACCATAACAAATGTTGTCGAAAAAACGTAACACTTTAACGAAAGAAGAGCAACATTACAGCAAGTTAAAAAAAAAAAATCCACTGGCTCAGCAAATGAAGCCGTAAAATGACCTTATAGTTAATAAATGGTGCCTGATCACTGTTATGCTGAAAAGTCCACGTCCAATTTGCAAACAACGTTACTTATAAAAATGCAAAGTTATAAAATGCAACAAAACGCAAACATCTCCAATCAATGAGTTGTGAGTGTGATCAGCTGTGGTCACGTGACGAGCACATTTGGTGATTTATGCAGCACATTGAAAACATCAAGACAAAGCGACACGGTTCATCTGTCAGGACTCTTCCAGTGTGTCCTCACGATTTCCCAATTCAGTATCCGACCACAGACTGGCTGTCTTTTCTACAGAAATATTTCCTCGGGTCTGTTTGTTTGATGTAGTTATTACCATCGGTCATCGGAGGATTTGACTAAAAGTAAGTAGAGAATAATAAGAGTTATTAAAATATTACACAATCAGATATAGGAATATGGGGCAGTATAAACCAGTTTTGTGTTACAATACTCCGTTTTATAGTGGAATTTGCATATGACAACTGATGAGAAAGGGGAATGCCAATTTCGACATTTTAGAAAACAAATAAACCTGTAATTTGCATGCACAAACATTTCGTTTTCCTGCATCAACTCTTTTCAAGCAGTTCTTTATTTTTAAACAATGCCATAAGCTACTCCAGAAAACATTTCATAAATATGGCTAAATATGGCAAAAATTATCACAGACGCTTAGATGAATAAAATGAAAAATATTTGAATATGCGTGTTTATTGTGTGTGTGTGAAAGAAACGCGGAGGACGCTCGATGCATGTTTTCGGTGAATGAATCTTTCTTTTGGTTCGAATCTTTTCGATGAACCTTCACAAAACGATTCGTTCATGATTCATAATGAGCCAAAACAACACTTGATTTGAATTTAAGTGTCCGATTTGATTATATCGTTTGTTCACTACGAGTTAATATCGATATGGTCTAAGATTTAAAAAAGAAAAAAAAGTTTTGGGTGAAAACAAGACACATGCAACTCTAAAAACACTTTTTAATACGGCATAATTGCCATTAATTTGATAATAATAGTAATAATAAAAGTAATAAACAGCAGCACATGCCTGTACATGTTAGTCAGGTTATGACGCAATTACGTAACTACGTATAGCTGAATTTTTTTTTAACCAGCTCTTTGAAAAACTACTCGAAGGAACCGATTCTCTGGAATGATTCTGGCTTACTATTACTTTAAGCATGTTTTCCTGCACCTTAATCAAATAAACTAAATATTATTTATAAGCGCGTTTCACACATTGCTCTGAGAAACAGCTTGTGAATTTTACTGAATAGGTTGTTATTTGTTTCTAAGCAATAACATACACGTCTTTAAACTATGTTCCAGACACTGTTCGTGTATATTGTCATAAATATGCCGAAACGATCATTTTTTTTATTTTTTTATTTATTTATGCGTTTGTGTTTGAAAGAGACAAACAGAGGGAGGAGGGTTGATGCATGTTTAAGCAGGAACCACATGACCATCTCGCTCGTAATGTGTTGTGTTTGTCTAATGGCAGTCAGCCATCTCTTCTCAGATCGACTAACTTGCAAATTAGGGATTAATCATTCCGTACAGTGTTAACAGAAGCTTTCCGCGAGATCTGACGGATATTATAAGCGCCAGCAATGCCAGGTACGATATTTGCACGGTTATCGATCGGTCTTTAGCTTGCACTGTTTTCCTCTCGGTGTGTGTGTGTGTGTGTGTGTGTGTGTGTGTGTGTCTGTCATTGACTGGACGCTGTCTTAATGTCTAAACAGCGTGCAAACGAGTTCTTGTTTGGTTGAACGTGAATTTGGATTGCTTTACTCCTACATGTTTAACATTGCGTTATTTTGCTACTCGCATTTGTGTATGAAGCTCTTGTAGATAAACAGATGTCAGGGGGTTGTTGTGGCCCACTTGGGCTGTCATTGCATTTCTCAACACGACCTTTCTTGTCAGTTAACTCTCATTGTTACGTGCTATTCGTGTTGCTGAGAGCTGTTTGTTTGTCCTCTAAATCTGTTTGTTTGACCTAGCTGCTTGTCTTGTACTGTAGGTATGAGGGAGGAATCATAAATCTGTAGCTAGTTATTGGATGGGTTGATAAACTTTTACTCTCTCTAATCTTGACTAAGGTGTTATTTGTTGACCTAATGTCTCTGAACATTGTATTGCTTTGTGGCAGTAAAACCGTAGATAGTAGGACACTGTAGTTTTAATAAACTGTGTTTATGAAAAATGACAATGGACTATGATACTGTACATAGATGCTTGAGATTAGGCCTTGTACAATATTTAAAAATGAGGGCAAGCTGAGATTCAAAAGATTTTTATTTT
Source organism: Spinibarbus caldwelli (assembly GCA_039654775.1). Lineage (NCBI taxonomy): Eukaryota > Metazoa > Chordata > Actinopteri > Cypriniformes > Cyprinidae > Spinibarbus > Spinibarbus caldwelli. The sequence continues at coordinate 33,583,827 of CM077220.1, forward strand.
TTAACATTTTGTAGCACAGTTTTGGCAATGAAACAGAGTTAAAAGGAATGTCTAGTTGTGCTGTATTGTACATGCTGTGTGTGGATGTATTATATTTGTTTGTTCGGTTAACGTTTGTGTAATGTTGTATGTATTTGTTTTAATGGCATTGTGAGGAGAATGGCCTCCCCCAGCTGGGTCATCCTACCTATACATTAGGGATTTTTTTCTAATCACTGCGTTCCCACCATCAGTGTTTTGGACCGACAACTGCGTTTTCTTACAGGTGTGAATCTCAAAATGTGCTTTTCACACAGCAGCCTACAATAGCATCTCACATACTGTCTTTATGAACGAGTAGCACGAGTCAAGCATGTATTTGTGACCTGTAACGAACACTGACTGAAGGAACATCAAAGATGGCAATGTCCTTAAAATTAGGAAGTTTTATTACATTTGACACAAGAATCAAGTCTAATCGAGGCCTGAGTTCATGTGTCAAATATTCAGTAACATTCAACAGCTTTTATACCTGATTGGAGAACGCAGGAATACAATTTCTTGCAGTCTACAAACCTGATGGGAGCAACTCCGTGGAAAGACAGTGACTGGACGGCATCCTAACAAAGCTTGAACCTTATAATGGACACATTTGTAGTAGGCAACTCTGAATAGCACTCCACAAGACAAACTTAACTGGAAGACAGTAGAAAAGGCTCTTTACTTTCCTAAGTTATTGTAAACGGTGCCCTTAATTGCCTACCAACTGTAAACTGTTAGTGTCTAAAGGACTGTTCCACAGGTGCTTGTGCAATAATTGTTTATTGTTCATTGAACAGGCATGGAAATCATTGTTTAAACCATTTGCAATAAAGATCTGTGAAGCTTATGTGGATTTGACTAAATTGTTTAAATTACAACATGCTAATAAAAAGGACGTTTCTTTTTTGCGGAGTTTATTAGTAACTGTACATGTATGTTATGCATTGAAACAGTTTGTACATACAAACATGTTTCCTTGTGTTTGTTCAAACATTAGAGATTGCAGCATTGGTTTGTTTTGCCCTTGTACACTGTGAAGCAATGCATGCATTTGTAAATACTCAGTACAGCCATGATCACTAGATCTGCCAGCTAGTGTATTGGCCTACTTGTCTGTCTGAACCAGTAATTGGACAGGTGACAGATTGTCATATAATGTTCTGTATTATTTTTCTCTTTAATCAAGGATTTAGGGTGCAAAATGTTAATATATTAACCCCAAAAGTCAATTGCAAGTTGCAAAATAACAAATAACAGTGGGTCCAGCATTGCAGATGAATCTTTTGTCAGAAACTTCATATTGTTAATATGCTATTACCTGTTAGGTAATACGCTATTACCTAATATGCTATTACCTGTCAGGTGTGTGTGTGTGTGTGTGTGTGAGAGAGAGAGAGAGTTTAAAGCCCTTTTGAGTTCTTTCAGTAGCTCATCCTCTCATGTCATCACTCACAGATGAGCTCATTTCCTCCAGTGATGTCACTGCTATTATTAAGCCTTAAATCCCTGATCTCTCATACACCAACTTAACACACATTAGCCAGACAGTCACAAATGTTCTGTGAGTCTGTGGTTGTTGCAAATGAAAATGCTACGAACTGAGTACACTGCATATTGCTTGCTCTCTTTTAATGGTTATAGGCTTTATTTCACAAATATTTCACACATGCTGCAGCAATAGTAAGAATGCTGCTTAGTTGGTGACAATTTATGCAAATATTGACTTGCTTTAATGCCTTTCTCTCTATATATACTGTGAGAGGCAGCATTCAGCTTCAGGTTTCAGACACAATGTGTGTAAACAGCTGATTGGTGGGGGAATTTTTTTTTTTTTTGGCCATGCAGCAGGCTAGTGTATACATATTGCGCATGAATAATACATAACCAAGTAATCTTTTTAAATATTATATGAAATGAACTGTTTAACCTGTTGTCCTAAAGCATCAGGGTCACTGTTCCCTCTAGTGTTTATAGCAGGTATTACTGTAAACATTTGCAACTAGTAGCAAGCATGCATATGTTTTGTTGATTAGTTTAGAATTTATTTATTTATTTATTTTTTACAGGGTGCAGGTTTAAATCATGCAAGAACGCATAGTTTATTGCCAAAAAAAATCAACTCCAAATCAGAGGAATTCATACAAAAAACAACTATTAGTATATATTTGGAAATGTGCATTACTTGTTAGTGTGTTCTGTTTCTCTTATTATTTTAGTCTTAGATGATCATCTATTGCATGCGAACAGGTTGAGTGTTCAGCCATGCTGCATCATTTTAGAATGTCATCTTGTACATGCACCAGTAGTCCATGTACACAGTGAGTACAGTGCCTTGCGAAAGTATTCATACCCCTTAATTTATTTTTTTTTTCACATTTTATGTTGCTGCCTTATGTTAAACTGCTTTAAATTATTTTTTTTCCCACATCAATCTACACTCCATACACTATACCGACAAAGCAAAAACAGAATTGTCACAACTTCGTAAATGTATTAAAAATAAAAAAACTGAAATAGTACATTGCATAAGTATTCATACCCTTAACTAAATATTTAGCTGAAGCACCTTTACAGTCTCAAGTATTTTGTTTGATGTGACAAGCTTTGCTCATCAGCATTTGTCATCCTTCTCCTCATCTCTTCACCTCTCAATCTCTGTCAGGTTGGATGGGGGCAGATGCACATTTTCAGGTTTCTCCAGAAATATTTGATTGGGTTCAAGCTCAGGCTGTGGCTGGGCCACTCAAGGACATTCACAGAGTTGTCTATAAGCCATTCTTGCTGTGTCCTTAGGGTCATTGTCCTGTTGGAAGGTGAACCTTCTGCCCAGTCTGAGGTTCTGAATGCTCTGGACTGGGTTTTCATTAAAGCTATCTCTATATATTGCTGCACTGAGCGTTCCTTCTACTCTGATGAGTCTCTCAGTCCCTGCCGCTGAAAAACAGCCCCACAGCATGAGGCTGCTACCAGCACACTTTACTTTTGGCATGGTACTCTGCAGGTGATGAGCAGAGCTGGGTTCCTTCAAACATTATGCTTGGAATTGAGGTTCATCAGACCAGAGAATCTTGTTTCTCACAGTCTGAGGGTCCTTTAGGTGCTGTTTTGTAAGTGTGTTTTCATGTGTCTTACCTGAAGAGAGGATTGAGTTTGGCCACACTGCCATAAAGCCAAGATCAGTGGAGTGTTGCAGTGATGTTTGTCCTTCTGTAGATTTATCCTATCTCCACATATGATCATGGAGCTCAACTAGAGTGACCGTCAGGTTCTTGGTCACCACACCAACCAAAGCCCTTCTCCATCAGTTGCTCAGTTTGGCCAGGAGGCCAGCTCTAGAAAGAGTCCTGGTTGTTTCAAACTTCTTCCATTAAGGGTAACAGACTGCATGCTTCTGTTACCCTTCAATGAAGCAGAATTTTTTTTTTTCTGAACTCTTCCCCAGATGTGTGGCTAGACACAAACCTGTTTCTGAGCTCTACAGGCAGTTCTTTTGACCTCGGTGCTTGATTTTAGCTCTGATAAAATCAGTTTTCAGCTGTTAGACCTTATATTAAGATGTGTGTGTGCCTTTCTAAATCTTACCCATTCAGTTGAATTTGCCACTGGTTAACTTCACTTGAAGTGTAGTAACATCTACAAGCAATATGAATGCTCCCGAGCTAAATTTCAACCGTCCCAGATAAGGGTGTGAATACTTATGCAATGGAATCATTTTAGTTTTTTATTTTGAAAAAAATGTTAAAAACCTGTTTTTTTTTTGCTTTGCCATTATGGTTTATGAAGTGTAGATTGATGTGGAAAAACAGTAATTTAAAGCAGTTTAACAAGGCAGCAACATAAAACGTGAAATAAATAAAGGGGTATGAATACTTTCGCAAGGCACTGTAGGTGTGGTTGTGTTTAAGTGTTATGACATGCTTTATGCTATTGTCTTAAGCGTTACAGTATATAAACAGCTGCTCACCTTGTGACTCTTTCAGCAGCCTTGTTTTTATTTTTCTGTCATAACTGGTTTCTCAGCTCAATTCTAATCCGAACAAATTATTGCGAACTACTCCTCCTTTATTCTTCATTTTAATATTTACCATTCATTCACATCATTGAAATAAATAGCAAAAGTAAACAGATAGTAAGTAAAATAAATAATTATTTAAAATCAAGTTACTTTAAATTGATAGAATTTCACAATATTACTGATTTTACTGTATTATGATCAAATAAATGCAGCAATGTTGTTATAAGAGACTCTTGATGTTCTAAAACTTGATTTTTAGTGTAGATGTGTATGACTAATTGTATTCAATGTGTTCACATTGCATCATATATATATATATATATATATATATATATATATATATATATATAGGTGTTGTCCACTTTTTAGTGTGTGTCTTTAGTAAGGTCTTATTAGACCAGTTGTATATTAGTTCACAGTTTGCTGACTTTGCACACCCTAGATTTCAAAAGTACCTTTTTTGTTGTATTTTTGTTTTTTGATGTCAAATTATTTACAGAATGCTAATGTTGCTCATATTGGTTATCGAAAATAATATTATTATTATTATTATTATTATTATTATTATTATTATTATTAATTAATTTTTTATGTTTTTTGTAATTTGTTATTGCTATCAATATCAGACATGATTTCTATTTCTATATTATACATCCCTAAAATATGTGTCTATCTTTTTTAGAGCCAGCAGAAATGAACGGGGCTGACATAGGAAAGATGTCAGGCAGCGGAGTTACGGGGAGTGAGGGAAAAGACGCAGTAGCCAATGGACATGCAGAGAATGAGTCCAACCCCTTTGCAGAGTACATGTGGATGGAGAACGAGGAGGAATACAATCGGCAGGTCTGTACACACACCAACCCACTTACAGCCCTTTCAAGCCCTCACTATAAAAACACAAACTCAGCAGTTGATCAGGATGGGTTTTATACTTTCAGCTGAAGTGTGTTAGTGTTCTGCACAGTTAAGTTCATAGTTTTGTTTTACGACCATTTTTGGATATCACTATTTGGCTCTTGAGATGCTAAATTGTAGAACGTAATGTTTTTCACATTATTTAATTGTTCTTTTTTAAATAAACTAGGACATGAACTTTTGTTTTATTTGTTTATGTCCTAGGTGGAGGAGGAATTGCTTGAGCAGGAGTTTTTGGAGCGCTGTTTCCAAGAGATGTTGGATGAGGAAGATCAGGATTGGTTCATTCCAGAGAGGGACCTCCCCTCAGTCGGACAGATTCAGCAACAGCTCAATGGACTTTCTGTCAGTGATGGCAATGCAGAGGAAATCTTGGTAAGCTTTTAAGTCCTCATGGACATTCAGTATATAAACTAGGAAAACCAACTTATCACCCAAAAATGAAAACTGTTATTATTTACTCACCCTCACATCTTGCAAAACCTGTAAGACCTTTTGTTGTGTGAAACAAGTAGATTTTGACTCTTTCAGCTGTCTTTGTTTAAACAATGAAAGTCATAGTGCAACCAGTGTGCTACAGAAGTAAAAAGTTTTTTCATTTGTTCAAATGATTTTTAGCGATACCATACAAACCCTTAAAAACAGACCTACTGTAAGCTACAAAGTTGGTAATTGATGTTATTTGCTTTTGTTGAAACCATCAGCTGCATTATTTAAACATTTTAAAGCAATCATATTTAACAGCAGAAATTCCTAGTTAAAAACCACATTACCCATGATTTTGAAAAGGATTCTCCACCAATCAGAGAACCACAACAAATAGATCTCGACAAAGGAGCTGTGTAGCCCCGCCCACTTCCATGAAGCACTGCGAAAACATGGGGAAAGTCATTCTTCCTACACCCCTACTCTCTTATATATTACTCAACAACTTTTTTTTTTTTTTTTTTTTTTTACTTTTTGCTTGAAATAAAAGTTTATAGTGTTGTGTTTCACCTCGTAGCTGGATGTTTAATTCATGGCTTATAAACAAGGATTTTTTCTTGTTTAAAATCCTTATGGGAAAAATACTGCCAGAACCAAGGCCACTGAAATAGTGGTTGGGCACTGTTGCACTCTATTGGAGTCCAAAACAACACTGGAGTCTAGTGACTTTCATTGTATGGACAAAAAAAAAAATCTTCAATTAAATATTTTTAAGTTAGTGCTCATTGTTATATCAGATATTTTAATTGATTTTTACTTCTATTTTTTTCCCAGCGAAAGAGCATCTTAAACCCTGAAGCTAAGGAGTTTGTGCCAGGGGTGAAATACTAGGAATCATCATTGTCCTTCTCTCTCATACACACATCTGATCATATATGCAGAGACTGTTGTGCCCGTGCTTAGGATGGTCACATAAATGCGCTCTTCTCCACATTTTTGAAGGGGCAGGAATACTGTGGTTTATTTTTATTTTTTATTTATTTATTTTTTTTGAATGGGAGGGAGGTGATTTGTTTATAAGCTTTATAGTTCTGTTATGTATAAACCAAGGGTATTAAGTTGAAACATGACCTCTAGGAGGTGCTGTGACTAGATAATATCACACTCATTACCAGGCTGTTTTATTTTCCTCTACCCTTGTTGAAAGGGCTGTTCTTGTCAGCTTGCATTGTTTCACAGTTTGTGCCTGATCAGGTCTTTGCTTCTCACGTTGTTGTTGTTGTTGTTGTTTTTTTTTTTTTCTTCTTTTATTTTTGTTATTGTTCTTTTCGATGCATCTGTTCACATTCCTGAGTTTCAAGGGGTGTGGCCATAAAAAACTAGGGGTGTGGCTGGTGGTGGGCGGAGCCCCTTGGTTTGGATTGAATGCTGAGGAAAGGGTGTTGGGGAATTCACGTGAATTCAACTTTTGATTTTGAATTGAATTCGTTACATGCAGGACTGAATTTCATTTAAAAAATATGGAAGAATGGCAAAATAAAGAAGAAAAGTTTGTATTTAAATGGACCATTTGTTGTGTTTGGCTGTATCTTAAATCTATTAAATCTCACATTTAACAGCAATACAGTTAAAAATGAACCATTTAACATATGCATATGGATGAATCGATTAACATACTATGCATATTTTATGTGGATGAGAACTGAACTACTCTTAGCCTCTTCAGTAATCAGCCAGTAATGTAACCTCATCCATTATTAATTTGCAGATTAACTTGAAAATATCTGGTTTCTCATCAGCAAAACTCTTAACTGCTATAGGGAATGGGAAAGGCCATAATTACTTTTTAATGCTCATGAAAGTGATTCAGTTGTTTTAATGTAGGGTGTTTAATTAGACCTACAACCAGCATTGCATCTATTTACTTTATTTGTAAAGTCAACTTTATTTCTTAGATTTTATTCTTGGCATTCAGATTTTATTATCCTGTGAAGTTATAAGACAGTGACTGACAGACACAAATGGTATTGAAAAATAATTGCTTGCTGGTAGCAGCACTAAACATTAAGCGATTACAACGTTTGAATTTTTTTTTTTTTAATTTTTTTTTTTTTTTTTTTAGTAACTTCACAATAAGGTTTTATTTGTTAATGCACTGTCAACTGTTCATTGTTAGTTAATGCATTAATGTTATCAAATGAGTCCTTACTGTAAACGGTGATTCCCAATTCTGGTCCTGGAGAACCCCCAATGCTGCACATTTTAGATGTCTTTCTAATCAAACACAACTCATCAGCTCATTTGATCATTAGCCTGAGGTCAAAGATGCACCAAATTGTGTACAGCATATTCCCTGCCAGCCATCTAATATATGGCCAATACCTCAACTAGTTTAAATTGTTTAATGTGCTGGTAGATACATACATGGTAGTATTTGAAAGTTGAAATGTTGTGGTATGAAAAAAAACAGGTGTTTGTATCCTGTGAGCAGCACACAGATTAGAAAAAATATACTCATATTGCTCATTTTTCCAGTTCCTCCTGCCATGTCAAGGGACATTTTGAAATTTGCATCACATATTAGCTAACAGTGGTGTGTCATTTCAAAGGGTTCAACAAACAGATTTAAATAAACTGATAAGAAGGTCCTTGAACATTTAGTTCTGACTGTCTGAACTAAAACTAATAAATTTATAGACAGATTTGTAATATAACTAAATAAATGAATAACATAAAAAATAATTAGATGGAACAACTGACCTAAAATACTTCTCTAAATAAGTCTCATGACAGTTAGCACAATCTTGCTGTCAATACTCCTGTAATGAGGACAAATAGCGATGGGTCTTTCACAACTGTTCACACAGGATGTGGTGATAAGGAAGAGAAGAAAGGGGGATGTTCGGGGTTAGCAGTAACTAATTCTGAAAGTAATTTGCCTCCACCAATGATTTAAAGTTCAGAGGGTTAGAGCATTACATTTACATCACATCTTTTTGGCTCCAAGGAAACTCTGAATTTGTAATTCTTAATCAAGTACCCCAGCTGTGTGTAGATGCAGTTAGTGGTGGTAACACTCCTTAACCGAGACTAAACTATTTTAAGCTAGTACTTGAGCAATCAGGAGAGATGCAAGGTCTTAGACTGTAAATAATCTTTCTTCATCCAAAAGACTAACAGAACACAAAGAAACTATGAAATGTGATTGCTACACCAAAATTATAAACAATTTTATTTTCAAAAGTATCCATATCAAAACTCCATTTTTAATGAGTTTTGTAATGTTTATTAAAGCAAATTCCATGACAATGAAAAATTACCAAAATTTACAAATAGCTTTTTTCAAATCTACTTAATTTTTATATATATATATATTTTTTAATATGAAATGGGTGTTTGAGAAACAGCCCCAACAAGACGAAAATCTGGAAACACATTTCTCTATCAGTTTAAAAACAGGAAGTTCCCAATTCAGCTCTTCAGTGGAATCTCAAAGGTCTGTTTCTTCCGGATCATTGATTGAAGGTATGGCTGAAAAACACGTTGACATTGGCTGAGTAGTCCAGAGGGAGGCTGGCTCCTGCGTTCTGTGCCCCCATTTTGGCACCACCCAGAGCGGAGGACTGACGAAGAGTAAGCAGACTGTACTTATGGAAGTGACTGTAACCATGAGCCTGAGCCTCTGAGAGGACCTGAGTGAAACCTGCAGCACAAAATACCACATCTACATCACAATGTTTAGTTAATTTGAATTAGGGCTGGGCGACTAATCAAATACTATTTGCAATTAAGACTTTGGTTCCAATGATTATGAATACAAGCTAATAAATATGATTGTGGCTCATTCTGTTTCACAATGATGCTCTCATTTTGTCTTTTGTTATAAATCCAGCGCACCCCTTTCTCAGCTTCCACTCTTCCCTGGTTTAGTAGTTTTTCAGTGTGTTTTGGAAGTGCGCTGCAACAACATATTTGATCTTATCTTGATGTATTTGATTTATTAATTGCTTTTATATTATTTATTTTTCATTTATATCATTTATATGATTACATTTATCACTTTGTTTTTCGGCTGAGTTATATTTAAAGTTCTGTCAATTAGCAATTGTGTTTCTCAATATTGACATAAATAACAGAGATTATGATTTTTCCCAAACTAAAAGCTCTAATGTTAATGTGGTTTTAACACATCTGTCTTTTTTTGGTCCAGAAACAAGCACAAAAAAAAAAAATTATATATATATATATATATATATATATATATATATATTATATATTTTATATATATATATATATAATTTTATTTTTTCCCAAGGTAATATCGGATACTGATATGCTCCCCCATATATTGTGGATTATATATAAATATTGTGTGCGTGTATATTATTCAAATTGTTATCTGATATTGATTTTTTTTTTCATATAAGTTTTTCAAACAGTGCACATTTCAAAGTTATCCATCTTTTCTACTGTACATTATAATGTTTTGATTCCTGACCAAAACGTTAAGCACTGTAAAAAAAAAAAAAAAAAAAGATTGGAGGTTTCATGTAGACATTTGTTTTATACTGGCAATACAATATACATTTACAATATAATACTGGAAATCATACGGGCTAAAGGCCATAAAAAAGAAATTACCAGCCCTTATTTTTTCTGTATCACTACATAATTTCTACACCACTAATTTAAACGGTCTCACGTAAAATGAATTATGGGAAGCTGAAAAGCTCTATAAAGACGTTACGCACCAGATTTCATCAGTCCCCAGCTGCGCCACACAGAACCGACACATAGAACAGGCAAGCCAAGCTCACCAGAAAACAGATCCTAAATGAACAAGAGATGAAAATGATTAAATAAGAAAAAGAAACAGAGTGAGTGTGGCTGTGTTGCTGTGAGTTTTTTTTACCTGATGTACTTTAGGAAGGACAGCTACAATGTGGCGTGCAAGTGCTTTTCCAGCTTCTGTGAACACGTGCTGGCACAAAGCATCACCAGCACTGCCACCTGATGCACAATCACAAAGAGTCATAATGTGTGGCATAACGTGCACACAACCTCACACCACACATCAGCAGCATACCTTCAGCTAGTTTCCTACAGAACCCTGCAAAATGTGACTTCTGAAAGTTTCTGTACAAATGAGGAAGCATTCCCATCAAATCCGACACCTGGGGATGAACAAAACGACAAGGAAGCGCCTTCACTTCTATTCAAGTATCAAATTAAGCACAAGATTAAATCAAAAGAACAGCGAGTCCCAACCTGGAAATATTCTTCCATGGCCTTCTTAACATAGGTGATATCATGAGGGGATGTGACGAGGTTATCTCTGGCATCAAAAACCGTTTTAATAGCCAAGTGAGAAATCCAATATGCTGCAGGAAGATAAGGACAGAGAGAAAGAAAAAGCTTAGACCCCATTCACATATAGTAATAACATCTATCTCGGGTGATCACAACAGAAATGGCCAATACAAACTGCCGTTTACACCTCGTAGTTTTTTTTCTGAAAGAAAGAAAGAAATGAATGCTTTTACACCACATGCATAATTATTAGGCACGCTGATATTCTGATCATACTTTTTTTCCAAGCACATTTTACCAATTCCAAACCACATCGATCTTAATAACTACTATTCATTTTGTATTTAATCATTTATAAGTGATATATAATTGTCCATGAAGGCTGGAAGTGAAAAACTCCTTATACTCAGGTGTGCAGAATTATTAGGCATGTTTTCTTTTACTGATTAAATGAGCCTAAAACTCAGACTGAGATGTCAAAAATTATTAAATCCCCATGAGAAATATTCAAAACTAATGCAATACAGAAATTGCAAAGTTAAGACATGACCATTGTCATTGTCATAAAACTTATTGCCAGATTCTGGAAGATCAATTCTTCAAACAGTGGTACAAGAGGATGTGGTGCTGGTCCTTCAAGAGTCACTCACAACTTATCTGTCCATAAAGCCAATAAAAAAATTAGTCTTAATGTATTTCACAATACTTCAGCATGTTATTCTTATTAAGTGAGGGTCATTTTTTAGGATTTTTTACCCAAGTAAAGTCTCTGAGAACCTGACACCTTGTAATTCTGGAGACTCCAGGAAGGTTTCAGTCCTGGAAAATGGTGGCGCTGGAGACTAAATGTTTCCTGATGGTTTTACACCTAATTCTTCACATTAATTCTTAAATCTTTTTGCAGTTAACGTGTCTTTTCTTCTCCACCTGTTTTTTCTGACCCCACTGACACAGTGAGCATTTTGTCCAATGGTCATGTCTTAACTTTGCAATTTCTGTATTGCATAAGTTTTGAATATTTCTCATGTGGATTTAATAATTTTTTGGGGGGAGTTAAACCTCTTTTTTGGCTTATTTTATCTGTAAAAGAAAACATGCCTAATAATTCTGCACACCTGAATATAAGGAGTTTTTCACTTCCAGCCTTCATGGACAATTATATATCACTTATAAATTATTAAATACAAAATTAATAGTAGTTATTAAGATTGATGTGGTTTGGAATTGGTAAAATGTGCTTGGAAAAAAATATAATCAGAATATCAACGTGCCTGATAATTATGCACGCGGTGTATTTGGCAAAGACATTAATTTGATTCAGTGACAGTAAAGATTGATAATGTTTCAAAAGACTTCTATTTTAAATAAATACTTTTCTTTTGGAACTTTCTATGCGTCAAAGAATCCTGTAAAAAAATGTATGTATGAATTTTACACAAAAATATTAAGCAGCACAACTGTTTTCATTACTTATAATAAGAAGTGTTTCTTTAGCACCAAATCAGCATATAAGAACGATTTCAGACAGATCACGTGACATTGAAGACTGGAATAATGGCTGCTGAAAATTCAGCTTTTGCCATCACAAAATAAATAACATTTTAAAATAAGAAAAAAAAACAGATACTTTAAATTTTAATAATATTTCAATTTATAGTTTTTACATCATTAGCGATCACATAAAAGAAGATAATTCTTTCAAAAACGTTAAAAACAGACCCCAAACTTTCCAAATTGTGTATATGTATTACTTTTTCCAAATCTGTCAAATGATGAAGTCTTACCAAGCTGGCGAACCCTTATTTTAGTACAATGGTTACCCATCACGCGAGTAGGCGATGCTTAACACAGGATGAGTTTGTGTCTGATCAGGTATGCATGTATATATCAGCTCTGCTGTTGTTCATAAATACTAGTAGCAATGTCGTGCAAGAAGGACACTTTCGTTTCATTAGTTACCCAATGTTTAGTGAGCCAGGGTTCTTACCAACACCCGAATTTTTTGGTCAGAAAATAATGATTCACGACCAAGGGAGCTGATTGAGACGTGTAAGGGGATGGAGCCTTTGCAAGGAATTCATTTGTATGATAAGATAACATCTTTCTAAGATAAGACTGGGTGTGTGTGTGATCACAGTGCTGTTATGTCAATCGGATTCTCTTTCCATATGTTTACCTGAGCCCTCGTCTCCCATCATGTGACCCCAACCCCCACAGCCAACCTGTGTGCCATCTGGATTGACCAGTTTACAGTTCGAACCAGTGCCTGATATCACCACTATACCTCCTATGACAAAAAAGACAGACAGAAAGGGTTACGATGACAGTTATGTCCTGAAATCCATTACTACCGCCAGTTGCAAAAACACTGCACAAACCATAATCACTGGCAGTGGCCATAGCGCCAATGGCATCGGTGGTAATAAAAAAACTTTGGCTCAGTTTGGGGTATCGCTCCCTCATGTCATCGATCAGCTTCTGGATAGCAGCTTTCTGCTCTCCACCACTCAAAGACATACCCTTTCAACACACAATGTACACAACTTTAAAGCAACACAATGAAGGTGAACGTGTTGAGGATGATTGACTGATGCATCGCCTCACCAATGAACAAACTGGTGTGTCCGGGTCCAGCCCTGCCTTGATTTTAGCCCTCTGGACCATGTCATTGATACCATTAATGCAGTTATCAACACCAACCAACTATAAATGAATAGAAAAAAAGTCATTTATACACATTCACACTCAAGTACACACAAGCTGACTTAAGTACACATTAAAGCACGTTCTCTGATCTCACCCAGTGATTGGTACATGGTCCATTTGTCTCAGCGAGGATGTGTCCCTCAGCAGAAACCAGTACTGCTTTAGAGTGTGTCCCACCGCTGGCAAAGTAAAGAATGAATATAGTGTCTCATTCATTTCTCTGAAGCTACTGACACTATCTCTCAAACAACTGGCATGAGGCACGCGCTTAGAGCGAAGCTTTTAAATATGGATCTTAATAAGCATGTATATGTTAAAATGTCATTAAATTATGGCTTATATTTGCTTTAATAATAATGTTTTTGTCATAAACTCACCCCTCCACTCCTCCGTACACTGCGCTCATCTCGCCTGCTTCCTCTTTAGTCACATGACACTCAGTCAGCTGCTTAGAGTCAACTTTCAGTGAAAACACCCGGACTTTGACAGAAAGACATTTTTACTATCTATATCCACATAAAATCTCCATTCACACCCATTTTTATCATCTGTCTATATTTAAAAGAAGATAAGATAATGCGATTCATTTTTTCGCTTTTTTGACCCCCCCCCCCCATATTCTTTCAACAATTGTTTTTTTTTTTGTAGTAAAACAAATAATTAGAAACATATTTAAACAATAAAATATAAATAAAAATACATAAAATAATAACATAGATTACACACTCTGACCAACAGATGGCAGCATGGCTGAACGAATCTTGCTGTCCCCAGCATCACGTGACGTTAGATTTATCAATTCATTAAATATTTCTTTTCTTTTCTCCATTTACATCATTTGTATTGTAAACTTACAAATGCATCTTTGATGCTGATTGATACAAGACAACAACAAAATACAAATACAGTTACAGAATATGAATTATTTTTAAAAGTAGATCAATTAAAAAATAAATAAAATAATAATAATTACAAATTACAGTTTAAATGCGGAAAGTCTAATGTGAATGTCAAGCTGATATTATGTGTCATTGTGAGCAGTGTTATTTCCCTGCCTCCGACTGCATATTTGTGATTCACTCTTTGCTAACCCACATATGATGTCTCACTGTCTAATGAAGATGAAATAATATTTTACAATGAAAACGCACTATCTACCAAAAGTTGCTGACATGCACTTGTGTAAAGCATTACAGAAATCTCTGAATCACAGAGACCAACTTTATTGTAGTAGTGCAGATGCTTTTGATTCTGATCTTCACTCTTAGAATTATCCAGGTCTCATAAATTCTTGGCTGCATTTTACTTATTTATTCTATTTTCTGGGTTAATAACTTTATGACAGCTATACATAAAAATACTTTTGCTGAAAAAGTATGTTTTCAGCTTCAACCCATTATACATACTTCCGTAACTATCACAATTTTATCACAGTGACATTAACACCACAATTTGCATGTGGTGCTATGCGATGCAATGTTTAATTTATAACAGAAAACCAAATGGTTATGTTTGCACGACATGTACAGTACAAGATCGAAGATTAAAGAAAAAACAAACCAATATGCAAACATGTGTGAGCAAACTATGAGAAGCAGCCCAATGAAGGACATGGATCAAAGGCTTAGACCAAACAGCGCATTCCTCTCTAAAAATAAAAGGACTATTCATGGAAGTCAGCAGGACACACTGCATTTGCCAGTAATGGAACCATAATTATTGCAATGCTAAATGAATGCTGATGGTTGAGAAATAAAATAATGGATGCAATTACAGAATTAATTCATGGATGTAAATACAGTAACTGCACCTGTCTTGTGATTTCTCACTGACAACATTATAACAGTGATGACAACATACATTTTGAAAAATTTGTAGTAATTGCAAGTGAAAAGGTTTCAGGCGTTATGCTTTGCCTGTGTTTGGGGTGAGGAGTAGGTGGGAGGAAAGACTGTGGGCGCGCGCTTCCTCTATAGCGAGGAGAGAAAGAGAGAGAGAGAGAGAGAGATTGAGAGAGAGAGAGAGAGAGAGAGAGAGAGTCTCAAAATCCAGGACCAGCAGCATGAAAACATTTCGTTTTAGCATTTCGCCTTTTCCCTCCAAACGTTAGTTTATCTTCTAGAATAATTTTAATGAATTCCCGTCGAAACGCCCCTGAAGTAAAAGTTTGCCAAGCGGAAGTTCGCGCGGTAGGAAATCGGAAAAAGTCGAAAGAGTGAGAAATATATAATAATCGTTTATTTTGCTGTGCAGAGAGAGCGTATTTTGAAAATGGATACTCACGTTAAGGAGGGACAACTGTACGTCCAGCATCAGAAGTTTGGAAAGGTAAGAGCTTGTCGCATGTACTGTTTAATTGAAGAGGCAATGACAGATGACGGTGTCTGACATGAGAAACCGGAGAATCTTACAAAACACTCGTTTAAACACATGTGCCAAGTTCTAAGATGTGTAATCTTTGTATTCACGTTTGAAAAACGTTCTGTACATTTTTCATTAATTTTATTCAGTGACTCAAAAATGTCATATGGTGGAACCATTAAGTAAATTAAATAAATAAATAAAAATACAATACTTTTCTTGCACCTTTAATACACGTCAGTGTGCAAGACTGCAGTGCAAAAATGCAAATGTCAAATAATTTTTCAAGCTGAAAGTATTGTTTTAACAAATTTAACATAGGTTTTTAATCTGTTAATATGTCTGAAACATTACTATCAAGAGGATTTTAGTTTTTTATGATTAGTATAGTTAGACTTCTTGTATGAAAGGTCAAAAAAATAATTAAAGACCTTGACACACAGCCATGAGGGTCTGATGATGTCCTTGTGTTTTAAGCTTGTCACATGACAACAAAAGAAATATCACCAATATTTTGAAACTTAATTGCATGGCTGCTTATTTTTTAAATTAAATACAATGAAAAAGTATGCCGAATGACATAAGGTAACATTTCTCTCTCCCTTTTTTTCAAAAAAATTCAGCATATTAATGAGACTTAAATTAAGATGCGCATATATATATATATATATATATATATATATATATATATATATATATATATATATATATATATATATATATATATATATATTAAGGCTGTCAATCGATTAAAATATTTAATCGCGATTAATCACATGATTGTCATGAGTTAATTTAATCGCACATTTTTATCTGTTCTAAATGTACCTTAAATTAATACTTTTTCATGTTTTAAATACTCTAATCAACATGGGCAATGACAAATATGAATTCTTTATGCAATATATGTTAATTATTAGTGAAACCATAGTTAACAGAGCCTGAAGACTAGACATGTTTCAAAGATCATAGATGTGTTTCAAAGAACTTGTTCATGTCTATTAGACACATGAAAAAAGAAATACCAGGTTCCCATTTCTTCTCTTTCTTTGCAATGAGCAATTTACTTACACAAACCTGTTTACATTTCCTCATGACAGGGCATCTCACTTCTTCTGAACATGCAAAATGTACATTTATTATTTATTATTACATTTGTTTGTCTCTCTGTGCCCACATACTGTATTTTGATGCAGCTAAATTCTCAATAAAACTGTTTTCATTGATATATTTTACTGTTTCTGTTGTCAGACAACGGAATGAATATGAAATAGTGACTGAAACGCGACCCATAGGACTGAATAACAAGTTTTCCCTTCCAAGACGTTAATCTGCACAAAAATCCTGATTTATAATCCAGCCATCGTTTGATAAAATCAAATAGGATATACATAAGATGAAGACAATAGCTGTACTGTGATTTCGGCTATACTTGCATGTTAAATTAGAGAAGCAACATAATATCTATTGAACAGAGCAGACGCGGAGGAAGAGAGAGAGAGAGAGAGAGAGAGAGAGAGAGAGAGAGAGAGAGAGAGAGAGAGAGAGAGAGAGAGAGAGAGAGGAGTGTGCGCAGAGGGAAAGAGAGACCTCGCGCTCACGCGGCAGTACCGGCGAGTCTCAGAAACTAAATAAGGTTTGGGCAAACCCTATAAAGATTGGTGGCTAGGCGCGTTTTGAAAAAAAAAAAAATAATAATAATAATAATAAAATAAATAAGTAAATAAAAAAAAAATTGTTGTTAAAGTGGTCTGAAAAGTCGCCAAATTGGCAACACTGTCAGCATCTCCATCCATTTCCATTTCTCCAACTATAGCAGTACGGGCTTGGCCACGGGTCAAACAGAAAATGCCGCTGCGTTAATCACGCGTTAATAAAATTAGTGCCGTTAAAATGAATTTGCGTTAACGCGTTATTAACGCGTTAACTTTGACAGCACTAATATATATAACTTTGACAGTACTAATATATATATATATATATATATATATATATATATATATATATATATATATATATATATATATATATATATATATTAGGGGTGGAACGGTACACAGATGTCACGGTTCGATATGTACCTCGGTTCGGGGGTCACGGTTAGATACGACTTCGTTACAACAGGAAAAACAACAACAACAACAAGAAATCTACTATGCTCGGTTTCTTTTCATTTATTTTGAACAGACAGTAGTACAAATTACAATTTTTTTCCACCTAGACGAGATAATACTAAATATTAATTTATTTCATATATGTAAAATCTGCAGTACATATATACATACAAGGAATAAATTCTTGAAATATATTTGATTTAGTTTACAGATAAACAAGGGGAAAAAAACAGCGCGACACTAACGTAGGCTATATATGCTGAGTTTTTCAGTTAATTTTTGACACGCTTAATTTGTTCACAGAGAGGAAACTCAAATGGTAGAAAGCGACATTCTGTTTTTTTCTTCCTTATTTTACAAAAGCACGTTTTGTTTTCATTGTGAGTGTACACAAATAAAAGCAGACCTTTATACAGCCATGAGACAATAAGTGTTTAAAGTTGATTCTGCTGGTATAAGGAAACAGTTGAAGTGATCGCGCCAGAGCGCGCGCGCACACACACACACACACACACACACACATGTACATACATAATATATAATTATTAATAAAAATAAAAGGAATAATAACGTGACTTACTCGTGTTTATTTTTTATTATTATTATAACATTTTTTTTTTTTTTTTAGAAATTAAACAAACACTGCACAGTAGTTAAACACCGTGGAACAAATTACATTACATTGCATTGTGTGTTTATAGTATGTGTTGCCCATTTGTGCCTCGACTGCACGAATGTGCCGCTGAGATTTAATATGCTGAGATATGTCGTTTTTCCCACCGTGTCCGATATTAAAATTAGTGCTACACACTTTGCAAAAGGCGTGGGAGTTGTTTACATGGCTTCGAGACAAGAAATTAAATTCTTCCGTTCAGCTGTTGTTAAATTTACACGAATATTTTTCTTCGCCGGAGCACCACGTGACTCTTCTCCTCCATTTCTGCCACTGATTGAACTTCCCGCGTCTACTAGCAGAAATCTACAGCGCAACTGAGTTGTAGGTTGCCAGGTTGAGGTCACAAATGGTTTGAAATTTGTGTATCGTGTCGATTGTGTGAGGTGATGCGTTGGGTGATGCGTTTCATACAAGATCTGGCAACTGTACAACCTTGGAATAAAATATTGATGTGAATATTCATATACCTAGATTTGGGCCATACAAATTACGGGAGTTTCCCGGGAGAAATAACAAAACGGGAGGGGGGCGGGAGATGGGTGTGAAATACGGGAGACTCCCGGGAAAAACGGGAGTGTTGACAGGTATGATATATATATATATATATATATATATATATATATATATATATATATATATATATATATATATATATATAATATGATTTTTAATTAAGTACATATAAACATCATAGTCGTTATAGTGAAGAGTGAATTGAATGTTTTAAATGTATTTTAAGTAACTTTATAGGCCCAGACAAAAATGAGCACCATGTCACTGAGCCGTAAACTTATGTTTTAACATTTACAAATTCAAATGTATCCAATCATATAGAGAGTGGCAGAAAGATGACCTACAACATCTACCAAAAAAGACCACAATTTTATATGTTAATGTTTTTAATATAAACTTAACATTAAAGACAATTAAAATGGTTTCATAAAGAGTAAGAAGGATTGACTCTTGTGCAGCATGAGATGGTCACATGAATGAGTACATCAGACCCTGTGCTACAACACAGCTTCAGATTTCAGCTCTCAGCATGCAGATTCTGTGTCTTTTCCACCACTAACTACATAAGATTTAACACAGATTTAAGGCTGGACAAACAACCTTTTCTTTCTCATTAGTGATATCTAACCACTAACCAAGAGTAGGTTACACATGCACACGGCCAGCTGTGTCTAAATAATTTCCACTCTCTTGACTGTCCATGTGCAGTGGAAAATGCTACATCACAGACGCATGACCACAAAAGGTGCTGTTTGTTTTCTCTCTGATTGAATATGTAAGGCATGTATTTTTGTCATTCTTTAGACATTGATATGAGTCACATGTCTTCAGTCAGACCTGTGCTGGATCAAAAACATCTTGCTGGAGCAATGGCTTGTCATTAATTTATTATTCACTTCCTCGGTCTGAAGCTTCTTTGTTATGTGGAAGTAAGCAAATTATGAGCACAGCTACATATCTTTACCCTGAGGCAACAGCAGAAATTCAAATTGAGCATTGATGGGCTTTTAATGCTGCTATTCATTCATGTAGATTTTACTCCGATCAGGAGCACAGTAAGCTTGTATGAAGGTTTTAGCATAGTTTAATAGTAAGATATCTTGTCAACAATAACACACGACTAAAAATAATCTTGTGTGCATTGTGACGCTTCTTTAGAGGCTCAGAGGGTGATGATAGACTCATAGTGTGATGGCTGAATCACACTGGATCATACTGCTTTGAGAATTGTTATGCTGAAGGTCTAAAAGATAAATTGTGCTGTCTATACATGCA
The DNA here is from genome assembly GCA_039654775.1 of Spinibarbus caldwelli. Taxonomy (NCBI): domain Eukaryota; kingdom Metazoa; phylum Chordata; class Actinopteri; order Cypriniformes; family Cyprinidae; genus Spinibarbus; species Spinibarbus caldwelli. Next base: position 33,604,159 of record CM077220.1, read on the forward strand.
ACTGAAACCGATAAAAGTACGAACAACATAAATGCAACAGTGAATAAGAGATGTAGGAGAAGAGATGTTATATTGTGCACAATAAGCATGCAAGTGTCAGTCCCTGGCATCATGAAAACAAGGTTGCGCTTTAGGGAAACCTAAACCCCCATGCCCTTCATTGTTGATGTAGTTGGTTTTGCTTGGTAATGAAAGTCAATTGAGTTTGGATAGTTTTGCTGGAGGCTGGAACACGCATGTCACTTTTACAGCTGTAGGCTCGTGACTCACATTGTCAAAACAGTTGAGGAATTGGAAAGACAAGGATGGACAGGAAAAAATCACATGAAAATGTTGTACATGAAACCGTGTTTAAAAGTAATGTAAAACATGAATAAATTTTTCTATTTTTATCTAGAGGAGTCAGATTTCAAGATTTCACACACTACATTTGTAAACCCTGCATAAAAGTTTTTATTTTCATATTTTTGAACCTGTTTCAATAACTGATTGTCCATATATGGAAATACCACAACATAGATCTGTCTTCTTATATAAGTAGATGACTCGTAGATAAGTCTTCTTAACATAGTAGTGTTACTTTGTCACTTTGTATAACATTTTCAAACTTTTTTCAGTTTGCTAAACAACTTTTTGTAACATTCTAACGCTGCATTGTTTCATACCATACACCTTCAGCACTGTGTGTAAAAAGGTGTGAAATTGCCAACAAAAGGTGTGAGCAGTTTCATAACCCAAAAGTTAAAACAACTAAAATAAATTGAGTATTAACCCTGTTGGACACATTCACATAGCTGTGGAGATAAACAGTAGGCTATCTCTGCATGTTTGAAACATGGCCTCTACTGTATGACGCCATCATTACGTGAGGCATATTGTGACAAACCCTGTCCCAGTCCTTAGACTTGTTTGTGTATAGAGAAGACGAGTGATATAAGCTTTGGCCTTTGCTCTTACTTTTTCCTACAGCTCAAGGAGAGTACTCTGTTCAATAAATAATCAAAGACATACTGTACAAGAAATGTAAAGCACTAATGAATACATTAATTGATGCACATTACACATTTCTGATGTTTCCTAAACAGGGCAAACTGTAGTCTCTTCTGGGCTTTGTTCTTTGTGAAATGTGTCTTGCATGCTGTTCTATTGTATAATGCAGGGTTTCTCAAACGAGGGTTCACAAACCTGTTTCAGAGTGGAAATTGTTTTTGCTTGCTTAGGTGCTTCATTTTCAGCATATAGTTTTAAAGGTACTGTTATTACTTGCCTTATTACAAAAGATGCTGCATGTACACAGGTATGTACTGATTTTATTAGCAACAATCAAACAGTGATATGCTTGAAAGGAAGGCTGTGCAAAGTTTTTAGCGGTGCAGTGTCTTTACATCCACTGACAGAACAACGTCTCGAGTTAACTCGACATCTTTATCTAACAGCAGTATTGCTCTTGTGATTGATGAACAGACATTTGTTGTTCAGAACGCACCTCAATGAGTGTGGCATACATTGGGGAACGCAGTGTGCACCAGGTCTGCTTTATTTACATTCACATTTTTTTGGACAGAAGTTTTTGGACAGCATTTCACCAATATTCTGCCAAAATAAGGGTTAGAATGAACATTTATTGTTACACTACATATTGGCTACATATTAACAGGATAGTCACTGTGCCCTGCACTGTGCCCTGCAGTGTGACTGTCGTATTTTTAACTTTTACTGTTTTACATGTGTATGCGTTGCAAGAAGTGGACTGTTAACAAGAAGTTTTTTTTTTTTTAATTGTTAGTATTTTCAGGTCAAAGGTATTTTACTGCTAGAATATTTTCATATAAGCTGCATATTATGTTCTTTTACATAATTATGAAGCCTCTTAAAAAGTGCAGCAGAAGCAGACTCACACATTTCATCAGATTACTTTTGGATGCAGATTTGAGGAAGTTATCAGTCACTCTCTTTCTTTCTGATCATTTGCATAATTTCCATCCTGCACAGTATATTCCTCAAGTGTTGCCTTATATGGCTATACAAGGTGCTCTGTAATTAAATAATGCAGCCCTATTTCATTATTGATTCATTTAATTTTTGCATTGGTTTAAGGGATCGGCAATGTGATATGTATGATTTATTTTATGTAGTGTTTAGTTAAAACAAGGTTTGTATTTGTATCCATTGGTGTTAGTTTAGTCTTGTTGGTACAGTCCTCACTGAATGCAGATGTTAGATAAAAGGGGCAGTTTTTAAAAGGAACATAGATACACAAACACCTGCAGTGTGTGGAGGAAACAGTGCATGCTGGGTAATCGCATGCATCTTCTATACCACATTGACATCTGCTGTCTCTACCGTAGCTTTTGGCATTGTGCAATGGCCAGGTGTTGGATTCTGTCTAAAATGTAGACATTTGTGATTTATTGTACTGTGTTATCTTAAAGCTTCTCCTTGGAATTGGTAATTGGTAAAACAATAACCCTTCACTTGATGGGTGAAGTCTTATGACTGTCTTGTTGTGTGCAAGGGATTGATTAAGGCAGATGGATGCTTGAATGACCCAACAAGACTCCTATTCAGTACACTGAAAGTTACAACAGAGGAATGTAGACTTGTGAATGGAATTGTGGTGAGGTTGGATTGCGATTAAAGTGAAAGTGTAACATTTCACATAGTTTCATAGCAAATGGCTTACTGTAAAACTCATGTTCTTCAGATTACAGATTAAAGTCCATTCCACCTAAACTTTGATGCTCATAAAATGGAATCTATATGAATCTAGCAGTTTTATCCAACTTTTCTGAAGAGACATAATACTTTATATGATTAGTAAATGCAAAATTTTAATATTTTTTTTTTTTTTTTTTTTGGGTGAGCTAAACCTTAAGAAGATTGAAACCTTCAGAAATCTACTCTTCCTTGATCTTTTGAAATATAAGAGAGTCATTGTACTATGAAACTTCCTCGTTAGTCCAAAAACAGTTTTTATTGAAACCAAGCTGCCAACAACAACAGAACACTTGGAATATAAATAGATATAGATGCTAAGTTGTCCAAATGTGCAGTTTTTAGTTGTGGAATACAATAACTATAATGCCATAACCATCTAAAACCTGAGCTGTGATAAATTATTGTTTTTATACAGGTGCATCTCAATTAATTAGAATGTTGTGGAAAAGTTCATTCATTTCAGTAATTCCACTCAAATTGTGAAACTCGTGTATTAAATAAATTCAGTGCACACAGACTGAAGTAGTTTAAGTCTTTGGTTCTTTTAATTGTGATGATTTTGGCTCACATTTAACAAAAAACCCACCAATTCACCAATCTCAACAAATTAGAATACTTCATAAGACCAATAATAAAAACATTTTTAGTGAATTGTTGGACTTCTGGAAAGTATGTTCATTTACTGTATATCTACTCAATACTTGGTAGGGGCTCCTTTTGCTTTAATTACTGCCTCAATTCGGCGTGGCATGGAGGTGATCAGTTTGTGGCACTGCTGAGGTGGTATGGAAGCCCAGGTTTCTTTGACAGTGGCCTTCAGCTCATCTGCATTTTTTGGTCTCTTGTTTCTCATTTTCCTCTTGACAACACCCCATAGATTCTCTATGGGGTTCAGGTCTGGTGAGTTTGCAGGCCAGTCAAGCACACCAACACCATGGTCATTTAACCAACTTTTGGTGCTTTTGGCAGTGTGGGCAGGTGCCAAATCCTGCTGGAAAATGAAATCAGCATCTTTAAAAAGCTGGTCAGCAGAAGGAAGCATGAAGTGCTCCAAAATTTCTTGGTAAACGGGTGCAGTGACTTTGGTTTTCAAAAAACACAATGGACCAACACCAGCAGATGACATTGCACCCCAAATCATCACAGACTGTGGAAACTTAACACTGGACTTCAAGCAACTTGGGCTATAAGCTTCTCCACCCTTCCTCCAGACTCTAGGACCTTGGTTTCCAAATGAAATACAAAACTTGCTCTCATCTTAAAAGAGGACTTTGGACCACTGGGCAACAGTCCAGTTCTTCTTCTCCTTAGCCCAGGTAAGACGCCTCTGACGTTGTCTGTGGTTCAGGGGTGGCTTAACAAGAGGAATACGACAACTGTAGCCAAATTCCTTGACACGTCTATGTGTGGTGGCTCTTGATGCCTTGACCCCAGCCTCAGTCCATTCCTTGTGAAGTTCACCCAAATTCTTGAATCGATTTTGCTTGACAGTCCTCATAAAGCTGCGGTTCTCTCGGTTGGTTGTGCGTCTTTTTTTTCCCACACTTTTTCCTTCCACTCAACTTTCTGTTAACATGCTTGGATACAGCACTCTGTGAACAGCCAGCTTCTTTGGCAATGAATGTTTGTGAAGCATGTCAATGATTGTCTTCTGGACAACTGTTAGATCAGCAGTCTTTCCCATGATTGTGTAGCCTGGTGAACCAAACTGAGACCATTTTGAAGGCTCAGGAAACCTTTGCAGGTGTTTTGAGTTGATTAGCTGATTGGCATGTCACCATATTCTAATTTGTTGAGATAGTGAATTGGTGGGTTTTTGTTAAATGTGAGCCAAAATCATTACAATTAAAAGAACCAAAGACTTAAACTACTTCAGTCTGTGTGCATTGAATTTATTTAATACACGAGTTTCACAATTTGAGTTGAATTACTGAAATAAATGAACTTTTCCACGACATTCTAATTTATTGAGATGCACCTGTATTTAAGGAATCATGTAGTCTGCTGTTCTATTGCAAAATCATTTATTTCGGTTGTGAAATATTTTTTGAAAAATTGTTTATTTTTTTACGTCAGTTAATGAAGTCATTGTCTGAACGGTCAACTTCGTATTGTTCCTTTTAGAATGAAAAACATTCATATTGTTATTCAAATTAAAAACAGAAACGTGATCAAAGAATGCTCCCTTTAAACACTTGAGCTATCAATCATTTTAGCTCAGTGCAAGTTCTGCTCTTTTGCCAAAACTCCTGTTATCGTTGAATCTGTCTACACTGCATGATGAATCTCATATTTACATTGTGCTTATACTTTGGTTATGATGAGAGCATTTTCAAAAGTACATGGACTTGTGCGGAACAAAACTCAGGCAATTACATTCATGTGTTCAACACTGGCTACAATGTTCAGTATTAATACTGTAATGCACGCTTTTCACAATATGTTAGTCATTGCAACTGTAATCACAATTGCATTTCAGTAGTTTTGCTTGGATAATTCTTATTTTATATGTGAAGACATTTCTCAATGATAGCAGAAAGGAGAGAAAACCCTTTAAACAGTTTTTAAACCAAAGTGTCAAAAACAGAGTAAATGTGACCCTGGACCACAAAACCAGTCTTAAGTATCAATTTTTTGAAATTGAGATTTATACATCATCTGAAAGCTGAATAAATAAGCTTTCCATTGATGTATGGTTTGTTATGATAGGACAATATTTGGCCGAGATACAACTATTTGAAAATCTGAAATCTGAGGGTGCAAAAAAATCAAAATATTGAGAAAATCGCCTTTAAAGTTGTCCAAATGAAGTTCTTAGCAATACATATTACTAAACAAAAATGAAGTTTTGGTATATTTACGGTAAGTAATTTACAAAATATCTTTATGGAACATGATCTTTACTTAATATCCTAATGATTTTTGGCATAAAAGAAAAATCAATAATTTTGACCCACACAATGTATTTTTGGCCATTGCTACAAATATACCCCAGCGACTTAATACTGGTTTTGTGGTCCAGGGTCACAAATTATGACTGCTTTTGATGTAAAAATCCTACTGATATTACACATGGACCTCAGATAAAATAATATATATATATATATATATATATATATATATATATATATATATATATATATCTCACAATGCTTTATTCATTTTCATGTATTATTCTTTGGTAGTACACGGCATCTGCATTGCAAAAGTGAAGCAGCTTGGAACATTTTTTAAAGTCATTATTTTTTCTTGTTACATTACAAACAATTTGAGAAACTGACCCAAACTCCTTCTCTCTCACACACACCCATATACACATAGATGTCTTTTGTTTGCTGCAGAATTTGCTTTTCGTTGTCCATCTGGAGGAAGAGGCTTGAAAGTCATTGTCAAGTCCCTCTTGTTGACCTCAGCATTATGATCCAGATGCTAAATAAAGAAAGTGACATAAATTTGGCACTCCTCTTGCACAAAGATTTTATGGCCTTGATTAAGGGGTGTTGACATCAACAATAATTTGCCGCTACCTGGAAGCTGATCATTTTTAAAGTCCCAATCTAACAAGTTTCTTCCATATTGTGACATACAGTATATCAAAGTGAAACTGATTATTGAAAAAGAACAAAAAAATAGGGTGGGGACTTGGTTCTGTCCTTTAGTTGTTGATTGGATGGCAGATCTGAAAGTGTTCATGAAATCGATTTTAAGGTAACCAATTGGAGAAGTCCAGCATACATTAGCAGAGAGAAGACATTGTGTAATTGACATTTTGATGAAAAATGACAGGTTCAACAACATAAAAAAATAAAGAAAAAGAAAATAGATGGAGTGATTTTCCAATTCATGAAGACTTTAATATGGTTAGCAACTTGAGGCAACATGACTTGACATAGCCTATATTTTGTGTATGTTTCTATTAAGATTCAAACTAACAGAAATAGTTCTGTGTGCATGTATTTTCAGACATTTATAGACCCATAAGTGAATAATAGTAGAATTCCCCCAAGACACTGCTGGTTCTTCATCGAAGAGTAAAAACTTCCTCTTATCCCTCTCTCCTTTTTAGAAATGGAAGAAGAACTGGTTTGTACTCTACCCAGCGAGTCAAAACGGCATTGCACGACTTGAGTTTTATGATTGCTCGGGCAGCGCCACTGATAAACCTAGCACTAAGAAAATGGATAAGAAGATCATTCGTCTGTCAGAATGCATCAGCATACTTCCTGCTGTCACTGAAACCTGCCCCAAAGAAAACATGGCCGCCTTCTGTGTGGAGACCAATGACAAGACGTTCGTCTTTGCAGCTGAGAAAAATATTACCAACGAGTGGGTGGAGAAGATGTGCGAGATTGCTTTTCAGGTGAGATGACACTTTTTAATGGTTCAGGGTTCAATGTGGTCAACACTTGTGACTTTGAGAAGAATGAGAGACATGTGACACTTTTTTCAAAGAAATTATATTAGTATTCGCTCCTAACAGTATTTGCTCATTTTAATAAAAAAATAATAATAATACATAATGAGAATAAAATTGTCCAGCAGTGAGAATTTTGAAGGCATAAAGACAATAAATAAATAAATATTACTATTTAATAAAAATACTGTATGAACGATCTTAATAATAACCTTTTAATTAGTTTTATACGGCCATTTCTTCATGTGATTCAACCTTTAAGACTTTTATACCCCCTGAAAGCCCATATTTTTTTTTTTTTTTATTTATAGCTAGAAAAAAAAAATACTATAAATCAATGATTGATTGTCATTTTACGGGCTTAACCATAGATTTGACAAGCATAATAACCTTTTAACCATGTCTTAAGTTGTTCTGAAACATGGAAATCCATTCCAGACATATCGATAATTTCCAAAGGGAAGGACACAGCTGCCTCTATACTAACTCTGCATCTCTCTCTTTCTGTCTCACTTTCTTTCTCTGTCTCTATCACTCTAAGGGAGGAAGTGGTTCTCTTGGTAGTATTGACTCAAATGGACAGCAAGAGCTTCAAATGGCAGAGAATCTCATTTATTTCTCCAGAGAGGAAGGTAAGAAGCGACATGTGACATTATTAATTTACTCATGCTTAAAGTGTTTCCACCAACTGATATAAATAAGCCAGCTGTTTTTTTCATTTGAGCTCCAAGTGCTCATTTCATAATATGCAGTGAGTTTCTCAAAGCTTAGGACTTGACGTCACATCCACTATCAGTTCAGTTGCTTTTTGGTTGCTAGACTGAATTTATATGCACACCTAGACCAGCAAAACTGCTCTCAGTGAATAGACAGAAATGTTCTGTTAGATGCAAATGGACTGCATGCAAATTCCCTGCTCATGTTAGTCACAATGCCTGAAATATTAGAGCTCTTGAATGTGGTTACACTGTTTCCAGAAAGACGTAGCCGGCTGTGTCACACTCATTTTATTTGAATAGTCCCTGAGTAAAAGATGCAAAGGGCTAAGAAATGAAATGGAGGAGGACTGAAAGTGGAGCAAAATCTCAGGCATTTCCCCTGCCCCCTCCTTCAAGGCTGGCATCCAGTGCTATGCTAGGTAAACAGTCAAGGAGTCACTGTTAAGTCCACTCAGTTCACAAACTACCTCCTGCTTCTGTGCATTCTTGAATGTTTCTAGGGAAATAGTTTGCGATCACTTCTGTTTTTAGTAAGGGCAGCACTGACTTCCTCAAAGAGTGTGGGAGCTGACATTTAAAAGGCTTGCAACGATACAGTCTTGGCACTCAGTTAACTCCTTTGTATAGACCTTTTCTGGCATGACAGTGGGTATTAGAGTATAACGCATGGGTAATAGTTGTTGGTGCCCTTTCCAGTGTCTGTTGGTATTTTGTTTGAAAGCCAATCCAGAGATAGACAAGAAAATGAATGAAGATTAGAGTGGAGCAACTCATTCTGTATGTTATCAGTTTGCATGGGAACATTTATAGAGGCAGAGGAAAGTAGGGTAGTTGGCGCTCATGGCCTGTAGTCTCTGATAAGCAGAAGAATATCTTTGCTGAACTTAGCAGGGAAATAGCATACGGGACCCATCAAATGAAAAACATTCTGGTTGTACTTTTTTTACATTGTGGATTGTTCCTATGTGATTTGCAAAAGACCAATGTTGGCTAATTTCCTGAGATTCAAAGAACTTTCAGTTTTACTTATAAGCCACACGCAAAATTATACAGTTATAAACTGTATAGAACAAATCTTGGCAGCTTTATGTTGTCAATGTATAATTGTTTATATTGTCAAATGTAAACTATATTATCATCCTGGTCTAAATTGCTAAATGTGGACATTTAGGTATTAAAATGATGAAACTCTATAAAGATGCTTTGAAATTATGTGTATTGTGAAAAGCGGTATACAAATAAATAGTTTTGACTTACTTGAAGTATAACTTACCTGGGGGAAAAATATATCTGCATATATATTGACTATTTCAATTACTGATTAACCTATTGGTATCTATAAAAGGCAGTGACATAATGACTTGAATACACCACTTAATGATAACAGAAAAGCCTCATTAAAATAATAAAAGAAAAGGCTTTTTAAAATAGTTTGCCATTGTTTCTTTCATCTTTATTAATATAATTCTTTAGAAAAATATACTTTATTAATATTTGATAAACTTTGATAAAGTCATGTGGGGCAACCAACATGCAGAAACAAACATAAAACATGTAAATGATATCACAGAGAGGACTGCAGACCCTCAGGACTGTGTCAAGGTCAATAAGTCTCTGGAAATATCAGATCCGACCTTTTAATAAAACCATAAAATTAGTTCAGATGTGATGCAACTCCCCAAAAGTGTAATAATGATTATTTAAAAATACTTTTTACCTTAAAAAATAAATTTAAGTAAATTTTAAAAAAAAATAATAATGATGATTAGGATGTGTATACTCACATGGATTGAAGATCTAAGGAAAAATGTATTTGCTTTTTACATAATGGATACACTCACATTTTCAGAATGTTCTTTGTACCACTGTGTTTTTACATGCGAAACCCAAAATGTATGTCCAAAGTATATACAGGTGCATCTCAATAAATTAGAATGTCGTGGAAAAGTTCATTTATTTCAGTAATTCAACTCAAATTGTGAAACTCGTGTATTAAATAAATTCAATGCACACAGACTGAAGTAGTTCAAGTCTTTGGTTCTTTTAATTGTGATGATTTTGGCTCACATTTAACAAAAAGTGCTTTTGGCAGTGTGGGCAGGTGCCAAATCCTACTGGAAAATGAAATCAGCATCTTTAAAAAGCTGGTCAGCAGAAGGAAGCATGAAGTGCTCCAAAATTTCTTGGTAAACGGGTGCAGTGACTTTGGTTTTCAAAAAACACAATGGACCAACACCAGCAGATGACATTGCACCCCAAATCGTCACAGACTGTGGAAACTTAACACTGGACTTCAAGCAACTTGGGCTATGAGCTTCTCCACCCTTCCTCCAGACTCTAGGACCTTGGTTTCCAAATGAAATACAAAACTTGCTCTCATCTGAAAAGAGGACTTTGGACCACTGGGCAACAGTCCAGTTCTTCTTCTCCTTAGCCCAGGTAAGACGCCTCTGACGTTGTCTGTGGTTCAGGAGTGGCTTAACAAGAGGAATACGACAACTGTAGCCAAATTCCTTGATATGTCTGTGTGTGGTGGCTCTTGATGCCTTGACCCCAGCCTCAGTCCATTCCTTGTGAAGTTCACCCAAATTCTTGAATCGATTTTGCTTGACAGTCCTCATAAGGCTGCGGTTCTCTCGGTTGGTTGTGCATCTTTTTTTTCCACACTTTTTCCTTCCTCTCAACTTTCTGTTAACATGCTTGGATACAGCACTCTGTGAACAGCCAGCTTCTTTGGCAATGAATGTTTGTAGCTTACCCTCCTTGTGAAGGGTGTCAATGATTGTCTTCTGGACAACAGAAGATCAGATCAGCAGTTTTCCCCATGATTGTGTAGCCTAGTGAACCAAACTGAGAGACCATTTTGAAGGTTCAGGAAACCTTTGCAGGTGTTTTGAGTTGATTAGCTGATTGGCATGTCACCATATTCTAATTTGTTGAGATAGTGAATTGGTGGGTTTTTGTTAAATGTGAGCCAAAATCATCACAATTAAAAGAACCAAAGACTTAAACTACTTCAGTCTGTGTGCACTGAATTTATTTAATACACGAGTTTCACAATTTGAGTTGAATTACTGAAATGAATGAACTTTTCCACGACATTCTAATTTATTGAGATGCACCTGTATATTTATGTTTAAATACTGTATGTACTGTACCGTAGTCCTGCAAGGCACGACATTTGGTTCCATTATATGTTTCCACATATAGTGAAATGACAATAAAGCTCCCTTGACCTGTTCATTTTTTAAGAACTTGATGTGTATTTTAAAGCTGCAGTCCATAACTTTTTTTGGTTAAAAATGATCCAAAATCAATTTTTGGACAAGTACATAACCAGCCAGTATTCAAAACTATCTCCTTACCTTAGCCCAATTCACAACGGTAAGCCTGTAATAATGTTTTCTAATTTGAGTGGTACTGGTCCCTCGTGACTCTGTTGGTATTAGTCATCCAGGATAAGACCATCCAGGATAAGACCAAGGGACTTCACCCTGGTGAAGACCCTTGGAGACAATGAAAGGCCAAATGGGACCCTGAACTGGTAAACCCGATCTTGAAAGACAAAGCGAAGAAACGGGTGATGATCTTGACAGATGGGAACGTGGAAATATGCATCCTTCAAGTCTATAGAATATGCATTCTTCAAGTCTAACCATTCTCCTGGTTCTATGGATTCTAGAATTTGTGTTGTCGTCAGCATTTTGAAAGGCAACACCTTTATAAATAGGTTCAGTTAAGTCCAGAATGGGCCGAAGTCCACCATCCTTCTTTGGTAGACATTTTAATGCTAGCTCTTTTCTAACAGACACTTTCTAATTTGTGAAGTTCAGTAATCTTTTGCTGCACACCAGACATATATACTTTAATTTTACTCATTGTGATGGATGATTAAGGGAATTTGACCTTTGTGTTCCCTCATATTTATATTCCTGTGAAACAGGAAGCCAAGGGTGGATAATTTCATGCTCCTAGTCACCATGGTGTAATAAAAAATGCTAATATGAATGGGAATATACTTCAGAGATATTTTAATCATAAGAATTTCTAGGGGTACCATTGTGGAGAGAAAAACATTTATTTCATAATGTGATTTTCCCCGACTTTCACTTTTTTTTACTTAAATTAAAGGTTATATTTTTTTAATGAAAGATCAAATGGATAAACAATACAGACTTATTTTCACAGCCTTCTTTGATCATATTTACCAAGGGTATGAATAATTTTGAGCACAACTGTAAATGCTATAGCCTACTTTGTAAATGTGTTACCTTGTGACTTGCGTTCACTAGCCGATTAATTCTAAAAGTTTATATTTTATATACTGTTACAGCAAAAAAAAAAAAAAAAAAAAAAAAAAAAACCCGCTAGTGAACGCAAAGCACAAGTTAACACATTTACAAAGTAATATATAAGCAGCATTTCAACTAGAATATAACGTTTACGTTTCATTCACTATTACAATAAAATAATATATCAAGTCACATGTTTCCAAAGTATTTCTATGAGAAAATAACAACGTGGAAATAACGTAAAGTTTTTAAATTAATTAAATGAGACATCAGCTAGTCTGAAGAAAATGTACCATGTTTTTACTATAGTAAATAGTTTAACGATAGCATTTGTAATTAAACCACAGTAGCCACAAATTTAGGCTAGTTGTCCCAATGAAATGTACTTTAACATCACAAACCATAAAATGTAATATACTTTTACTATAATATTCATTTTCATAACAAGTAAACACAGGTCACAAGTTAACACGGGCACATTTCCTTGATTCAGCCAGCTGCATGATGTGACGCCGAGAGTAAAATCCTATTTGAATCCAGTGGCGGCGCTAGGGCGGGGCTTGACGGGGCTATAGCCCCATTAGAAACTTGCTTAGCCCTGGCACAGCCCTCCCAAGGATTTCCAAAGGATTTTCCTGTTTTTAACTCTCATGTCACTTTCATTAACATTGAAAAATAAACATTAAAAACCTAAAAAAGTGCCTAATATGTGGCCTATAAACAACTTATATTATGGGGGAGGGGTCAAGCAACTCAAGCAAGCAACGCGCAAACTTTGCGCAAGAGTTATGCCGGTGAATGTCAGTCAATTCACTATAGAGAAAGTGAAAGTAAAAAAACTGACGGCTAACGCTGCATTAACGGCGCACATTCTCTCTGAGACAACGAGAGACGAATCTACTTTAACATATGCTGATAATGGCATATAACTGTATTAAATTATTCCCTAAATATTTCTCTTGTGGCTCGTATAATGAAAAACATGAGAAGAAACGTATTTCGGGTTAAACAGGTTGTTTTTGAAAATCAGTGCATGAAATAAAGTTCCTCTGAATTTTCATTGATGACTGCAGTGTTAATTTTTTAATTGTAGGCCTTTAATTCATTGTATAAATTAATAGACCTGTTTAAAAAAAAAAAAACATTTTTAAAAACATTTTCCATGAGGACTAATCTAATAGCCTAATCTTTTATTATCCTCACAGCGCATCATGCGGTTTTTATTATTATTAGATTACATTATTAAATAACATGAAATTATTGCCCCGATATTTTGACAATATCTCTGGTTATCATCGACACATGATACGATCCAACTCAGTATGGTGAGCAGAGGCGTCATGCCCATTCAAATTGAGGGGGCACGTGGCCCCTAAGATTTTTGAGCCAAGTGGATTTTGAATGCAGCTTCCAAAAGACAAAATACAGCCGATTAATATTTTCTATATTTAATACAATCAAACCGGTGTGATTAGATCGTTCAGTGCGTCATATCATCAGGTGCTAAATTCAAATCTGCACTCGAGCTTTGGCTGGCGCTGAGCCAGAGACAGACGTGTTTTTACAGCACTGCGCATTATAACCAATCACACACGATTCTGTTGAGCTTATGAATGCAATGACCAATCAGAGGCGTTTTCTCCACTGGCTCCCTGACTGAATACCTCTTTCTGGCAAATTCTCTCGTCAGAAACAACAAAGTGCAAATGTGTGTACGAATCTGTAAGATATTAATTTCATAGTGTAAACAGCTTCAGGGATTTTAATGGGAGTTTTTGAGAGTGCTTGAACTAGACTGTCAGTGAAAATGTTCTTTGATAATGTAAATGTTCTTTGCTCTCTTTCTGTACCAAGAAAGTGTTATGATTAGTAGCCTAACTTGAAATGTTTTTATTCACATTAACTTTCAATGTTAAATTCACATAAAATATAAAGTCAGTCGTATTAAAAATATGTTATGTCATGACACCCATAAACAGACAGGTTTTTATTAAAGTCTCCCTGTAGTCAAAAATTTGATCCTTTGTTCTAACATTGATTTAACAAATAGATTAGATTTAGATTAGAACAGTCACAGACCCCTCACCCAACACACATTCTGGGTGCCGTATGTCTGTCCATGACTCCAGGCCCCCCGGTGCCATGGCAACCTATCTGATAACACTAGTTTTATTGGTCAAAGGAATGCGGGCAGAGCAACATTTCCCTTTAGGAAAGACATAATGCCCATAAAAGTGGACTCTTCTCTATTTAATTCATAGAAAAACCTTTCTTTGAATTAACACCCATATCCTTCAGGTCATTGTGTATATTGTTACTGTTTTTGTATATTGTCTTTTGTACTGTATATTGTTTTATACATGCTTATGATAGATCACTAGTTAATATCACCCCATTCATTCTATGTTTGGTCTCTATCAATTCATCTTCAGATGATCTAAATGACAGTGTATATTATATGTTGATACCTATGCAACATATTAGTGTTCTAAGACTATTAAATCCATCAACTTGTTTGTCTATCAACTATTAAATCCAACCCCATGCAAATTGCCATGCTCAGAGACAAAGAGTCGTAAAACCTTCCCTCCAAAGAGAATGGAGACCATTGGCTCTTTGACTCCCCAGAGGTGTGACCTCTATACCAGATAAAGGTCTCACTCACAGGTCCGGTCTTCTTCTTCTAAAAAAACCTCTCTTCTAAAAAAAAATCTCTTCTGCAAAAACTTCTGCTATCTTCTGATTGCTCCGTGAGGGACTCCTAAGAGGATGAGGAAGATGTGAGCTGGAACTCTTCTGGACCCTTAAGTTATTGTGCCAGGCTTATGGCCTTGTCTTTCCATTCAATCAAAGCTCCTCGGACCTCAGCAGATCTCTTTCTTAACTCTTTTTCCACTCCCTACCTGGAAGAACATTTCTACCTCAGAACATCTTTGGAAGTCATCACTCTTCAACCCGGAAGAACGTGATCGCGAGTCCAAAAACCTTGAAACCATCAAGACTTTTCATCCGAGACCGCATTCCGTCACAACAAAAGGAAGTGCAAGTATAGTACATTTAACTAAACGAAACAGAGGTTTAGTATAAGTTATAGACCCCGTTATAAACGGCGCTGATGGTTTTA
Organism: Spinibarbus caldwelli; assembly: GCA_039654775.1. Lineage (NCBI taxonomy): Eukaryota > Metazoa > Chordata > Actinopteri > Cypriniformes > Cyprinidae > Spinibarbus > Spinibarbus caldwelli. The sequence continues at coordinate 33,619,426 of CM077220.1, forward strand.
CTCAGGTCGTTAAATGACTTTTCACATAACTGCATTCTCTGGTTTTCCTGATGGTTTCATCCATCAACTCTCATTAGCCCTTTCCCAACGTATGACCGATTGTTTGTTTGTTTGTTTGTTAGACTAGTTTGCGTTAGTGTTTAGTTAATAAAAATCTTGTGCACAAATTACATGAGTTTCTGATTCTGCCTTGCATATTAATGTCCCTTTACGATTTTGACCCTTGCTACATGCTCTAATGCATTAATAGGAAGATATTTTCTGTGGCCACGGAAATATCCTTTCTTACAGTTGATATGAATTTACACTGAATGTTCGCTGGACGAACAGATCAGCTGATGGCAATTTAACTCTGCGACAGTTATTACTGTCAGCTGATATAAATAATTGTAATTAATCATAATTAATTGTAATTATTTACATACAATTCCCTTTTTGAGCTAATTTGCTACACGTTTGATCATCAGAATGACATATTTAAATGTTTTTTTCTTGTGAAAACAATTTTCTCATGCCTTAAAATAGCTTGAATGTAACTCTACACCCTCGCCTCATTTACTATATGCGGATCTATGAATATGCAAATTAGCCCCGCCTTCACTCAGTCACACACCAGCCAGGGCCTCCTGATCCACTAACTGAACTGTAGTAAACACCATACAATGGCAATGGCAAGTGGAAATATTTCTTTAATTAAGCCATATGTGTTTGAACCAGAAATAAGCTGGTATGCTCAACGTAAGCAAGCAGACTGATGGCTAACTTCGTGAGGTAACATTATCTGTTTGTGCTGGTTCGTACACGGATAACGACTGATAAAGCTATGTTTTTACTAGCGGACAACTACAGTGGATACTGTAACATTCGTTAAATTTACCTACTTGACGATGTTGTATCCTCAAAATGCCTTGAAGACTCAAATGCAGCCAAGTTTGTGATTCCTAATCGCGCCCGCGATCATACGCGTGTGATGTCCGGATGTCAATGCGGGAGAGGTGCATCTGATAGGTGCATCCGGGCTACTTTTAAACTGTTGCCACGGGTTATTATTCAAGTTAGCGGTTCTAAATACAAATAAATAAGCGCTAACAGCACATGACATTGTGAAAATAGGGGGAAATATTAACAGTTAGCGAAATACCTACAGAAAAATACAACTGTTACCGGATTAACCTGGCTGCCTTCTCACTAGACCCTCTGATTTGCAGCACAGTTAATGATATGCTGAGGATAGGATCCCTTGACGCGATTGGTTATTGAAATTTGTGACGTAGCAAACTAAGGGCTGTTTCAAACCGCATTTCTGTGACTGCCACTGGGAGACTACAGTTTTAAAGAGAAATTCTCAGCAATAATGTTGATAAATGGCTTGGCACATGGTTTGTCTAAAAGCATATTAAAAACTCCACACAGACAAATAAACCACATAAAAAAGTTGATTTTCACCACAGGGGGAGTTTAAGATTACATTATTAGGGTCCTTTGACCACCGCCCACTATAGATCAACATAATCTATAAAGGTGAGAATCAAGATATTTCATGATATAGTTAATGCGTTTGGGAATGTTTCGAATAAAAAGGAAAAAAATAAATAAAACATAAGTGCTGTTGTGGCTGCTGTGTGTCACATGATGACCGACCTATATGCGTTCTTAAATTGTATTATTTTGTAAGTGTCATATTTGGCAGTTGGCATTAGTATATTACTAATAACAGTGGCATATGAGACGTTTAATACCACAGAAAAAAAGTAAAATATGCTTTTTTCAAAGCTGCTGTATATAAAAACTCATAGCTAAAGTTTAGGCGTTCATTACTTTCTCTCAATTTAATTAGTTTTTTAGCACCCCCTCTGAACTGTTAAGCCCCCCCTTAGCACCCCCAACAAAAAAATCCTGGAGCCGCCACTGTTTGAATCTAAAAATCCTCGACTGAATCAGTGCAGCTCGGTAACTCAGTGCATTCATTACTGGCGTCTCAGAGCGTGACTGTTTTTAGTGCGTGTTCGAAACCCGTGCCAAACTGACTTTTTTTTTCTTTCTGTAATTCAGCCGCTACGTGCGATCCTACCATTAATTTGTAATCATTACAAGAACACCAAAATCATGTAATGAGCAAGTGTGCGTTTATAAGACAGCTTAATATCACATCAGTTTGTGCTCTCAGAATCGGCGAATCTGCTGCGGTCGTCCCATCATATTTGGAGTGAAGGACCTGAACCAGGAAGTTGGTCACCAGATAACACGGTCACCAGTTAAACTGTAACACCGGTGCACGCATAGCCTGCGCTATTATCATTTCATATCAAATCGCGAAAGAAACTACGAGCATGCAATGTCGTGATCAGTTAAGTCATGAAGTTACCAAAAAGGCGATTAAAGCTGCCATAAAACTGTGCATGCAAGTAATATGTTATATATGAGTTACATTAAGAACATGTCTCTAAAATGGTTTTCAAAACTGTCCTGAAGCATCCTAGCACTGTCTCCCTCATCTAACACACTCGATTCAACTCGTCAGGTCATTAGAAGAGACTGAAATGGGTCTGACCTGAAATGAGTCAGAAAAGATAAAGAGAGTTGAGAGAAAATATGATGCGTGTCAGATCCATGTCATGTTCGGTAGTGGCAGCTCTTAAAGAAATAGCAGCCAAAACAACATAATAACCAGCTGCTGTGATGTCTGTTCATCAAGAACAAAAGAAAAAAGAGGAAATCAATAACTTTTATAGTTTTAAGGATTCATCTGTATTTAGTTTAGAATTTAGTGTTTGATAACTTTATCCAATTTCTGTATATTTCTGCTGAGGGGCACAGGTAGATAAATATGACATTTATTGTAATGGGTTTATGTGAAGATTGTTTTAAGTTCACTTAAATTAGAAGTTATTTTTAAAGTCTAATAAATGTTAAAATTGATAGCTCTTAATTATAATGTAAAGTTGAATGGCTATAGTCAATGGTTAAATATTAGGGGGAAACATTTTCATTGGGAAATCAGTATTAATTGGTATCAGTGACACTGGCCTTCAGTCATAAAAATAAAGATGCCATTAAACAAATATTGAAAAATATACTGTCTTTAAGTTGTTTGTACATTAATTTGAAGATTGAATGTGAAATTATTGCAATATAAAAGTATATTTAAAAACTTTAATGTTAGGTGGGATTAATCGCGATTAATTTCAGAAAAATGTGCGATTAATTAGTTAATTTTTTTTTTAAATCGATTGACAGCACTACTGTAAACATAAAAAAAGAGTCCCGGCTAGTGGACTATATCGCACGTGAGGATGCTGCAGGTGGCGGATCATTAATAGTCTTTTCTCACAGCAGTTGGAATAATTAAATTTATCATTTTGATGGTGGTTTGTAATCCAGAAAGGTCCATGCAACAATCATCTGTGACAGTTCACCCGTAGTCATCAGTAGCCTACAGGTAACACTAATACACACTAAATACACATAGTCATGCAATGCTGATGTTGTTAATATTAACATTTTGAGAACAAAGTATAACAGTAATAATAATTTGCATGGTTTGATGTGAACTGAGTTAAGCGAGCGTTAGTTTTAATCACCAGAACTACATCAGAACATAAGTTGGTCAGAACAAAAGTGGCAGACATGTTACTTGTTCAGATGACATTTCTGGTGAAAATTATTATTTGGGTCATAGTACTTCCAAGACGTAGAGTCTGTGATTCCGAAGGTGCAGTGCGGTGACTGACAGCCACACATAATCCTGAAAACATTGGATTATTCCACTCTGCAGATCCATGCCAATGCACAATAATTCCGCAAATAACTGCAATTGGAGGTTTCAAATACAGATGGCAACAAAGAGGCAAGACTTACAGACTGCAGCTGTAAAGTTGATTTATAAAGAGATTTCCTTTTCTTTGTTTTTTTCTTTTTGTCATTGAATCGCATACAAATTATACCTGACCTGTGATATTACTGTAAACTTGAACCAAATTAAGAACAAAGAATTTCATATACACACTTTAACTTGAATCTGTTCTGTTTTGCAGTTAATGAGTTTTGGGTGAGTGTCCAGAGGACAGAAGCGTCAGAGCGCTGTGGTCTCTCTGGTAATTACTGGCTTAAGGCTAATGTGGACAACCTTATCCTGAAGGACCCCAAGACTAAAAAGGATTTACTCGTTTGGCCCTACAAGCTTCTCAGGCGCTATGGAAGAGACAAGGTGAGTTTTAGTCACTTCTGATTTTAAAATGTCCTCAATTAAAGCATGCTGAGGTTTCAAACCAATAAAAATCAATGTGAATTGCAAACAATGATCAATTGCATGACGTTTAATTCCAAGGAATCTCTTCTGTGGGTGACCTTCAACACTGACTGCATTCAGTCTTAGCCTTGACTTTGTAAATACGTAGCTCACAGACACTCTCACCTTATAATGTAGACTGCTTACAGTGTGTCTAAATTAATCTAACGGCTGTTTGCATTAACCCAACATAGTTGCAGACAGCTGGCCTCATACTACAGATGACATATAAAGCAGGAACTTAAGGCACTGTTGTTTCCAACTCTACTTCTTGTCATTACTATAGAAACTGCCTTGGTACAGGAAGCTGGCCTTCCTCTCTCCTTTATGAGTGGGTGGAAGGCAGCGTTAATGTGGTGAATGACTACTGAATGCAGGTCATGATGGTTTGAAAAGACTGTAACACTTAAGTTGAGGGACCAACTTTTACTATTAACTAGTTGATTATTAGCATGCATATTACTAGCATAATGGCTATTTATTAGTACTTTTAAAGCATATATTAATGCCTTATTCTGCATGACCATATTTTAGATCCCTTAATACTACCCCATACCTAAACTTAACTACCTTACTAACTATTAATAAGTAGAAAATTAAGAGTTTGAGGCAAAAGTTGTAGTTAATAGTTAGTTAATAGTGAGAATTTGTCCCCAAAATAAAATGTGACTGGAAAGATTAATAAGCCCAGTGTGTTGGGTCCATTTTTCCCCAATTGTTACATATATTTTTTAACAAATAAAAACCGAAATTTTGGAAAATAAATAAAACAAAAACACTATTAATACAGCTACTAAAATTAATATAAAAACTGAAAATATAAAATATAACCTAATAAAACATAATCTATATAATTAAATCTATAATAGTATATAAATAACACTAAAATAATATTGATAACATGATGACGTTTATTTAAAGAAGGTTCATTCAAAAAGCACGTTTAATGTCCACGTGCATAAGAGAATAAAACAAAAGTAATGAAATATCCCAAACACTTTGTCACATTCTCTACAGGTTATGTTCTCTTTTGAAGCTGGACGAAGATGTGAATCTGGGCCGGGGAACTTCACCTTTGAGACAAAGCAGGGAAATGAAATATTCCACCTTGTTGAGGAATCCATTCGGGAACAGAAAGCCCAAGCTGAAGAACGACACCAAAGCTGTCCATCATTAGACTCTGACTGCCCAGCTCTCCAGCAGATCCGTGCTGCCATCTCAGAAGCAAACAGTCGTGAACCAGATGGAGATTCTGGTGGTAGCAAGCCTGGGTCTGCGGATGGTGTCTTTGGTAGAAAGGAGAACGATGGGAAAAATTTAAAGGGCCGAAGCCTTCCAGAGCCTCCACCTCCCGTTGGTGGGACCCCACCGCGATCTCCCATGCCACGTGGGCCCAAAAATCTGTTAGAAGACCGAGGGAGTCTATACTCGGAGCCTGCTGACTCGGTCCGTCCGCCGCCCAGTCCAGGAGACTGTTTGTACTCGGACCCGGTGGACAGTATCAAAGTCATGCCCACTCTTAACCCACGCCTCAGGCCGACTGGCGACGATGGGGCTAGCCGCCACCCAGGCATCAAGCCTGATCCATTCTTTTCAGACATCTATGATCAGATCAGTCTGGACTTGGTGCAGAGGACAGTGGGATTGGGACTCGATGGGCGAAGCAGGCACCCTGCAGATGGAGGTCCAACAGAGCACATCTACGATGAGCCAGAAGGACGTGCCGTATCTGCACAGCCTATTATCACTCTTTATGATGAAGCACGTTTGGAAATGCACCCCTGGAGAACCAGGGGAACGGAGGAGCCTCAAGGTCATGAGGTGGCTCAACAACCACTGCCAGTGCCCAGACCAAAAGGCCCAAAACCTGTCACAGCACCCAAACCAGGCAAAGTAGCACTCCCCAAGAAAGACCCTCCTCCACTGCCTCAAATTAAAGGCAGTGCTAACCTGAACAACAATAACAGTAGCAACAGCCGTAACAGCACAGAAGGTGGCAGAAGAGATGCTGGTGCAGGAAACAATGTGGAGCTTTACAGTAAAGTATCTAGACATCAGCCGCCTCCGAATGCGTGGCATTCTACCATGCAGTCTCCAGACATCATATATGACAACTTAGGTGACATTTGACCTAACCTTTCAATTTAGGCAGTCTGGTCTCCTTTTCCTTAACCCTTAGATGTTTAATTGAAGGAAATGTGTTTATGGTTAACAAGGGAGCGCTCAGCACCAGTTCTCGGATTGAAACCTCAGTCATGTAGTCACTGACTGTCAAAATGATTGAGAGCTAAGACTGCACAAAACTTTCATGTGGATAATGCCCTCTGAAAGGGCTTGTACTGGCACATGCCAGATTTTTGCACTTCTTGGGCAAAGTAATCCTGTTTTGTGAACTTGAGTCTGTGACTTTTGTATCGGAAGAGATTATAAAGCACTTGTCATAACACTCAGCTCCCTGGAGAATTTGAGTGTTGTTGTGTGAACGTTATCTACCATATCCAATTTAATGGTTAAAGTGCAAAGACAAAAAGGTCAGTTTTTGCAAGTACAAACCTTGAGTTGTTTTGCATGGGGATTGTAGCAAAAGGATACTAATCCACTGCTCTGAGTGTGTGTGTGTGTGTGTGTACTGGTATATATGGTTTACAAGGACACAAATGTGTATAATGACATGGGTACTACAACGTAAACATGGTTTATGAGGACACTTCCTGTGTCCCCGTAAAACAAAAGGCTTAAAAAACATACAAAACAGTGTTTTATGAAATTCAAAAATTGCCAGTAGTTTCCTGTAAGGGGTAGGTTTAGGTGTAGGGTTGGTGTAGGGCAATAGAAAATACGGTTTGTACAGTATAAAAACCATTACGCGAATGGAGAGCCCCCATAAACCACAAATTCAAGTATGTGTGTGTGTGTGTGTGTGTGTTTTATATGTATGTGCGTATGTGAATGAGTCAGCAGCTGTGCTGTTGTTTAACATGATGACGATGATAATAAAAAATTATAGTACAAGAGAATTCTCTAGTTATTCTTAATTTTCCATTTCCAAAAATGTACAAGTACATGCATATCAAAGGAAAAATCTGGACTTGGTTTAAGAGGGCATGAAATCACCCTGAATGCCCGAGCCTTCACTCTCAGTACCTTATTCATCTAGTCCTCTGTTGTCCTGAACAGTGTCTGACATCTGAGGGATAATCCTGATGCAAAGTGAATATTAACCATCTGTGTAAAATAGGGGCCTTACTTCAAATGGGAGTTAAATGTTGGCTGAGTTAATATGTGTCTGCCTGGCAGTGTGTGAAGGTACAGACTGTTCCCTGTCCTGTTTTCTTTCTCATTCGCCCTCTCACTCATTTCCTTTTGTCCTCTCTCCAGTCTCCCCAAGTCTTTTCTTTTAGTTTTTTTTTTCTTTTGAGCAGACCGCCAAAATCTGATCTATTCATCACATTCTGCTGTATTTTTTTCAACATTTAGTGCTCTTAAGCAGAAAAGCAGTGAATGTGTTGACAGAGCAGAGTCCTTCATCTAAAAAGAATGCATTCATTTGGTCCAAGGTCTGACTTGTTTATAAAGCGTAGTTTACCATCATACTGGGTTGCAATGTTTAATTTTAATAGCGGATTACTCATAGGTATTAAAAAAAGAAGTGGACTGACAACACCTCTTTTCCCCTCTTTTCTTATCATCGTCATTTGCAGTCCCATTTGCAGTCCGTATAGTTTTTAATTTAGTTTGACAGTTATTTGTTTATTTAGTTGTTGTTGGATATAATACAAACATATTAAATAAATATTTGAGACAAGCAAAATTTTTTGTAAACTTGGTTCATCATGATAAGCACAGATGCTTTCTATTTAGAGACCTATGTTACCACTAGAGCTTTAAATAGTGTATGTGTTTTAAGGAGGTCAAGTTATAAGTTTCAGTTTTGGCATCATGTGAATGAAAAAAGGTATACATTGGTTCAGTTTGGATGCACTTCTCATGTTGTACTAGTTCCTGTTTTCTTGAATGTTCCGTTTATGTTTTCGTTCCGCTGGCCACTTGATGCTTGGATAACCAAACGGAAAACAGAACTGAGCTGTTGTTCTCTCAAGTATGAAGCAAATGATGGGGAAGTGCATTTGTTACATCTTTCAACTAAAAGAATCTCATAGGTTAAAATAAAATCTGTACTGTACTTGAAGTACACATCAGTGAACATAATTTTTTTCCATTAATCACCTGTGTATTATTAAATACATAAAATGGACTTTTAACAAAAAGGTTGTAGTATGAACATTGGCAAACAATTAACAAATATTTAACATTTAATTGAACATTTTCTTGACAACCCTTATTACTGATTCTTGGTGCAATTAATAATATAACTGATATATGGTTAGACAGCATTAATGTATAGTAAATATAAATTATGCTGTTAATCTACTGTATGTGTTATGTAGTAATATACTGATTTTGAAAAACTGAGATCGCTAACATCGTTCCTTTAAAAAAAATATGATACAGTCAAACAGTAACAGTTCTTTTTAATGGATTATTACCAATTAATTTCTCAAGCCAGTTTTTCTAACTTTTAGGCTTGCCTGTTTGATTTCATTCTCATGTAAAATGTCAGTTTTTAAGGTTTTTTATTCTTAAAAGGGCAACAGCAAAACATTAAACAGCGATTAATAATTTTAAAACCATTTATAATAAAGTGATATATAAAAAATATACAAGTAATATATAAATAAAGGTGTTTACGAAGATTAACAAGACTAAAAAATAATTACAATGAATATTCTTAACGCATGTTTAAAACAGTTAACCAGAAGTAAAGAGACATTTGAAAAACAAACCAAAAAAAAAATTAAAAAATAAAAAAACATGAAAAACTCCCTACTGAATCTCTTTTGTAACAGCTGAAAAAGTTAGGAAATCATGAACGTAAAATATGAAAAAGGAGGGGAAAATGACGCGACATCCTCTCTCTATGTCTACTTTTTGTGCCGTTTTCACAATGCCAAACCTCAGCATGATGTCATAAAGACAAGGCGTAGGCGGTGCCAGGTGGGTGGAATGGCGGAAAACTTAATGAGGCAATACTGATGGGGTCTAGTAAGAGAGGCCCATTGAGTAACATTAGAGCTCTGACATCAGTCTGCATTCAGAATCACGTCCCTCAGCTCTCGCAACTCTAAACCAGCGCCTCCAAAGCTGAACCTTGTTCCGAGAGGTCACGGGGCTACACAGAGTGACCTCTTTCTTTCTCTTCCCCTCTCTTCGCTTTCTGTAACTCATTGAAGGCCTTGAATTCCTGCTCAGCTGAGTACAGTGTGTCTCCCTTGGGGCTGCACTGGAGGCTTCCATAAAGGAAGACAATGGCTCTACTTTTCCACTACTCTGGCCTTCTTCCTCCTCAACTCTCTACAGAGTCTTCTAGCCACAGCATTTACACTGAGAAGGCAGTTCTCTCTCTTTAAACAGCCTTTCTTCTTGTCCTTTTACAATTCTGTGGTTTTGTTAATTACATCTCCAAGAGTGAAATCACGCTAGTTACTATGAGGACTGGTTTAATTGCATACATCAGGGTAACAAAACAGCTTGTTTTTTGAATGTCTGAAATATGACAGCTGATTTTGCGGTGTCAGTCTCAAAGTTGCTGAAGTTTTTATTTGGAGAAGTAATGAGGTTATTTAATCTGTGCTGTTGCACTACTAAACTGTATTCTGAAAACTGAACAATTAACCTAGCCAGCCCTCATCTTGTTAGAAATAAGGAATGGTCTGTATAGCTATCTTAAGGCGTATATTGAGTGTTTAAAACTTGCTCTGTGTTAGATGAGAGAATCTACAGTAAATTCAGTACTGTTCTCCATTGCACAGTACAGTGTTCTCTGAATAGTAAACCAAATTTGTATAGCAAATATATTTTTTCAAATTAGCTGTACATATAATAAGTGTATATCTCGTCATGTGCAAGAATGTAACATCCTGTCTGTGAGAGTTTAGAAACTGTTGGTGTCAGTCAGTGTGAGTGTGAATGTGCAATTTCCTCTTATAGTGAAAGTTTTATGCTTTCTCTCTTTCTCCTTACTGGATCATCAAAGGGTCTTCCTCCTCATAGTTGTCCTGGAAAAAGAGGGCAGGAGCACAGGGTCGCGAGTGGCTGAGGGTTAGTAAACGGCGAGGCATCTTGTTTAAAGGGATGGAAGGCTGCGGGGCCACTGTGGCTCGCACGCGACTCTGAGACTGCCGACCCTGCCAACCAAAAATGACAAGAGAAAAATGAAAGAGTAAGGAAAAGCAAAACATCAAAAATAAATAAATAAAAAACTCTATTACAGGATTTGTTTGGTGCGCTTTGTTTTTGACTGCAACCAAAGTCTTGAATGACTTGAATGTCTGTTTAGCTCCTCCTCCAAGCCTAGCTGTAAGTGTCATTTTGACCTTCTAACACTTCTTTGTTTATGCAGCTTTAAGCCCTTTAGGCAAAATTTCCTAAAATTGGTTCAAATCTAATTTTGAAACAAAGAACATTATGATGTAAAAACAAATAATAAATGTTCATAAGATTAGTTTTTGCACTGTTTCTAGGTCACTAATCAAATGAGTAAATTTACATGTGATCATGTTCCATTTCCACTGAAGCTCAGGATGCTCTTTGGATCATCTAAAATCATGCTGGAGAACATGATGATCAGGCTTGACAAACTACTTATCGACTGGTGGAACTTAAATGCTTTATATAAAATATAAATACCTCCTGTCACATTTGTTCCTCAGTGCACTAGCATAATCACTACATTTTTGTGTTTTTAATTTGCAGCATATTGTTCTATCGATCATAAATATATTTATGATAGTGTGACATCACAAAGTGCTTGTGGCTGGAAAATCGGTCATGTTGAGTCTGATTGTGGAGAGTTCCAAAATAGGGACCCGTTTATTTTGACTGCTCTTTATCGTTTTCATTCTCCCTTTCGCTCTTTTTGTCTTCCCCTTGCGTGGGTGTTTCAATATTAGGCCAGTGCTTAGTTTCGTTTTTGCTCTCTGGGGCAATAATTTCCCCCTTTCAACATCACACACACACACACACACACACACACACACACACACACACACACACACACACACACATTTCCTCTCTATTTATTTGCATTTTAGTTTTTCTAAAAATTGTATTCAGATTCAGAGCTCAACTAAAGTGGCACAATGTAGAGAGTAGTGTTTGAAAGTTCCTAAAGCTTGACAAACACCTATTTGCTTTAACCTGATTACATCTAATCTATTTAGGTCAACTTATGTCAACACTACTGACACCGTATCAGAGAGGTTTGTCATATCTCAGTTTTTTATAATGAAGCTATGATAAAACTGTGCATTATTTCTTCAATTTCCCCTAGAGCATCAAGAAGTTAATCAAAAGTCATAATAATACCAATACTTCTACAGCTATCAACTCCAAATTACTGTCCAAAACTCCAATTATAGCAATCTGCAGATCAAATACTAGTCAACACAGATCTTCTTCTTTATTCTACAATCTTTGTTCCATTCTACTCCTCTAACCTGACGCTGTGTAGAGCCCTCTGGTGGTCGATTGGCGCCCCTGCGATGGCCGCGGCCCTGGCCTTGTGCTCCAAATGGCTGTGATGAGCGGGTGAGCAAACCTCTAATTCTAAGGTGTGGGTAAAGGTTGGAGTCCAGACAGAGAGGGTTAAAGACGGGGTCTTTCTCAAGCTGATCCAGGGAGCTCTGGAAACAGTGGTCACATGATCATCATAAAGGTGTAATATCAAAGGTGATTATGATCAGTTTGTAATGTGTAAATGATCTTATTTACAACCCGAATTCCGGAAATGTTGGGACGTTTTTTTTTTTTTTTTAAATTTGAATAAAATGAAAACTAAAAGAATTTCAAAATCACAAGAGCCAATATTTTATTCACAATAGAACATAGATACAGAGAACATTTTGAGAACATAGTCTCAAAATAGTTGGGACGGGGGCATGTTTACCATGGTGTAGCATCTCTTCTTCTTTTCAAAACAGTTTGAAGACGTCTGGGCATCAAGGTTATGAGTGTCTGGAGTTTTGGTGTTGGAATTTGGTTCCATTCTTGCCAGATATAGGTTTCCAGCTGCTGAAGAGTTCGTGGTCGTCTTTGACGTATTTTTCGTTTAATGATGCGCCAAATGTTTTCTATAAGTGAAAGATCTGGACTGCAGGCAGGCCAATTCAGCACCCGGACTCTTCTACTACGAAGCCATGCTGTTGTAATAGCTGCAGTATGTGGTTTTGCATTGTCCTGCTGAAATACACAAGGCCTTCCCTGAAATAGACATCGTCTGGAGGGGAGCATATGTTGCTCTAAAATCTTTATATACCTTTCAGCATTCATAGTGCCTTCCAAAACATGCAAGCTGCCCATACCGTATGCACTTATGCACTCCCATACCATCAGAGATGCTAGCTTTTGAACTGAACGCTGATAACTCACTGGAAGGTCTCCCTCCTCTTTAGCCCGGAGGACACGGCATCCATGATTTCCAACAAGAATGTCAAATTTGGACTCGTCTGACCATAGAACACTTTTCCACTTCGAAACAGTCCATTTTAAATGAGCCTTGGGCCACAGGACACAACGGCGCTTCTGGACCATGTTCACATATGGCTTCCTTTTGCATGATAGAGCTTTGGTTGGCATCTGCAGATGGCACGGCGGATTGTGTTTACCGACAGTGGTTTCTGGAAGTATTCCTGGGCCCATTTAGTAATGTCAATGACAGAATCATGCCGATGAGTGATGCAGCGTCGTCTGAGGGCCCGAAAACCACAGGCATCCAACAAAGGTCTTTGGCCTTGTCCCTTACGGAAAGAGATTTCTCCAGTTTCTCTGAATCTTTTGATGATGTTATGCACTGTAGATGATGAGATTTGCAAAGCCTTTGCAATTTGACATTGAGGAACGTTGTTTTTAAAGTATGCCACAATCTTTTTATGCACTCTTTCACAGATTGGAGAGCCTCTGCCCATCTTTACTTCTGAAAGACTGCCTCTCTAAGACATCCCTTTTATAGCTAATCATGTTACAGACCTGATGTCAATTAACTTAATTAGTTGCTAGAAGTTCTCCCAGCTGAATCTTTTCAAAATGTCTTGCTTTTTCAGCCATTTGTTGCCCCCGTGCCAACTTTTTTGAGACCTATAGCAGGCATCAAATCTGAAATGAGCTCATTTAGTGGATAAAAGTGTAAAATTTCTCTGTTTAAACATTTGTTATGTTCTCTATGTTCTATTGTGAATAAAATATTAGCTCATGTGATTTGAAAGTCTTTTAGTTTTCATTTTATTCAAATTTAAAAAATGTCCCAACAATTCCGGAATTCGGGTTGTACTTCATTTCTCCTCAAGTTGTTCCAAACCTGTATGACTTATTTTCTTCTGTAAAAGAATACATACAGGTGCATCTCAATAAATTAGAATGTCTTGGAAAAGTTCATTTCAGTAATTCAACTCAAATTGTGAAACTCGTGTATTAAATAATTTCAGTGCACACAGACTGAAGTAGTTTAAGTCTTTGGTTCTTTTAATTGTGATGATTTTGTCTCACATTTAACAAAAACCCACCAATTCACTATCTCAAGAAATTAGAATACTTCATAAGACCAATAAAAAAAAAACATTTTTAGTGAATTGTTGGCCTTCTGGATAGTATGTTAATTTACTGTATATGTACTCAATACTTGGTAGGGGCTCCTTTTGCTTTAATTACTGCCTCAACTCGGCGTGGCATGGAGGTGATCAGTTTGTGGCACTGCTGAGGTGGTATGGAAGCCCAGGTTTCTTTGACAGTGGCCTTCAGCTCATCTGTATTTTTTGGGCTCTTGTTTCTCATTTTCCTCTTGACAATACCCCATAGATTCTCTATGGGGTTCAGGTCTGGTGAGTTTGCTGGCCAGTCAAGCACACCGACACCATGGTCATTTAACCAACTTTTGGTGCTTTTGGCAGTGTGGGCAGGTGCCAAATCCTGCTGGAAAATGAAATCAGCATCTTTAAAAAGCTGGTCAGCAGAAGGAAGCATGAAGTGCTCCAAAATTTCTTGGTAAACGGGTGCAGTGACTTTTTGTTTCCAAAAAACACAATGGACCAACACCAGCAGATGACATTGCACCCCAAGTCATCACAGACTGTGGAAACTTAACACTGGACTTCAAGCAACTTGGGCTATGAGCTTCTCCACCCTTCCTCCAGACTCTAGGACCTTGGTTTCCAAATGAAATACAAAACTTGCTCTCATCTGAAAAGAGGACTTTGGACCACTGGGCAACAGTCCAGTTCTTCTTCTCCTTAGCCCAGGTAAGACGCCTCTGACGTTGTCTGTGTTTCAGGAGTGGCTTAACAAGAGGAATACGACAACTGTAGCCAAATTCCTTGACACGTCTGTGTGTGGTGGCTCTTGATGCCTTGACCCCAGCCTCAGTCCATTCCTTGTGAATTTCACCCAAATTCTTGAATCGATTTTGCTTGACAATCCTCATAAGGCTGCGGTTCTCTCGGTTGGTTGTGCATCTTTTTCTTCCACACTTTTTCCTTCCACTCAACTTTCTGTTAACATGCTTGGATACAGCACTCTGTGAACAGCCAGCTTCTTTGGCAATGAATGTTTGTGGCTTACCCTCCTTGTGAAGGGTGTCAATGATTGTCTTCTGGACAACAGAAGATCAGATCAGCAGTCTTCCCCATGATTGTGTAGCCTAGTGAACCAAACTGAGAGACCATTTTGAAGGCTCAGGAAACCTTTGCAGGTGTTTTGAGTTGATTAGCTGATTGGCATGTCACCATATTCTAATTTATTGAGATGCACCTGTAATTCAGAAAAATGTCTCAGTGCTTTTTTAACCACGCAATTAAAGTTACAAGTCATACAGGTTTAGAGTGACATGAGGATTAGTAAATGATGACAGAATTGTCATTTTAGGATGAACTATCCCTTTAATAATATTAATTATTCTCATTACAGAGATCCAGTTGTTGTCTGTCTATAATGTAATGGTACCTCCACAGAGGCGAGTGCAGGAAGTGTTGGGTCCTCTAGTGAGACAGGCAGGCAGCATGGTAGTGTAAGTTCTCGTGTCAGCACAGGTTTCAAAAGCAGAGAGAGTGAACCAGAGGACTGAAGTATATAGTAGGAGAACACAGCAGAACCTGAACCTGACCCCGACTCTGAGCGCACCAAAAGGAACCAGTCACGGGTCTAAGTAAACAAAAATATTTAGGTTTTTAACAACATTTTCAGATCCCTCACATAAGAGATTATCACACAGCTGTGCTCTATGAACACACACGCACAAACACACACGTATAATCAGACACTGACTTTTAGTATGTGGCAGAGAGCATGAAATGTCTGTTGGTTTGTTTCCATTTCATCCCAGTCCAGCTGCCAGCATGAGGTTGGTCTGATGATGAGCGGTAGTCCATACAGCACAGACTGACACACACCACCGGCATGAAGAACTCTACATCACACACACACACACACACACACACACACACACACACACACACACACACACACACACACACACACGACAGCTAGATCTGAATGTTTAATTTTAGATTGATGCTTAATCATTGAATTAAACTGTTATTACTATTATTATAATTACTACTAATACTATTATTAAAATTTAAAACAATTGTTTTCTACTTTACCATATTTAAAAATTAATTTTCAAAAGCCTTTACTCCAGTCTTCAGTGCCAGCCACATCATCCTTCAGAAATCATTCTAATATGCTGATTTGGTACAATAAGAAAGTAACATTTCTTATTATCAGCAATGTTGAAAACAGCTGTGCTGCTTAACATTTTTGTGGAAGCCATGATACATTGATTTCAGGATTATTTGATGAAAGTTTGGAAAAGAACAGTATGTAATCAAAACAGAAATCATTTTAACTTCTGCCACTTTTGATCAATAAAATGCACCATTGTTGATTAAAAGCATTAATTTCTTAAAAGAGGTAAACGTCTCACAAACCCTGTGTGAGTAAAACTGACAAAAGATGCATGTGTGTAAAAGGGAATTATGCAAGTACATGTCATATTGGCCCATAATGACTAGGTTGGGACAAGTAGTATGATTGTATCACAGTGCCCGGAAGAATGACCTCGTGTGCATGAAAATCATATGCAAAACACTCAAGGGGAATACAATGTCTGACTGTGTGTGGGAGACAGAAGACTCAAACACAGAGCTGTCTGTTGGATAAAAACCTGACTCCATCATATTGACTTTTGCATAGTCCATTTTTTTCTTCTCCCCTTCACCCTCAAACAACATACTTCTACAATAACTATGTTTCAGAGGCACACTTAAACTGAGTTTTTGTGTTCCTTTTGAATATACTGTATAAGAACAGTTAATCATCAAAACCACTATTGTGGACTTCCCTAGATCTGTGATATATTAAAAATATACAACATCACAGCATTCTGGGAACTCTGTGATTAAACCCTATTCACAAAAAAAAAAAAAAATGTCAAAGTGATGCTTAAGGCTAATCTTATGTTATTTGCTTACAGCTTTGCTGGTAAAACAAAATTTAACTACAGACGTGACTGTACTTGACAACTCGCAGGCGCTGCGCCGAGGGGTACTGATTGGCCAGACTCTTGTTTGGGGGCTGGAAATCTTGCATGCTCTCAGTCTTCACTCCAAGGTCAGGAGTGCTGGGAAGTAGGGCTGGGCTGAGAAGTCTCTCCTGCATGTCACACTTCAAGCAGACTGCAGAGGGGGACATGAGCATTTATAAGCAAAATCACATACCCATACAAACACACAAAACACAACAAAAGCTTAACTAATATATTCATTTTGGAGCTGTGTACAGGAAGAAATTGATTTCCGAATGAATATTTTAGTGGGTGCTCATGCAGTATCCATGTGTGTGTTTCTACCTGGGCTTGGCCTGTTGTTGGCAGGGTGTGGTTTAGAACCCTGTGATGTGAGAGAAGGGGGTAACAACAACTGCAGGTGTTCTCTGTCTCCGCCCTGGTCATGTAGCCACATTTTCAGACAGTTCTCCAAGGCCACAACTGTGCCCTCCACCAGCTGCAGATCCATCTCTGTACCCAGCATCAGGCTCTCTACAGGAGGAAGAGAAAGATCATTTATATGGATGAATATCATATTCCTGTTTCCTGGCAGCATTATTCTTCATCAGTTCATAATAAAAAAGCAGTTTAAATCCAGGCAGTGTAAACCTTGACCTTCCTCCTTTTTCTTTAATATTATGGCCCTTTTGTGATGTTTAACCTCTGAACTCACTCTATAGATAAAAATATCTGGTGAGCAGCAATTTATGAAAACCTATGTCCTGTCAGATGAAGGTTGTGCTACTCAAAACAACCAGTAGAGGATGCTGTCAAATCAATTCTGTATCCCATCATGGTTAAAGAAAGAAAGCTTGAAATCCCAAAATGTGCTTGAATGATATGTATTTTTGCGAATATTTTGCTGTTTTTTTTAGGCTCAGTAATATAAATTTGTGATGTATGTAAACCAGAATCCAGTTTTCACTGTATTGTATATGGTGGCTCAAACGTCTAACTAAAATGAAAGTACAATTACGTAAAATTATGTCAGTAAATTATTAATGATTATTTAATGTCTAATAATACAAATATTTATATTTCTGACTTTAGCATAAATTTCAGATAATGCCTTAAATCTCTTGCATAAAATTCTGGCATTACACATTTACTCTTGTCAACTTTCTTCAATGAAACATGAAAGGAGGAAATTTTGAAGACTGTGCTAGTTGCTATTTTTCATCCACTGACAAAGAACAGGAACCAAAGCTTTCAAGCGTCAAAAGGATGCAAAGCACCATAAAAGTATAGTGTATCATAAAAGTGTTTCAAACAACTAGGGCACTTGGCCAATATTCCAAGTCCTCTGAAGCCACATGACAGCTTCATACTGATTAGCCACAACATTAAAACTACCTACCTATTATCGAGTAAGTCCCCCTCATGCTGCCATAACATCTCTGATGCATCAAGGCATTGAATCCACAAGACCTCTGAACGTATCCTGTGGTATCTGGCTCCAAGACATTAGCAACAGGTCAGTCCTGCACATTGTGAGGTGGGGCCTTTGTAAAACAATTTGTTGTTCCAGTACATTCCAAAGATTCTAAATCGGATTGAGATAAGGGCAATCTGGACGTCAAGGCAATGCCTTGAACTTTTCGTCATGTTCCTCAAACCATTCCTGAACAATTTTTGCAGTGTGGCAGGGTGCATTATCTCGCAAAGTGAGGCCACTGTTATCAGCGAACACCATTGGCATAAACAGGGGTAAATGGTCTGCAACAATTTTTAGCTAGGTGGTACATGTCAAAGTACCATAAATGCCAGCACCCAAGGTTTCCCAGCAGATCACTGTGCAGAGTATAGCTCTACCTGCTTGCATCCTGCTGCTATCTCTTCCCCAGGTAAATGATGCACACCCGACCATCCATTTGATCTAAAAAAAATTAATCAGACCAGGCAACCTTCTTCCACTGCTCCTTGATCTAGTTCTGATGCTCACGTGTACACTGTAGGCATTAGGGGCACTCTGGTCAGTGGCTATGTAGCCCCATTCACAGCAAACTGTGATGCAGTGTGTGAAATGACACCTTTCTATCACACCCAGCATTACGTTTTTCAGCAATCTGAGCTACAGTAGCTCTTCTGTGTGATCGGACGAGATGGGCTAGACTTCGCTTCCCATGAGCAACCATAAACCTTGGATGCCCATGACCATTCCTTGAATCACTTTTGGTAGGTACTAAGCAGTGCATACTGGGAACACCCACAAGACTTGCCTTTATGGAGGTGCTCTAGCCATCACTATTTGTCTCTTGTCAAAGGCACTCAGATCTTTTCACATGCAAATTTTTCCTGCTTCCAATACATGAAGCTCCATAACTGACTGACCACTTGCTGCCTAATATATCCAATGCCTTGACAGGTGCCATTGTATTACAATATAATCAATGTTATTCACTTCACCTGTCAGTGGTTTTAATGTTGTGGCTGATCAGGGCTGATGTACAGACCAAAATGTAAACAACATTTATTCCTTTTATCAAATCATTCAGACAAATAGTCCTTAAAGTCATGATGAAACAGAAGTGCAGATCTTTTCTTCTATAGAGTGGCATGCATCTGACTGTCATAGATTATCGGAAAAGAAAAAAATGTTGGGGGATGGGATTCTATACATCAGTTATTGATTGGATTTTGAAATGTAGGCGGTGAATTCGTCCTGTCATGAGGTCAGAAAAATCCTAAAAAAAAAAGTATCTAAAATATGCATTTAGAAAATAAGGTGAACATTCATTTCATGCTTAAAGTGGAAACTTAAATATATGTAAACAATCATTGCCACTCTCTCTGGAGTCTTGAGTCCCTCTAAATTATTCATGTGCTCTCAGCACTATAGAGCCTTAAGAGGGTAATGGGGTTTCACAGTACATCTTTAATCTTTCATTCCCAAACAAACTCTAACTGGGAGAAAACCCTGATAGCTGGAGTAAGGGAAGGAGAACAATCTCAACTGTGACAATCGCTGTAATGGGAATTTAAGATGGAAAGAAAATCTGGCGCATTTTCAGACCAACAAAACACGATGCAGTTCACGATAATTGCTTTTTGGACTTTTTAAATTAGGGGAGAACATGATCTCCTGTATTCCATATTCAGGTCAAATCAACCTAGCAACACCTGCATGTTTTTGGTGAACATACATTCTAAACAGAAGGTTAAACTTAAACTCTCAGGGTCAAATAGCTGCATTTAAAACAATTAGATACAATTTATTAAACGTAATTGCTTATTCCTATGCCTCCAAACAAACTATCAGCCTATATTAGAATCAATTTATGCTGTATCATTGAGTCAAATGTGCACTAATGAGGTGCAGAACAGTTTAGGTCAGCACTCCTTAAATCTGAGTTCTGAATAAATAGTCGATATGTGCATCTCAGCACTCTGTTGCTCATATCCAATAGATGTGGCCCAGATGGGGAGGGTGAGAAACATGCAAGTGTGAATGGAGAGTGTAAAAGGCAAATGACACACATCCCCCGTATCACTTCCATTTGACACATATCTTGCATCTAGTGATGCCACTTCTGTCGTTATCTTCAATCCTTTTTCATATAAAATTATGATTCAAGGTATCAATGCAACATTGCCGTTTTCAGATGTATTACAGTGCATTAAAATGTGCTTGTTGCATTACTATTTAAAAGCCACTTCTGCATTCTTACCTCTTTCATATAATTTTATTCACAAGTTTATAAACTTATTCATTCAGCTGTGAGAGCTCTGCTTAAATCATTTTTTGAGCAGTATCAATCAGTAATGCTGTGTCTATGAGCTATGCCTTTAACAGGTTCTAGGGGGCGCTAATGTACTGATAGCCTAAACCATGTCATTGGCCTAGCAACCCCTTGTTTTTGGTTGGTAAAGGAGAAATTTAATGCAAACAGATTTTTTTCAGTTTAGGGAAAATTTAGGGAACTGATTTTTCAGTTAGTTAAGGCAATGTTCCCTTGTGTGTGTAACAGATAAATCATCTCCAATCCATTTACACAAAATGTGCAAAAAATTATGTACAATTAGCCTTTGTGATAACTGAACAAATAACCTTATTCTCTGATGTAATGACATTTAAAGTGTTAGGTGTAACAAAGGAGATTTTTGGGAAGAAAAAAAAAATAAGGGATGATAAATGTAAAATGCAGCGTCAGCATGCACAAAAGGAATATTAAAGGGTGATGACTAGCCATCATCTGTACACACACCTGTTAACATTTTGATGGAATCATTACCTTACCAGCTATGACTTTCTGTGACCTTTTCCACTGTCAGCAGCGAGGGTAGTTTCCTGAAATACAGACTGCTGAGTTCAGCGTTTGTACAGGATGGATACTCTTCCAGCTTAGCACACAACAAAGGACAACAATATGGAAAATTTCAGTTGAAGCTACTCCTATCAAGGCATCGATTGGTGATTCGTTCTAGTTTTAGCCAGTAAATACATTTATAATTCTACAGAAGATTTCTATTTCAAACAAATGCTTACTATTCATCAAAGAATCCTGAAAAAATGCATCATGTTTTCCACAAAAATTCAGAAACTTTTTTCAATATTGTCAATAGTAAGACAAATTATTAGAGCAGCAAATCAGCATATCAGAATAATTCTTGGCTCATATGACACTGAAGACTGGAGTAGGCTAACGGTTGCTGAAAATTCTGCTTTGCCATCACAGGAAAAAATTACAGTTTAAAATACACTAAAACATTATACTAGAAATCATTTGTTTCAAATTGAAATGTTTCACAATATTACAGTTTTACTGACTTTCAGAAATCAGTAATTGATCATCGGGGTTAAACAAATCAGTTCTATACTGGCATAAACTGCCTGCTCAGGGTAAGCATGGTATTAACTGTACCAAATTTAACAAAGATGTCTCTTTGTTGTGCAACAATTTCATCAATTGTCATTTACATTACAGGTACAGACACATCAAACTGAAAGAGTCAACAAGCAGAGCCAGGCATAAACCCCCTCATTCTTTAAGCACTGCATTAAACAGGTAAGATGCAAAATGAAAGACTGCACACTGAAAATAGATCTTCTGTTTTTAAGAGAGAGAGTCAAAGACAGGCCGAGATCAAAAGCAAAGAGAGGGAGAGAGAACATTTTACTTTTAAATCCTCTACAAACAGAATCATCGCCATAGTCGCATTCTCATGGGAAACGCACACTAAGTGATGAAACTGAGTGTGAGGACAGACCACCGTGCCAGCCAGACGCTCCCATACACACACACACACCCACGCACTCCTACACCCATCATCTCATTTCAAAGAGCTACATTTTCTCCATTTTGGAAAGGGACAAAAACAGAGATAGTGAAACAAAACGAAATATCCGAGACGCTTCTTTTTCTTTGCAAAAATACTAGAATGAGAGTGTCATGTCCTTGCATCACACAAGGGCAAAATGAAATTTTAGATCCTTCAAATGTTACTAGCACACAAAAACAACATGTAAGAGAAAACCCCAATTAGTTTCGAGGGCATGTGTCTTTTTAATCGGTCTCTCATGGCAATGCAAACAAATAACTCCATCTTTTGACTACCAATGTTTTACAGGCATGCTTGTAGTGAGTTTCTTATGAAATGTCCTTCTGATGCTTTGGCATGTGGGCAGAGGACACAGATTCTGCATGATCCAAGAGAAGAGCCAACTGAATGTGTACATCCTCAAAAAAGGCTCCTACTGATGAGTCACAGTTAATCTGTCATGGATGAATGGGAGTTTATGGTTACTCTTTGTTCTGCACATTCGCTTCAGGCAAAAGATGTTTTTGACATCATCTTCCTTACCACATTCTGTTTCCTTTTATTGCAGGCTTAAGTTAGTCACCATCCTTCATGCTCACACTTCGCCACTCGATTTTCTGTCAGACATCTTCCTTTATTTCTACCAATCATGTAATTCTCTTATTGTGCACCTTACTGTTTTTTCACCCTTACATATTTTAACATCCTTTCTTCCTCCAGTTCCCCTTCTACAAGTTTCACCTACTCTCCTTTGTCTCCACTTTCTCCATGGTTTCTTTCTCACCTTATACGTCTTTCTGCTCTATGAATTTTGACTCCTAATAATCTGATTTGTCCCACCTATTAATCCAACATTACAATTTGCATTTATTCAAAGCGGCTTACAGTGTATTCACACAAAGTTCTGTATTTGCATTCTCTGGGAGTCAAACACTTGACCTTGGAGTTGAGCTCGAAGAACAAGGGAACACATTTTGTTCATTAGTTTGCATACTAAATAAGATATTAATTAACTAGACCTTTAAAGCCAGGACTTATAAGGTAAGGCTCAGATTAAGAAACTATGAATGGTTACAACAATGTTAACCTGGACCAATGGATGAATCAAAACACTGCTGATTCAAATAAGCAAATCAGACATTACTGAGAACTACATGAAGCTAACCACTAATGAGGCCAGATGAGGATATCTCTAACAAGTATATCTGAGACCAGTCCTGACAGAGCAATGAAAACAACATCCAATCCCTGTGGATTGATGAAATTATACTTGATTGACGAAACATGGTGCGTTTCCAGAACTTGGATGAAGTGTTTACATGGCCTATAAAAGATTACAAGACCATCTTCATTATTCGGCACAGATAGCAAGTTGCATCAGGAGTCTTTGTGCATGTGTGCATTAAAGAGAATGTGTATGGGAGAGACCATATAAGGTTTTTGAAAGAAGCTCACTATAGGCACGACTGCCTCATTTTCAAGTTGCCTCCCCCAACTTTTTGAATTTAAGAAAACAGGAAGAATAGTGTTTTCGCTAATAGACTGTCTAATAGTGTATCACTTATGTTCTGCAATGATTTTCATTGTTTTAATTGTGCTGCAAGTATCAGAACATTATTACAGAGGCACATGGCTTCTCATCAATAAGGTGAGAACCATATCCATTATAAACCTACCCTCTAAAAAATCCTGGGTTATTTTTTAACCCAAATGCTGGGTTGAGCCATTTGGGTCATTTTTTGGGGGTTATTTTTTCAGTGTTTGGGTAGTTTTTGTGTTACCCAGCTCCTGGGTCAAATGTAACAACCCAATGTTTGGGTAGTTTTTGTGTTACTCAGATCCTGGGTCAGACGTGACCCAGTGGTTGAGTTATTTATGTGGGGATTTTGCGTCGTCTTCTGGAGAGAGCATGTCTAAGCGCCATCGAATTGATGCATTTCTTTGGTAAAATACAGGTTTGTGTACATTTTATTTTATATATAAAATGGTTACAGTGTTGTATATCATTCAATTTTATGCATAGCAACATACAGGCGCGCGGTGTGAATCACCTAAACAAGTGTCACTCGCATTGGTCTTATCGTGTGATGAAAAAGCCTGATGCTTTGCATAAAATAAACAATTTTATTCATAAAGATTACAGAATACAGAATACAAATACTTTGGATGTAAAAATATTTCCTCAGAGCTGTTTACTCTTTATTTTTGGGTAGGTTATGAAGCCAGTCGCAGTATATTTCGGCGATGAGTGAAACGCAGGGCGGCGGTCTTATCCGTGAGCAGTTCCCCACCGAACACGACTCCAGCTCGGGCACGAGAACCAGCGCCATTACGGTGGAAACAGAATGGTCGATTACAAGTGAATTACTTCTATTTAATGTTTAATTTTTACTTCTAATATTTGTTAAACGAGTTGAAATAGGCAATATGTATAGCCTACATAAAAACGATATAAACAATGCTGTAAATGATAAATAAAAGAAAATAAAGGAAGTTATCATGCAAACCAGTGGTTGTGGAGTATTTTACAAAAGTTTAGAGGATTTAAGTTAATCTGTAAACATTATTTCATGTATAAAGTAAAAAATAAGCTAGTATTATAATAAAAGTGAATCAACCCATTAGCTGGGTTAAATCAACCCATTATAATAGGTTAAATAAACAACCCAAATTGGGTTTTTAACCCAGTGTTTTTTACAGTGTACATATGCTCAGATTAATTGAAAAGTGTACTATCCAGGTAATAACAGAAAATGTTTGTTGTAGTAATGATGACAGTAAAAGAAATAGTAAAAAATACAGTAAAAACAATAATATTGTGAAATAAATTTATAAAGTGTATAAAGATTATTTTCTATATTAATGTATTGCAAAATGTAATTTATTCATGTAGCTTTTATATTTACACCAGTATTCAATGTCGCACGAACCTTTGGATCATTCTAATATGCTGATATGGTGCTCAATAATCAATAGTAATTGTGGTGCTTAATATTTTTGTGGAAGCCATGATAATTTTTTTTCAGGATTCTTTCAAGATAAAGGACAGCATTTATTTTAAACAGATTTAAAATAAATAAATAAATAAATAAACCTTTTTCTATCTTTTGTAACATAAATGGCTGTGTTTACACTTGTATCTGGATGTTGTCCACATACACATTGAAAAGACAAGTGTAAACACGTTTCTGATCGGAATGTTATCCGATCAGCGTGTCCTGGTCCAAAGGTAATCAAGGACGCATTGTGATCGGATCTCAATGTAAACACAATCCAACCATCGTGTCAACATTATGCATCTCAGTCGATATCACGCAAAACCCCGCCCCTCTCTCGCAAACGGTCAGAAGAAAGATGGACAACACCAGGCTGTGGAGCGCTAGTGAGACTCGTACACTTATATCTTTGATTTGTAAAATGTCCCGCGACTGAAAATGCTTTTCAAATGAAAACCCGGGGCCATTCTCTGCAGACTTATTTAAATATTGCGCAGAAAGACAGATCTGATTGGTTATCCAGATAACATTACCAAGAGTAAACGTGCTGTTTCTGATTGACTGATGATCGGCTTGATCAGATCGCGGTGTCCTGGTGTCCTGTCCCCGACTGGAGCTGTCCCCGGAAATGTCCCCGTTTTACAGCACGTTCAAAACAACCCGCAAATACACTGTAAAATCCCAATAGCCAGCTGGCAATCGTACAATTGTGATTATTTTCACTAGCAGAGGGCGCTGCGAGTTATACTGATTATTGCCATTATCATCAAATATCAAAAGAGATGCGGTTATTGGTTTCAAGGTAGTCACATAATAACTACACATGTTAAAAGCAGAGATGCACCGATGTACTGGCCAACAATCGGTATCGGCCGATAATTTATTTCATTATCAGCCATCGGGCGATTGTTCAAAATCAGCCGATGATCAGGCCTGATTATATCCTGTCAATCAAAAGGCGGCGGAAAAACATGTCAGACTGCAACTCATACTGTGAGTGAAGAAAATCTCTGTTGAATTTAGGGCTGTCAAAATTAATGTGACAATAAGGCATTAACGGTTAAAAAAAAAAGCGACATTAAAGCAGGCTCTATTTGACCAAATGAATCACCTGTAGTTCAAGCCAGCATTGCCAGATCCGCAGTTTTTCTCTACACCAAATTTTTGTAGCACACCTTGCATCCAATAATCACAAAGAGCTCTGTGCTTTCTTACTTCTGATAAGAAACAAACTCTCTGCTTTCAAATCCTGTACATTCTATCACGAAATACAAACAATGAATGCCGTTTTGAAGGTTTTAAATGTGATGTGACAGATCGCTATTGCACCTCAGTTCAAGTCTCTTCCAGTTTAATAAGTTATAGCGCAAAATACACATGAATGTACATCAAAAGGTTTTGAAAGATACAGTATGGCTTACCAAAATGTATCATGTCTGTCTGATGTAATCGCTCAATCAGTGTTTCAATCGTGGAAAGATCCCAATACAACAGATTGTGAACAGTATGTCACTTAACGTGACATTTACCTCAGCAAAGTTATTCCGCTGTTCACAGTTCATTAGTTAGCTATAAAACAACACTGAAGAGGAGCTTTTTTACTTATAATTATACTGTATATGTATGTTTGAATAAATCTGGCATTAAGGTATTTATGAAGGAAAAAGGAAAGTTTATGTTTAAGTTTATGGTAACAAAAGTGGTTTACATTCAACCTGTTCTTTTTCATCAGTATTATTTGTGATTTGAATTTTGTGAACGGGAGTTCCTCTTTTGCTGTGCTATAAGCCGGGATTCAGACGCTTTCACTTTTGAATTCGAATTCACGACATTGTCACTTTTTACAAGAAAAGATAATTGTCTGTTTTTGTTAACATCTATTCACTGTTTAAAACTAAAACAAATGATTGAAAGATGGATTCATTGTTATTCTTAATTGAAAAGCATAACAACAATAAAACAGTAGGCTACAAACTAACTTATATAATGTAATTAACATAAACGAATAAGACGAGGCATGGCATAGGCTACACCAGAATGTTTAGCAAACACTGAGGAATCAAATAAATAAATAAAATTTAAAGAAAGCCTCCATAGCGTAACGTGAGATAACCAGCAAAGACAAAACCAACATGTTCACCTTCTCTGCTTTAAGAAGCAGTCTTTTATTTTACTTTCACTTGAAAACCAAATCCTCCATCCCATCCGCCATCGTTTCCTCAGTATTCACGTCATTTTTGCCGCTCGTGCTGACGCGGCGAGTATAAACCAGGCTCTGCTCCCAAAGAGCTCGCATTGAAAGCGCCTCTCTCACTCTCTTCACGTGATCAGAAATCTTACTCCTGCTGCACTGTGCGGCGGCTCTGCAGTGCACGATTTATGCATGGAGCAGAGCAGACGTTTTGGAGCAGTGCAGACCATGCACTGGCACAAATGCAACCACATCAAATTTTAACTCGTACATAACTATCGGTATCGGCATTGGTATCGGCCGATATCATTCAGAATAATCGGCTATTGGTATCGGCAGAGAAATTCAGTATCGGTGCATCTCTAGTTAAAACAAAGTAATAATGTTTGTGTGCACTGTATAACAAGGCATGATAAGATTGCAGGATTATTTTGCACACAATATTAAACTTTCTGGAAACTTCTGCCGTCGGCACATACTTTGGTCAAAATGAGCCTAAAATGCAAAATACTAAGCCAGATTAGGAACAGAAAAGATCCATTTCCAAAAGCATAAACAAAATTTGAAAAGTTGTAATTACTGTACTCACAGTTTGTAAAAATGTTAAATGGGTCAGTGACAAAAAGGGGTTGGCAAGATGAGAAATTCAAAAATATTTTAAAAACTTGTTTTTAAAGCATGCATCAAGTATTTTAAAATGTATACCGTGTTTAAGTTGATTTTATGTAATTAAAAATTACATTTCTACCATTTTTTACAAAAGGTAAGACTGAATGTACATGAAAATGTCAAATGGTGTAACCACCAAAGAATGAGAAATATTAAATATTTTATCCACCTAAATGGCATGTAAGCTTACTGAAATAAATACATCATTTTAAAATGTCACACGAAAATATATTTTATTAGAGTTATCTCTAAATGTAAATTTTAATGCGTTTTTGCAATATTTGGCAGGACATATGCTGAAAACACCTCTGTTTTCTAAATAATCTTTGACAAATTATGTAAAAAAAATTTAAAAACCATATTATTATACTAAACTAGATGATTACATTTTATTCCACATTAATTTTCCTGTATATAATTATATTTTTATGAATAATACTGGTTACGCCAAAAAAAAAAAAAAAAAACCCAGTTACACCACCTAACCATGTTGCTTCTACAGCCAAAGACCATTGTTTGTTGAAGAAATTGACACTGAGAAATCAGTGAAAATGTAATGAAACTGAAATCAAGCATGATTGTCAACAAGTTCAGTTGAAGTGCTTTTTTTTTCAATGCTAAAAAAAATCTAGCAACACGAAATTATCAGTGATGAACAGTGAACTCGTGTCTCGTATTGTAATTACAGTTAAGAAACAATATCTGACAAGAAGTCATAGTGATGAACAGTGAACTCGTCTCATATTGTAATTACAATTAAGAAACAATATCTGACAAGAAATCATCAGAGTGATGAACAGTGAACTTATGTCTTGTATTGTAATTTTAATTTTTGTATTGTAATTTCGTATTGTATTGTGGCATCTATTGGGGAAAAAGGGGCTCTGTTATATCATATTAATTACAAAATATCAGAAATTTAATGAATTGTATTTTACAGTGATAAATTGTAATCTTTGGTTAACATTTTTTATCAGTGAATTTATGTTCAAATGTAGACACCCACTTCCTTCTGCTACATTATTAGCTCATTTATGTATATATTACATGATATTATATGATACTATATGTGACCAAGGACTATAAAACCAGTCATAATGGTAATTTTTTTTTTTTTTTTTTTTTTTTTTTAAATTGAGATTTATGCATCATAAATAAGCTTTCCATTGATGTATGGCTTGTTAGGATAGGACAATATTTGGCCAAGATACAACTATTTGAAAATCTGGAATCCGAGGGTGCAAAAAAAATCAAAATACTGAGCAAATCGCCTTTAAAGTTGTCCAAATGAAGTTCTTAGCAATGCATACTACTAATCAAAAATTAAGTTTATATATTTACGGTAGGAAATTTACAAACTATCTTCATGAAACATGATCTTTACTTAATATCATAATGATTTTGGCATAAAAGAAAAATCGATAATTTTGACCCATACAATGTATTTTTGGCTATTGCTACAATTATACCTGTGCTACTTAAGCCTGGTTTTGTTCTCCAGGGTCACATATATTGCTTAAAGGGATAGTTCACCCAAAAATGACAATTACCCCATGATCCCCTCCCCCACCTTCAAGCCATTCTACACTCTTAGAAAAAAAGGTTCTTTGGGGTTCTATATAGAACCCTAGGGTTCTTTACTCAACCCTTCTTTGACATAAACGGCAAACAACTTGAACGTGTATCTATGCGCTGATCAGTTTTGTCCCATCTGCACAGCGGCGCATTTCAGTCGCATGCCTCTCGCGAGAGTGACCACATAAAAGCGCGCGAGCGACGCTGTTTAAACTTCAACGGTCACGGTGCGCTGACTGACTGCGCTCAGCACTCAGGAGAATGACGATTACATTGGTAAGTGAGGAAATTAATTCATTTTAGCTTATTTTAATTACTTTTACATATACCCTTGTCATTTTTAGTTAGCCTAACATTACACGTTTATTTCAAGAAGCTAAAAGAAGAAAGGTGGTTTATCGCGTTGTCCAGGCCTGCGCCGGTTTGTCATTTTTAACATCAATCCCTAAAGTATCTTGTAAAAACTGTTGTGAATTGATCAATAATGCTGGCGAGAGTTCATGTTATAGCCTAACGTAATATTTTTTACCCTGTAGATTGTATTGGTCCTATACGTATAGGAAACGATGAAACGAAGCTTCGGTCAAATCACCGTCAGACTGCCGTTATAAACATGAATTCAAACCAAGAAGAACAAAGAGAGAAGCTGATGGAGATGTTTCCATTTTTTCTGTGGATAACTGTGAGTATTTGGTGTTTGCAGTTATAGTATAGTGAAATATAAATATTTGTTTTTGCTGAAGTAATTGTATATTATTGTTGTAGATGTTCATCTATCTCAGAGAGCGCTGTTAAAGTTTTACTACCACCTTATCAGAGTGCTGAAAAGTGGAAGTCAGAGGACACATGACCAACCTGCTGCAAATAATAACACAAAAGGTACATTATTTCTTTTTCCTAACAGTACCAACTGAAACTCATCAATTGGCTAATCTTAAATTACTGATATCTTTTTTTTTTTTTTTTTTAATTTTCCACCTTTTATCATGCAAGTTCTTATGATTGATTGATAAATAAATAAATATTTTGCACTGTCACTGCAGGTCTGGACTCTGGAGTGCAGCATTACTTGTTTGGTCATCTACATTCAGATGAAAACACCACACTTCTCTCTAATTCAAGTAAGTTTTAAGATTTGATTTAATTGTGAGAGATTCCTTTCTTTTTCCTGTTGTACTGTACTCTCCATAGGTCTAATAAATGTTTCTCTGACTTGTATCCCCATCTTAGGATGTCAAGCCTACTCATCGCAAGGAGAGTTAGCATCAAAATGGATGTGTCACTGACCAATAACACAGAGATGCCAGAAGTATCTGTTTGCTGTCTACTTTTTGTTCAGTATGGAGCATCCAAAAGCCATCACTCAGTTAATTTCAATCAGCACTATTTAGCCCTTCCCAGTGCTGAAATTGTCATGGGTCCTTTGTTTTTATTGTTTAAATGCTTATCTGAATGTAAAATTAATATGTAATGCCTATAAATTTAAAAAACAATACTATAGTTGGTCTTTTAGCTCCCTTTTCAGAAACATGTGGTTCACCATCTTTCATGGTTTACAGAACTGGGGAAAGTTGCAGCATACAAAAAAAAAAAAAAAAAGTCAGACTACTTGGTTTATAGGTTTATAGGAGAATGTGGAGTAAATACTTGACATTTATTTAAGGTAAAGGGTAATGACCTGGTGGTGAGATGCAAAATAAGAGTGTCATTAATATACTATTTGATGACAAACATTTCACATTTTAATTTTACTTATGTATTTTTATTTATTTTTTTATTCTTTTTGCAAGTTAACTTTATTTATTTGTGCAAGTTAACATTCAATTGGTTTTTTTTTTGTTTTTTTGTGGTTTCTAGCAATCAACATATATTTGTGACTGACATGTTGGATGGGTGAGTAAGGTGGAGGGGGTTGAAAAAACAATATTTCTAAAATGGAGAGTGCTATTTTAGATAGGTAAAAATAAAAAAAATATATAAATAAAGAAAGAAACATGGATTTATGTTAATCCCTGTAACTGTTGCACTATGAATTGTTGTGTTATATATTGCTTGACATTGTAAATGCTAATAAAAGTGTCTTAAATGATCACACAAATTCTTGATGTGTTATGCTTATGGTTATTTCAGTTTTTCTAGTGATAAAGTAGCTATATGAGCGGTTTAAGTCTTAAAATTCAATTAAAATAAGACAAAAATTAAATCCAAAAATGATCCCATGATGGGAACCCCTAAAGGGTTCTATATAGAACCTTTTTTTCCTGGCTACAAAGAACCCTAAAGGGAACAGCCCTCTACAATGCGAGTAAATATCCATATTTATAATACAATATATATTGTAAAGCCATAATTTTGTTATAATACTGTTTTGATATGTTTGGTATTTTCAATAGTTTCTATTTACTATTTTTCATAGCATGATTTTTGGTGAATTGTATTAAAAAACTAGGGTAAGTCTGATGCTCAAACATCGCTATAATTATTAATTATGATATTAATATATGGAACCCACAACAATTAAAAAGCAAAAAAAAAAAAAAAAAATTAATTTGTAGATTATCACAAGCAAGACTTCAGTGATATTTTTACCACTGAACTAGGAAATGTCGGTTTTCATTTCAGAAATCTGGTCACCTTAAACCACACTCAAGATATGGAGATGTTAAATGTATGTAAGCTATAATTCAGGAGTCTCTGTGTCTATGTTTGTTTAAGAACCCGGGAGAACGATCACAGAGCACAAAATCAGTTTAGTGAAAATTCACTCTCACTGCTCTGTGCTGGTGGAATGATCTCGAGTCACATGCAATTTCAAGAAACATCTACAAACTCATCTTTTCTAAGAGCAACTTATTGAATTCTCTCAATGCACTAAAGTACTAACTCTCTTTCTTTCTTTCATTTCTATTCTAGTCTGTATTCCAACAAATGAATCACTTTGTTGTATTGCTCATTTGAAGTCACTTTGGATAAAAGCATCTGCTAAATGAATAAATTTAAATGTAAGAAAAGAGATTATGAATTGCAAGGCTATGAATTTTTGGCAGCAGTGTGGTGAATGAGTTAGCGTAATTGAAAATGTGCAAGATGAAACTGACAATGAGAAAACTTGCAATGGCAACAGATGGTTTGTGCACACAGAGCTAAGCCTTTCAGCACGATTAACAAATTTAAAAAATGGTTCATTCTGTCTGTTGTCGAAGGCCAGTCCAGCCACATGGGGCTAATCTACAGACCTATTTTGCTGTAAGCTTCCTAACAACTGGCAATATATCCCAAAAATTCCACACACTCACACCCACTCACACTTTATCTTACAAAACAACAGGCTTAGTGACATTAACATAGGTCCTGCTTTTCACATCAGCATGTTATCCTAATCACGCCATGAAATTACCATGGCAACATTACAGACTCAGAGGAGGGGTGAGTTGGAGAGAGAGATGGGCATGGGTGGTACGGCAGGACCCTTTTGCTCCCATGACTCTCCCAAACCACATCACTAAATCTGTCACTTCTGAAATGGATAAAAACAGAGTTGCAGACAGAGAGGGGGAGAAAAAGAGGCATGGAATATATGAGAAAATGAGTAACTAAGATTTAGTGGGAGATGGACAGATGAAGTTTAGGGGAAGATGGAGAGACAGACAGAGAGACTGTCTAGACATGCTATGGTGTCTTCTAGTTAGCCAGTGGTGAAACCATGACTAGGGTTGGTTACCGAACTCGGTACTTTTAAGGGTACCGACCGAATTACATCGGTACTACCGAGTACCGATTCACATTAAATCATTCGGTACCAAATTTCGGTACCTGAGAACGCATTTGGGCTCATACGAGAGAGAGAGACAGAGAGAGAGACCCTGTGACATGATGTCACCCCTGCAACTCTTTAAAACACAACACACAGGGCAAACCGAAATGTTCTGAAGTGTGCTTATATTTCTAGGATCATATGGTTTCCGCGAAAACGCGGACAGGATGGCGGAGTCCATTCATAAAATCGGAATTTACTATATAGCGCGGAATGCCACGGAATTCGTCAATTTTTGGATGAATAAAAGAAGGTCTGTCACTTAATTCGAATCGCGATATGAACTAGTGTATGTGAATATTAAAACGCAAAAAGACAGTTTAAATATGAATCCTGCATGTTCCGCTAGCCTCGGTATAAATGAATGGCGGAGACACGGTTTTGTTTACTACACAAATACTGAAGCACACGTGAACTCGCGGTGATTTTCGGCCTCTGCCTCTCACTACATGACGATATGAACACATGAACTTAGAGGCTGTGAGAGTCACTTCATGAGAATTTTACCATTTCATCTGAGAAAACGAGCATCATATCATACTGTATACACAGAAACTTCACGGCAACCTGTCAAAATAAAAGTGCGGTTTAACATATAACAGAAATATATTACTCTTGTATTACTTTTGTACAGTATAATGTGTCTTTATATATTCCATTTACTGTCAAATTTAAATAAAACAATTAAATGATAAAAATAATTATTACAACCACATTAATCACTTAAATGTAGAAAAAATACAATTATTATTAAAACTTTTTTAAAGGAATATTCACACAATTTTTCTACCATGTATTAATTTTAACAGTAAACCTCTGTTTGTTTGCCAAAAAATAAAAGGGTTTCATTTTCATTTGATTAAAAATAAATATATGTTTCATGCCTTCATTTGATTATCAGAAAAAATAAAACACACAAGAATTTCTGGAAGAAAAAAAATGTTAGGGCCCTATTGTTCAAAATGTTGAAATTGAGAGTTTTGGACTTATTTTTTCACTGAAATAAATGTTTTTGTTATTACACAGAGAGTAAAGTACCGAAAAAAGGTACCGTTGGGTACCGGTGACAAATTTCAGGTACCGATACCGGTACCGTACCGGTTCAAATGTGAACGGTACCCAATCCTAACCATGACTTCAACCAAGACGTCATCTTTTTTATATGTGAAAAGAGATGTACAATGGTCAATGTTTTATGATAGACCTGGTATTTTGAGCTAGGGTTATGTAGTAAACAATACTGAAAAATACTGCAGTATCAAAAATTTAAATGTAAATTGCACACAGAATTGCACAAATTCTGGTAACTAAAGATAGTTCAATAGTTTAGGCAGTATGACATGCCATGAACCAAGTAAGTGAGAGAAATGGCAGAAAACAAACAACATCTCTTGCCTTCAACTCACTGACAACATGGCATTACTTAGTGTACAGACAAAAAAATAATAGTACTACTGCACACGCTGTTTTAATGAAAAAAATGACACTTAAAAAAACGAAAAAAAAAAAACAAAAAAAAGGCGCTCAGGAGACAGGGGTTACTTTAACCCCTTATAATATAGTTGTATGTTATATTATTATCACCAAATATCAGATGCAATCTTTTTATCACCCCCCCTTTTTTTTTTTTTTTTTTTTTGATTGAACTGATTGAACCATAAGCCTCACTGACCCGAGCTTATGCACCTCAGTTTTTGAGTGAAGATTGACAACATTATTCACAAATAATGCTTTTTTTTCACTCAAAAACTGAGGTAAATATGCTCAGATCAATGACACCAACAACCAGTCAGTTCCAAAAAGAAATACAACCTGTGTACATAAAAATAATAATAATAATAAATAAAATAAGAAGAATAAAATAAATAAAATAAAATAAGATTTTATTATAATATAGCAAAATTTGATTTTTTTTTTGAAGGCTGCTCAATTTTGTCCAGGAACACCAGTATCTAAAAGGATTTTCAGTATAGTTTGAGGGTTAAGCTTAATTGCCTGATGTAAAAATTTATTCAGTTTAATTTTACAATTCATTTAATGTGGTTTATTTGTTGCCTGCATAATGGTACAGCAATAAGGGTACAGCACTAGAGCTTAATTTGGACAAATCATAAATCCTGCACTGACTGTACCTGTTTTTACATAGTGTGAAGAAGCAATTGCATATAGATCCTCTAAGTTGAAGTGAGGTTGGTAACATATACTTGACAATGATATATACTGTGATCCATGATTCTATGTTTAGGCATATATCTCGACAATACACCACAAAAATTATGCCTACAGTACCTGCTAAAGATGAATATGGCAGATGTTCCATCTCAAAATATTTGCACAAGAACCATCCTAATGTTCCCATTTCAGAGAAATGGTAAAATCCATTCATTCACATCCTGAGCATGCGCACAGTCCACCACACCACAGCTTTGAGAGAAACGCTTAATGATATTGTAACAACATGTACGTTTCTAAGATTTCTTAATCTGTTTTGTTTCTTTGTAAAACTGGAAAAAGATAGCAATGCACTAGCCACACTGTGAGAAGCATATTTATTATGCATTAAATGTGCATTCCTCTTTTTGCACATTATTCACTTAATCTGCTGTACCAGCAATCAGAGGTCAAGTATCCACTGGCTCCAACAGTCTCAGAGTGTGTTCATTGAATATACATAAACTTTAATGTTATGGTAATGTAGTCACTTGAGTAAGCAATTGAAATCTCTTCAGCTCAACAGTTTAACCACATACTGCAAAAAGACTCCAGAGCCTGGTTTTCAGAGGATTCATCATAACAGCAACAATAGGTGGAGTTATCCAGCAAATTTGTCATGAGAAAAAAATATTGTATTGTCATCCAAACTTCCAGAGTACTCTTCTTTTCTGAGCCTTTTTAGTAGATATAAACAATTAAAATTAACAAGACTTTCTCTTGTGATTGGAGATGAGTACTTTGGCATGCCCAACTTCTAGGTAATGTTATCACTGAAAACTATGCTCATCAGGATATTTCATGAGACCTAAAGGAGTATGTTCAGTCTACAGTACATATACATAAACAAATTAATAATGAAAGTATTTAATGGTGCTTTTGTAACATTTTCACACTGTTGCAAATATGTGATATTGCCGCCACAACTATGCTTTACTGTAGCTGTTATTATGATGTTCTAGTGGTAGCTGGTTTTGCCAAACAAAGGAAAGGGTTACAGTAAATCTCTTGCTGAAAGACCCCTTTTGCATGCTGACTGGCAAACTAAGGCAGTCATATGAATTTTACACAGGAGTGGCCTTCATTTAGCCACTCTACCACTGAGATTTAGTTGATGGAGTGCTGCACAGATGGTTTTTCATCCCACAAATGTTCCCATCTACATACTGGAACTCATTTAAAGTCACAGTTCACCCCAAAATGAAAAATTCTGTCATCATTTATTCACCCTCATGTTGTTCCAAACCCGTAAAGATGCAATGAAAGTGAATTGTTAAAGGAGCTGCTCTTATTTTTATCTATTCCTTCACCCATAATTCAGTATGGAAATGGTTGCAGAGAATTTTAAGCTTGTAACTTTTACATCATGTTGAACATAAATTAAGCATGGCAAACAACTATGAGCCTAATAAAAAAAAAAATAAAAAAAACAGCCTTTATAAGACTAGATTATAAAATGAAATTGTATGTTTGTGTAAAACAAAAAAAGTTTATGTGTCACCTCCAAAGCATCTCAGTGTCTAATCAATGTCTGAATTTGTGCACTTGTTTTCATTCACTGGTTCCCTATATAATCAGCCATGTGGTTCCACTATGTAGTGAACAGCAAATGCATGAACAAGTGAGATATTTTGAAAATGGTTATTTTCATCTGAACAATAATGGAGTTGAATACTTTAAGAATAATTATTTATTTTAAACTAAAAATAATACAATAAATAATAATTATTTAAAAAAAAAACTTTCAAAAAACCCAAACATTTCGGTTTTTGTATTTTTAAAGTCACCATGAAACCAGAATTGACAGTTATTATTTTTAATGGAATTTTTATATTTATTTATTTATTTTATTTTTTATTATTTTGCTGTGTTTATTATAAATGATTGATCCATGTACATCATTAATTTTTTACATTTCACGTGCCCTTGTGATCTTTAATCAAAAACACTGTGTCCCCTCCCCCTTGCAATGACTCTCTTCCTTGATGACATGTATACCGTCTGGGCAATAATCCCTCCCATCCAGCAATCTGTCACAATCAGATTTGCCTTAATCTTTTGACATATAAGTTGTCTTTGTACAAATAAAACATCCTGCAAATTTCATAGCTTAAAATGTCATCTTCATTACAAAAAAGCATTTATGTAACCAAGCTCCAAAAATGGCTCATTTAGATTCTGTGGGAATTGTGACAAAATATATTTGCATACGACTGCCTCTAGAGCAAGACATATTTACATAATTTATTATCATTACACTACAGGCCCTGCCCACTGGCATTCAGTCCTTAGCGGCTGGCACCTGTGTACAACTGACGCAAGCGTCGATTGTATTAAAAGCAAACAGAAACCATTATAATAACTGATTTTAATAGTCATTTAATTCATCACATTTAATGATCAACTCAAACTGAGTTGTATAAATATTAAAATTGCACATAAGGCAGTTTTATGTCAACTTTTTACCACCCCAATTCCAGAAAAGTTGGGATGTTTTGTAAAATGCAACAAAATCAAGAATCTGTGGTTTGTTAACTGTCTTTAACCTTCATTTAATTGACAAAGGTACAATTAAAATATTTCTAATGTTTTCACTGACCAACTTAAAAGTAAAAGTGTAAATATAAACAATTTAATTAATTTTGATGGCTGCAACACACTCTACAAAAGTTAGGACAGAGGCATAATAAAAGAGAAAAGGGTATAGAATATCCAAGTTAAACTGTTTTGAAACAGTTCACAGTAAGCAGGTGAATTGGTAATAGGGCAGGGTATCATGACTCGGTTTATACGGAGCATCCTGTCTTTGCCAGCAAAGCTGGATCGTGGCTCACCACTTTGTGCCAAATTTCGTGAAAGAATTGTCAGACTAATCAAAAATCACATATCTCAATGCAAAATTGCAAAAAATATAGGTCTTTCACCAACTACTACACATAATTTTGTGAAAAGATTCAGGGAATCCAGAGAAATCTCAGTCTGTGTAAGGCAAGGCAGGACAACTCAGTTATATGTGTGTGACCTTTAAGCCCTCATATGGCATTGCATGAGATACTGTAATGCTACTGTGAAATATAGCCACATGGGCTCAGGAGTACTATGGAAAACTGTTGTCACTTAACACAGTCTGCAGCTGCATCAAGAAATGCAAATTTAATCTCTGGTACACAAGGAGAAATCTATACATCAATTCTAGTCAGAGACGGCAGTGAGTTCTCTGGGCCCCAGCTCATGTTAAATTGTCCAAAAGACAATGAAAAGGTGTGCTGTGGTCAGATGAGTTCACATTTCAGCTTGTTTTTTTGGAAAAACAGATATCAAATTGTCAGTCCCAAAGACAAAAGGGACCATCCAGACTTCAGTCTGTGACAGGTGCAAAAGCAAACGTTTGTCATGGTATGGGCTTGCAGCAGTGCAAATGGCATGGGTGACTTGTATAGATACCATTGACATGGAGACATATATTGGGATTGTACAGAGACATATAATGCCATCAAGATGATGTCTTTCATGGGAAGTCCATGGTTATTAGATCATGACAGTGCCAGGTCTCATTCTGCATGTGATACAACAGCGTTCCGTAGACACATGTGAATGTGACTGACTGGCCAGCAGATCTGCCTCCAATAGTAAATGTATGTCCTATCCTGAAAATGTATCTTGTATCATGTGAGACTGGACAAAAATTTTGCTTGCAAACTAAGCAAAATTAGCATCCTTAATTCACAGATAAAAGGAAAGGTGATTTGACACAGTGGTAAACATGCCTCTGTCCCAACTTTTTTTGGAGTGTGTTGAAGCCATCAAAATAAAAATTTATTTGTTTATATTTATAAAATAAAATTAAGTTGGCCAATGAAAACATTGGAAAAAAAAAATTCTTTGTACTTTAGTCAACCTAAAGTTAAATAAAAGTTACAGAGAATGAACAAATAACATATTCTTGATTTTATGGCATTTTACAAAATGTCCCAACCTTTCTGGAATTGGGGTTATATTAACAGAATTTTTCTACCTACTCCAATTAGTTATATACATATAAACATTTAAACGGTGGCTGTAATAAAGACTTCTAAGACTAATGTATTTAAAAGTGCATTAAATACTGAGGACAACAGGCTAAGTAAAAATATAATGAATATGTAATATATAGGAGCAACATGGCTTTCCTGAGATAAATGTAACATTATGTGACATTGTTTACAAGGTGAATAATTGACATCTTTCTGTATTTCAAACAAGGGCTGGCTCGATACCACTTTTTCAGAACCGATACCGATCCGATACCAAAAATTCTGAGTATCTGCCTATACCGATATCGATCCGATACCAGTGTCGTTTTTTTTTTTTAAATCAGTGTAGAATTTCTATACCTTAATGTGTGTTGACCTGCTCATCACTCTTTTGTGTTTTACACACAATCTACTAAATATAGACAACTTTACTGTAAAGAAAAACAACAAATGAATGAATATGTAATTATAATCTATGACAAAAATACTATTATAAACTAGGTTAGTGGATAATTCAGTAGCAAAAGTTACTCCAGAAAAATCATGAGTGCACAATAATTTTATAAAATCTAAAATTAGTGGGGGAAAAAAAAAAACATTTTTTGGGGAACAAAGAAAAGTGAATAAGTGTAGGACTAAATATGGTAAAAATTATATATTGCTCTTTGTATTGTTGTAAAATACATTCATGAAAAACAAGTAATATATTTATATATAAATATATATACTGTAAAATTAAAAGAAATTTCTTTTAAAGTACTGCACAGAAATGAGGCAGCACCATATGACAAATGAGACGAACAAGAAAGGCTATTAATAATCTTTCATTCCGCAAAAATATTATAATACGAAAGGTTCAGAGCGGCACAAAGCACTTATGCGCATCCCGTGCGCAGAATGATGCGCTTGAAGCGACAGAGTCACAGTGTGCAGGCACAGCACTCTGGAGTCCGCATAGAGAATTTCAAAGCACAAAGGAAAGAGATATTAATGCGTAGTGTATTAAATCTGTGCAACAGTTTATTGAGCCTTTTCTTTTTAAAGTTTTAAATTTCAGTTACTGTGCTCATGAAGAACCATTCATAGTGCTCTCTACAACAGTGTTGTAATCTAACAGAAACCCAGCAGAATGTAATGTAAAAGTAAAGTTATGCAAAACCATTGAAATTTATTTACAGATAAAGTATAATAGGAGCAGTGGATTGAGTTTTGTTGTCTTGACTGTCGTAACTGAACGCATTTTGAATGCTGAATGGAAGATGACAGACAGCCGCGGCGGAGAGAAGTGAACTTGACTTAAATATTCATCTGTACCTCACATTAAACTATGGAACGGCTTCAGAACACTTGAAATATAGTGCACGAAAACTTTATTGTGCTTTATAATGGTTTTTGTGGCTTTCGTGGGTCTTAACAATAACACAATAGTAGCTATACGCAGAATATCGGATTTGGATCGGCCTCGTCTGACTGATACCCCGATCCAGCAGAAAATGCCAGTATCGGAGCGATACCGATAATGAATATCGGATCGGCGCACCCCTATTTGAAACACTGATAGAGTGTTTACAGGAGACATGATACATTTCAGTATGTTGTACAGTTTATTTCAACATTCCTTCTGATGTTCATTAATTTTTATTTCATGCTATAACTAGTGGTAAATAGATGACAGTTCATATGCCACTTGGATTGAGGCAAATACAGAGTTCTGTCATGCCACATTAAAGACTGTCAAAACCACATTTCATGTTTGTGTTTCATGATAAAACTGACAATTTGAAAGTTGAGACTTTGTTTCATATTAAAAGTAACAACACACAAAACTTACTGCGATTATTGCATTACAAATAATGCTTAGTGAAGTTTACAGATTAACAGAGAACTGCATAGATTAAAAGATTGATCTTGAGACTTAAAGGGATGCCCTGAGCTTGAGTAAATCTTTGGCTAATTTTCATTTTTGGGTGAACTATCCCTTTAAGAATTCATTTTGATTAAAAACAAGAAATCAATATTGTTAATCCATACAGCTGACATGTTTAGTCCTACCTGTTATAGTTTATCCAATTTGTTTACACGATAAAGAGACTGACTTCAGTGCATCACTATTTTTTAATAGTTCCAGATCATGTCGGAGGAGTATTTGTTTGTTCAGAGCATCTGACCGCAGATTGTTTTGTTAACAAGGCACAGCAATGGAGAGTTCGCAAAAAATAAATCAATAAATAAATAAAATAAAAACCTTTTGTTGAAAGATTAAGCAGCAGCTTCATCTCAAATTGTTCATAAACAAGTTCATTTTGCTTTATTTGTAAAAAAAAATAAAAAATTAATATTTAACTATTTTTGTGCAAGAAAAAATATATACTATTAACAGTATAAGTGAACCTCAAGGAATATATAAAAAAATCCACGTCATGACCCTTTATGGTATGTTCACACTAACAGTGATTCAGATTCAGAGTGAATCAGAGTTATGCCCTATACTGTCAATATGAGAAAAGTAACATAAATTTAATTTCAAATCAAATCAATAAGTTTTTTTTATAAAGTATAAAGTATTAAAGTAACGAAGTAGCCTAAATTGAATTTACTGTATACAGAACATGACCCAGATACAAACAGAAACAAGTAATCTCAGCCAACTGTATCTCTCTCTCACACACACACACACACACACACACACACACACACACACATACACACACACACACACACACACACACACACACACACACACAAGAGCTCTCATGTTGAGCTCTCTCACACAAACGCACATGGTCTTATTTCCTTCCGCAGGCACACAGTGTCAAATGTTGATTGTGAGGTCCTTCTCACACTTGAGTTTGTCTGTTGGAAGTTAAAAACAGGATGTCAGACAGGGAGGGATGCTAGACCTCAATGCCGTTCTAGCTGCTCACACCTGAATTTGTGGGTCAGCTATATGTCAAAATAGAGCCAGTATGTTTCAGAATGCGTGTGCATGCGGGTGGGTGAACTGACACGAGGTTTTTATCCCATTAGCCGCTTTCATGAGAGCAATCAATAATAAAGCTGGTATGGACTTGATCCAGCAAAACACAATGGACTACATGACCTCAAACTTCCTTTTACTAGACATATCTGTCAGACTACAACAGCCCAGTCAGATTAGTGTCCGTCTGTGGCTGTAGAGTAGTCAGGACAGAGCCCCTACCTTCAGTGGGAGCCTTGAAAGCTAGCCTAAAAATTTCAACCATAAGCTATATTTGAATTATGCTATGAAAAATCACTGGAAGTTTAGCAATAGGTGGGATTCCTTCACAGTCGACTGATTTTTATTATCTCTGTTAACGATGATTGACAGTCATAAAACTCACTTGCAATGGTGTGAGGATTTTTACATAATGTGCACAATGTGACCAAAGCTAAAATGCTCTGTATCTTTTGAAAGAAATAGGAACCATTGTGATTTTAATGATTTATCCCAATGCACTTTGAATATTTTCTTTTCCTCACCCTTGTGAAAAAGAAGTACACTTTAGAAGTACACTTTTAAAATGAGTACTTGCAATGTTTTCAGGGACTTGAATGTTAATTTAAATTAAATGAAAATGCATTATAGTCTAAAGTAATATTAAATGCAATTAGCTGAACTTTAGAGTTATATTTGAAGAGTTCATTTGCAAAAACAGATAACTCCGTTTTTAACAATTTTCAAAAATGTTTTTTCATTGTGCATTCCCGATTAATCTCAATCAAACTGCAGTTGGGTTATTTTGATTAGGTTAAAAAATAACTAAAAAATACAGCTAATTAACGCAATAAAACAATAAAAAACATGATAACAATAAAGAACATGATTTTTGAAAATGTTAAAAAACGTTTAATCTGTTTTTGCAAATAAGCTCTTTATTTGTAAATACACAATTGTAATGATAAAGTTGCAATTTAGTACAATATAAATTTAAATAGTACAATTTAATATGTATTGACTTAAATTTAATTTGTGTTTTAGTATGTTACACAACCCATCAAAAAAGTACTTCTTTAAAGCATAAAAAAGATTACTAAAACATAATTTGAAATTTACTTTAAAGTGCATTTACCTGTAAAGTGCATAAACCTTTAATTTGACATTGTTATTACAAGGTGCAACTTTTAAAAGTTTACTTAAGTGTTTTTTTTTCTTTAAAAAGGAGAGTATACTTTAAAATATACTTACTTAATACTTAATATACTTAAAATATAC
Source organism: Spinibarbus caldwelli (assembly GCA_039654775.1). NCBI lineage: Eukaryota > Metazoa > Chordata > Actinopteri > Cypriniformes > Cyprinidae > Spinibarbus > Spinibarbus caldwelli. The sequence goes on from CM077220.1 coordinate 33,663,328, forward strand.
TTAAAATATAAGTGGCCTTTTATTAACTTATTATTTTTATATTTTTTAACAATAGGCCTACACTTTTAACAATACAATTTTAAGAATATAATTAAGCAGACTTCTTTTTCACAAGGATAGACATTCCCATCCACTTTCAGAGTTGTAACCTCTTCGAGTTTGTGACAGTGGGACAGCCAGAAGCTTTGCTCTGGATTTACTCTTTAAAGGAAATAAAAAAAAGCACTCCACCCATTCAACACACTCAAGGCACTATGGTAAATATTCAGCTTGAAAAAAAGGAAAGCACTGAGACATTTAGGCCGAAAAGGCCTTCCAAAGCTGCCTCACACCAACTAGAATTTAAATGAACAATTTTTTCAATCCTCACTGCTGACAGTCTATGAATTATTACAGTGTTAAGTATATGCCACCCAGATTTTAGAAGTCATTAAATGAAACCAATAGTTTATAAAGTACTATTCAAAAAAACACAGTGTGATTTGATAGCCAATGAAAACTATAAGCTATAATATTGCAACTATAAGCACTGTATCTGTGCAAATGATTGTGTAGACATGGTCACAATGCAAACAGAGATTCCTTAAATTTATGCAAGATGGAATTTCATGTTGTTTATAAATGTGCAGACATAAACTTGCCCCATCTTCCCCTACATCCCTTGATTTCTAAATTAATACCTATCAGATCACACAGAGATTTCAGTGTTTGGCTCTGTTTTTTTTTGAAGTGCTGCCTGGTTTGCTCTTTCACCCTGGGAATCTCATTTCACTCAGTCTGTGGTATGAAATCCTGAGACCGTCAACCACAAAACCTTAATTAAAGCAATTATGCAGAAAACAAGCGAGGGCTCAGAGTTTTGGCAGAATCGTACACACAGTACAAAGCATCATGCGAAACCCCTTTTGAATTGAGATTTGTTGTAGTATGTAGCTGACTCCTTTTTATTTATTGAACATATTAAAAATGTCTTTTGTCAGATGTTGCAGAACATAATGACCATATTAGATGATAGGTATAAAGGTCATTGCACAACTACCTTCTCAGTGACTAAGAATATCTTTCAGGTTATAACTAAATATGTTACCCTACCTTCCTGGTCATCTTCTGAAGATGCTGTCTCAAGGCTACAGGCTGGAGATCTGTCTGAGAGACTCTGCTGTAATGTGATGTGAACCACCAGAAGCCTGCGCAAACTAATCAGATCAGAGTTTTTCAGGCCCAACTCCAGCTGTCGGAGGACTGTCTGTCCTGGCTGACAGGTTAATACCGTCACCTTTAAAAAAAAATGTAAATTCATCAGCATTAGTATGCAAGTCAAAATTAGCTAAGCAGGCTTGTCTGTTTGTAATAATTCACTTTATAGTTTATCAACCCTGTTTTTGGTAAATGGATTCAAGATCTCAACAGCCAACAGAAAGCAATTTTGAGAAAATATGCTACATTTGTTTCTCTGCAACTCACCAGTCATGGCAGAATTCTGCTGACATTTCCAAACAATACTCACACAGAGTACCCATAAGGCCTCAAAGCCAATGCACTGTAATGTCCCTGCTTTTATGACTGCACGGATGAAAGCTGATTATGGTCATTAGCTGTCTCTCTTGTTGATATACATACCAACTCAGAATGTGAGGGAGAGATTTCTCACAAACTACACAGTACAAAAACATATTTCTCTGTGGTTTAATTGTGTGAAGAATGAGACTGTAGAACATATTTAAGGATACAAATAAATCAGTCTTCAAAGCTATGCCCTGTGCCACAGAAATAACTCACAGTACAAATCATTGCTATATGATCTGTCTCATATTTGAACAGAGAGTCACAAAGAGAGTGGTATAATCACATACATCAAAGCTTCTGTGTTCCTCTCATCTTATGATAGACATCTGTGGCATAATTACAATAGCACTGTTGTATCTATGTCACTGCAAAGTGAGACCAAACCCATATACACCATATAATCCCATTTAGGACACAAAAAATATTCAGTATAATCTGATTAAATGCACTTGTCCTCTGCTGTGCTTCCTGTGGGGGGACATTAGTGCTGGGTTTTAATGGAGCCTGCTGAGAGGAGAGTGGCTGCTGAGGGCCATGTGGTCTGTGTTAGTGCGCCAACATCTTCATTCAAAGCTGATAGTAGAGGGTAAATGAGCTTTGGATTCATTGGTATGAAATCTGAATATGAATGCCTGCGCTTTGAAAAGACCCAATACAGATGAGACAATTTCTTTACTTGTGATGTGAGTTTTAAACATAGCAGTGGGTTGAATCATTCTAAAATGAAGCCAGGGGGCAGATGCATAGATCAAAAGGCAGTGAATGCTGATCTAAAGGATGAATTACCAGGGCAGGTCTTCATTAAGACAGATTACTGTGTAGAAAATTAAGACATTTATAAGTAAATATCAAAAGCACCAAACATTGTGACATTACTTTCAGGACAGTTGACCTTTTTTCTCTCACAATTTTACTCTCTCACAATTCTCATTAGTGCAATGCAATAGGTTTTGTTTTTTAAAGGGGTCATATGATGCGATTATAAGTTTTCCTTTCTCTTTGGAGTGTTACAAGCTGTTTGTGCATAGATAAGATCCCTAAAGTTGCAAAGACTAAAGTCTCAAACCCAAAGAGATATTCTTTATAAAAGTTAAGACTCGACCACGTCCACCTAAAACGGCTCATTCAAACACGCCCCCACATGTCTACGTCACAGTGTGGGAAGATTTGCATAACACAGCCCAAACATACACACAATGAAAGAAGGCGTAACTTTTATTCTCGCTGTAGTATTGTTGTTGCTGCCGCCATGTCATGGAGACGCTGTGTGTTTCGTTGTGAAAGCGAAAGTACTTTGTTTGGCCTTCCAAATGAAGTACATAACTAGAAATCAGTGGTTAAGTTATATTTACAACACTGTTCCTGAACAGTATAATGCAAATATTCGAGTGTGTGCAGCGCATTTTACGGAGGACTATTTCCTGAACCTGGGAGAGAGTAGCCTACAATGTGAACACTATGAATGGCTGTGAACACTATAAAGTGGGGCAATTTCAACGTCGCAAGGACAGTCAGGTGCTTCTGACTCACAGCCTGTAAGTACGTTTCGATATTTAAATAATTTGCTACTGACTATTCAAACACGAGTTTTGAGCAGTGTAGAGTAGTGCTTGTTTGGCGTTTCTACGATCAAATGCAGACATGGTGTTATGTTTACGTGGCGCAACGCGTAAAAAGACTGTATGAGTCATTATAATCAGTAATTATGTCCTCACTGAATGCAACAAATGCCTCGTTTATAGCGGGTTTTATTGTTTTAGTCTCGTCGCGCCGGGACCATAGACTGTAAAAAGGCCTGGACACGGCATCACAACATGGTAAGGGGCGTAACATTTCCATCACACGCTTGAGGTATTCGGCCAATCACAACGCACTGGATAGCTGGCCAATCAGAGCACACTTCGCTTCTCAGAACGATGAGCTTTGTGAAAATCGGTGCGTTTCAGAAAGGCGGAACATGGAGGAGCAACAATAATGTACAGTATGTGGAAAATAATGTGTTTTCTGAACCTCGAACTGTGTAAACACATTGCATTACACCAAATACACAAAATAATGTTCTTTTTAGCAACATCATATGACCCCTTTAATGATTCTCATTACTGTAATACATAGGGCCCTATGAAATCAGTTTTTTTCCCCAAATGTTTTGTTTTCATTTTTCTGGATTCCATTTTTAATGGTTTAAATGAATTTTAATAAAAAAAAAGGATGTCTAATCAAATTCATAACATTTTAACAATAATAGTATGACATTTTTATTTTGTTTTGCATTTTATTTTGTCAAAAATTCTGTGCTGTCTGTTTTATTTTTTCTGTATTCTATGTTGTATGATTTAATTCAAATGTAATGGTGGCATCCAGTTAATCTTTTAAAATGTATTTCTTGTAATTAAATGAAATTAACAATTTATTTTATTTTTTTTGAAAAAACAACAACATAACATGTCGGTGCCAATATAATGCTGTTGTGTTACGGGTGTCCTAAGTTCGAATCCCGGCTCGAGGCCCTTTTTCGATCCCACTCCCCTCTCTCTCTCTCCCACATTGCTTCCTGTCTACCCTACACTGTCCTATTGTAATAAAGGCAAAACACACACACACACAAAAAATAACAACAACAAAAACAACATAACACAGAGTAAAAACATGTTTACAGTTTAAATTAAATTTAGAAGGCAAGGAATCGTGTGAAATTGTGTGATGTTCCTTAAAAACTATTGTATTATTATTATTACTTTGAAAGGTACATTTTACTGTACAATAGTAATATATTTCTGTCATAATTTCTTCAAGTTAAAATTTTTATTTTGGCAGGTTCAAGTGAATTCCTTTAACTTTCTGAGTGTATCTGATGATAGTTTTATCAAATGAAATGGTGAAATGCTCATTAAGTAACCCCTCAGATCTGGAGGTGTGGAGATGAAGTTCTGCACTGCTCATTCACACAAAGACACGCAGACTTTATATTTAAATAGCAGTCTTTTGGGGGGTTATTATTTACATATACCATTCACAGAGTACAGCCGTTCTTTTAATTTATTTGTCCAAACTAGACTGTGAAATTAGCTTAACTATACAGAAAATATCAATTTCAATCTCTCACAATTAGTTTTAGCTGTGAAAGTTCTCACCTCCACACAGTTGCCGTTGAAGTCCCCATGAGCTGTATGACACATGTATTGTTTAAACTGCTGCAGGCTGTCCAGCACTGCCTGTTTAAGAAGTGCACCTCGTTGCCGAACGCAGCCCTCTTGAGGCAAAGAACGCAGCTCCTCTATACAGGACAGCAGACGTGTTAAATTGCCTTTAACTTGCTAGTGAAGAGAATGAGATGAAGGAATGAAAAGGTTAAAGGAATACATCAGAAGAGAGATACATAGTTTTATTTGTCTATTAGACACCAACCTACTGTATAGTACCTAGTCAAACATCAGTGTAAACACACACATACTTATCCTCACCACAAAGGGTAAGAGACACTCCAGCTGTACACTGATGGCAAAGACGCTTAGCAGTGGCAGACGAGCAGGTCCTGCCAGACTGCTGGCCAAAAAAAAGAAATTCTCTAGGGCCTGACACAGAATAGTACATGTCTCTGACCACCAGGGTGGCGAAGCATCTACTATCAACACACGAGAAGGCTGTCTGGTAAAGGATGATGAACTGCATGCTTGGAGAATGGAGGAAGAGCCAGATCTGTTTCTGGCACTCATGGTTCACCTACACACAGAGAGGAACATGAAAATGGATGTAATTATACTAGCTAACTAAAATCAAATCTATAAATATCACAGTAAAGGTACAAAAGGTATTTAATATTCATTCGCTGATTGCCTAATTTACTGTTTTTCCAGATCAGTTGTCAGTGATGAGCAGTCTGTGTGAGTGTCTTTTTTTTTCTGGTAATGAAATATCAGTCTTTCACCACACGCATAGGTTAGAGAGCTGAGTTACTTTGTCAAAACTAATACCCCCTTCCTTCCATCACTAACAACTGAGATCAAAATAAGATAGAGAAAGTGTTTGGAAACGCTTATTTTCTTTCTCTTTGTGGGAAAAATTAATTACTAATATCTGTAATACAAAGTGACATTTTACACTGGAACACAAAGTGAATATTTCAACAGAACCCACTGTCTTGTAACGCCACCACAATAACATAAGAAGGAACATTAGGCTTAATCATGGTCAACATGGCCAAAAATGTTCTTCTGGGAAAAGAAGAAAGACTCCATATAAGTTCTTTTTCCAAAGCTGTAAAACACAAAGAGTGATATTGTTGACCATACCAGGGCAGATGGGGCAAATTGGTTAAATAAGGCAGCAGCTCTCTGCAATCTAAGGACTCATCAATGCTCTCCCACTTGACAAGAGAGCTCTTTGAGCGCACTAATGCTGCGCCTCAGGCCTTTCCCGCCGCTTAAGCACGACACAGGAGACAAAAGACACTTTGTCTGCTCTAAAATCAGCTCCACAGACTCGCTGCCCCGAGATGAGCAGAAGATAGTACTGATGAGAAAACTGAGGAAGAATGAGGAAAGCAGGTGCTCCTTCAGTATTCATGAAAGAGACAGTTTACTAGAAGTAACGTTATGCTAATGGTATGAAACGGGCACTCTCGCGCTCTAAATAACGTTAGGTGTATTTAATAGCGGGCCACGGTTTGGTTTGTTTACAGTGTGGAGGTAACAAACAGCTTTAAAGTTCAATAGATGTGTATTTATTCATTATTTAAGGAGTGTATTGTAGAAATATTTGCCTGTTTTCACCTGAAGTTGACATCTCGCGCTAGCTGGGATAACGTTACCTTTGAGTTTCAAAAACTTAGTTATTGGATGCTCCAAAATATAGGCCGAGTTATTAAAATATTTATTATTTCTGACACTTGGAGTGGTTAAATAATCTACAAATACTTTATATTTACCTTTAACTTGTTACAGACTGCAGAATGACCCAGCAATGAACTACACCGCGTAATCCATTTCCACCGTTGAATCCTCTCAACGCGCGCCTCTAGGGATGGTGAGTCGACTCCTAAAGAATCGATTCCTCGACTCTGAAGCTCTAGAGTCGGTGTCGACTCCAGCACTGGAATCGACTCTCGCTGTGAATCGACTCCGAAATCGCGGATGTCTTCACTGATTCTCATATCTCTATATAGTGTCTGGAAATTGAGTGCAGTATATCAGCAAAGAGTGAACGAAATTAAGTGAGGATCCGTTTGCAGTGAAGTCCGTGAGCGGCGCAGAAGCAGCAGAAGGAGCTCATTGTGCTTCACAAAAGACGCGTTTGAGTGCGCTGTGATTCGCGGCTGTTTGAAACGGGCCGTGCACGCGTGCGTCGGATAGCTGGAGTTTTCGCAGGAACGACTTTTCCCATACTTTTATCCTGTGTGAAGATTACTTTAGAAATAAATAACAGTCATTGTAAATTCCCAGTCAGCAAATTTCCTTTGGCGCGGATCGGGCCCAAATCAACAGCAAAAGTGTGGCCCAGATTAGTTCGTGTTCGCCGGCCCAAAACTGGTCTATATCTTTTTAGCCAGAACTGAACCAAAACAGTGCCATAACCCAACCCAGAGTGAGCCAATTAATAAAAACAGACATGACTGATGGACCTTATATGGTATTCTTATGTGGCTGAGTTCTGTAAAGGGCTGACGGCCCTTATGTGGCCCACATGTGGGCTGATACACCAAAAGCCATTATTCAACCATATTTACACCACACCTATCTTTTAATTTAAAATACCCATTACACAGTAAATCTTAAACACAAAAATGGATTCACACTCATTTTTAAAAAAATGTTTATAGTATTTTACAGAACACAGAAGTGTGCTATTTTGTAAATGTCAGATGAGTGAATAAATGTGCAAAAATTGATAGTTTTAGTAAGTCTCGCCAGTCTTTCTCACTCACAGTCTGTCAGGAAAAAGAAGAGAAAAAAGAACATTAGTATATCATAATTAATATCATACATTAGATATTATTTGAAGACAAGCACATAAATGACTGTAAATCAGCACTGCACACATTCTTTTAGCTACTTTAATAACAGGCTATTTTTAGACACAATAATAATAATAATATACATAATAGTAATAAAAACATTAGGGGTGTAATGGTACCTCAGTTTTGAAGTCACAGTTTTGGTACAGCAGGGGAAGAAAACATACTTTTTTTTTTTTTTTTTTTTTTAAATAAATGGTGGTTTACTGAACAATTTGTCACTGCCTTTAAATAAACTCAATTATAATTACAATTTTCTTAAGGATAAAAAATCAATCTCTGCTAATGCTATACAATGGGGAGCCCTGTTAGAGCACATTACTAAAATATTAAAGGCTGCAATTAACAACAGAGTCCAGTCTATTAAATTCAAATATTTTAGATACAATGACCAACACTACAAAAAAAAAAAAAAAAGTATGCAAACATATAATTTCCACGTTTGCACATTGCAGTTTTCTTGCATGACTTGCATGAGGTAAAGGTATTGCTGTTTTATTGGCATTTTTCCGCAGTTGCAAAACTGATTGAGAGCGTGTTTATTTCGCGTTATAACCGGTTGTAACTAGTAGAAAAGAGAATTAAAGGGAAGGAATGATCGCGTTCACGCGCTCTCCGCGCTTCCGCTTGCAGCGGTCTGTTACGCCACATCAAAGAGCGTCAAAACAGCATTTATGGATTTAAATAGACATCATTTTAAAGACGATCGTTTCTTATCGAAAAGAACCAAACACAAACCTTGCGTTTACAGGATGCAATGTATAGCCTAGTAATAATGTATAGTGAGGATTTATTCACGGATATGAACTGAAGCGGATTAAGTTCCGCACGTGCAGTGGTTAAAATGACACCGTATTTATTCGGCACAATTTTCTGTACGAATAAGTGTACCATTACACCCCTAGAAAACATTTAAAACACCAAAACTGCACTTACCTGAATAATATGTGTCTGGGCAAAGGCTGTTGTTGTAAATAGGGAGCTTTTTCATCATCTTCTTCTTCTTTTTAACGGCGGTTGAAAGAGGATGCAGAGTGGGAAATAAGGGATACATTTTCAAAATTTCAGTAATCCACCAATAAGAATAAGGGAAGACACAAAGCAACCAATAGCATTGTTGAATGGGCTGAGATGTGGACTGCCACTAACCTGCCACACATGATTATAGCAGTTTATATGTGTTTTTCCAAATAAAAGCCAAATGTTAACTATAAGTTAACACAATACATGGCGTGCCATACCCAAGCCATATATGGCTCTCATTTGTGTGCTGTCATCTGGACCATATACCTCAAAACATATTGTCATCCAAAAGAAAATTCCCTCCAATTCTAAAGCTATGGCAAAACATATATGGGGAAAGTTTGGCCCATATGTGCTCAGCCATGCCATACCTAGGCCAAATGTGAGAGCTATCAGCCACATTTGGCCCAAACGTTCTTGCTATCTGTTTGTAATTATACATGCTTCTGTGACAGCTTTGTAGTTTAGTCGATGCTTTGTTATGCGATGTTATGTTTAATGCAATACAATTTGGTTTTCCATGGTTAACCTAGGCCAGGGGTCGGCATCCTAAGGTGCGTTCACACCAGACGCGAATGAAGCGTTAATCGCGAGTGATTTACATGTTAAGTCAATGCAAAGACGCGAATAGACATCCTGCGGCGCGATTCGCACGAATGAGGCGGCGCGAATGACGCGGCATGAATTGAGCGTTTTGGGCATTTGATGCGCGTAACGCGTAATTCGCGCAAATCGCGTGAGTTGAAAAATCTGAACTTTGGCGAAAATTCGCGCCGCATTAACCAATCAGGAGCTTGCTCTAGTAGTGACGTGATTATGACGTAGCAAGCGGAGGCAGAAATCCGAAACAACAATGAAGGACAAAATCATCGTTGCTGTATGTGGATACCCGGAGCTGTACGATACATCTTCGTACTTTTATAGAAACAGGAATAAAAGGGATCTTGCTTGGAAGAAAGTGAGTGAGGAGGTCGGACAATCGTTGTAAAAAACACTCTTTACTCAATTTGAGCTATATAAGCCCCTCCCATGACGCAAATTCACGTCTGTTTTGAAGTGAATTTCACCCGCGAATGAAGCGAATTTCATGCACGAATGAAGCGAGTAAACTCAAAATGTTCAAGCGTCCAACTCCGCGCGAATAGCGCGATTTATTCGCGCAAGTCGCGTCTGGTGTGAACGCACAGTAAGGCACGCGTGCCAACAGTGGCACGCAGAGTTATAATCGCTGGCACGCGAGCAATAGGGAAAACTGCATACTGATGTGCATTTTGAGGTAATAACTTCTCATAGTTACACAGCCTATGAGGAGCTATAAATACTATAGGCCTTTATCACAGTCCGCGTGTCATCACATCCGGCTCCGATTAGTAGCGTAAAAGAATTTCCGCCTCCATTATTGTCAATGGATAGACGCCAGTTTTGTGAAGAAAATTAAATTAATTCAGCTGGACTTCGCAATAAATGTCAATATTTAAAACTGTTTATTTATACTGATGCTCTACCACATATGTCATCCTTCATTTTAATGTGTAACATTGTCTGATCGACGCGATTGTCAGCGCTGTCGCCAGTCATGAGATTAATGAATAGCACACGCTGCTCAAATTACTCCCAGAGGAATAAACGGACTGATTTACATTTATTTTTAATATTATTTTGTTTATTCTTGCATTGTATTTACTATGATTAACCTCCCGTTTTTGTACAGTATAATGCTGTTCAGTCATTGCACTCAATCACGCAGGATATGACTCGTTATTAAGATGATCAATCTAGTTATTTTTGAATAATCGTCTATGGGCTGGAAATATTCGTTTATTTGAACAACTTTAATTTGATGTAATTATTGAGGATTGCATCGTAAGCATGAAAAATGTGAGCATTATTTTTTAATACAATAAGTTTCCTCATAACCTTTAATTTAATAATCTAAAACAGTCTTTTGTCGTAATTAATATTTTAAGCTTTGGCTAATTGAAATGCTCTTTAATGTGATATGCTGTTTGTAATGTTTTCTTGCAGTTCTGTAATAAAAATAAGGTGCTCAGACTCTGAAGTATTGTGCATACACACACAGTATGGCTCGCGCGCTCCCCTTTAAGTCACGAAATATACATCGGAATATCATGAAACCATCTTCCTTGGTTTCACAATACTCACTTAATGATTGTAAACTGAGTTTGGTGTGTTTCGAAGACGTATCTGTGCGGAATTTTACATAAATAAATCACAACAATCCTGTGCTATGGGCACAGCCACTGATAGAGGCTGCAGAGGAAGTTCTTTTATACTACTATTTGAAACTTCCGCTTTTCGAACGCGGAAGCGTGATAAAGGCCTATTAAAGTGTGAGAATTAACTTGCACTAGTCTACGGATGCGCGCGCGACCGCTGCACATACTAACAAGGCACCAAAGCCACTAGAAGGCAAGCCTGCAATCATTAGCTGAAAAAACGTAACGGCTAAAGCAAACGCTTCCGGTCTGGCAGTACGTGGGAAAGGAGACCAGAGGCCGTTGTTTTTAATGGATGTCAATGGAGGAGAGGTTTCACTACGCTGAATAAACAGCTTTTTAGAGGAAACGGCTTATCTTTTAATGAATCGACAGCCTATTTGCTAATCTTCAACATGTTTTACACTAAACAATACTTTTAGATTCAAACATTTTTAGAGTTTACCACGAAAAAAATGCCGTTTTATAAGAGAAGTCACTGACTTTTTGCGACAGGTGGGATTCAGCTTACGGCACTTCCCATTCATTCCAATGGTATCCATAAACGGTGATTGAGCGTCGTACAACTCTGACTGAAATTCTATGACGTCAAGGCTGTAATGTGATTGGTTATTAAGGGACACGTGATCCAAGTAAGCTGTTACGCTTTCTCCAATAGTAAGTAATACAGACCCTCTCATCTCCTTATATTAAGAAAATCTCTGCTAGGCGCTTCAGATCAAATCCTCAGCGGTCCAACAGCGCTCATCAATGTCAAATTGACTGAGATAGCCAATCAAATCGAAGTAGGTGGGGTTTACTGTTCATAGAACCAGAGCGCGAAGCGTCAGTTTAACGTTGAAAGAGAACAAATCATTTAATATTAGTCAAGTGTTTTACGATAGAAATGTTAAATGACTGACAGCTATATCAAGTGATGCAAACTACAAAATATGGCCATTTTGAGAGAGAGAGAGAGAGAGAGAGAGAGAGAGGTGAATTGTCTGCGTCTGTGTCTCTCTCTACAAATAATGAAGCTGAGTTTAGTTACTTAAAAAACAGTGATTTTACCCCTGTTGTTGCTGAGAAATATAATGTAGCGATTCAGTATCGATTAATAAAAGACGCGTGGCAGCCAAGCGGCAACCTCCCACTCTCTCTCCTGAAACCAACTCGGAAGTGACTAAAACTACAATTCATCGACTGGCCGCTAGAGGCTAGCTCCAAAAGGGAGTCAGTCCCATACACTCCCCATGTTAAAATGCCCAACTTTACAGCAGAAAAAAACATGTTTACAGCCTGGTACAAAAAGTGGTTTTGGTCTATATAACTAATTTTGCCCTTCATGACAACTGTGAGGAGGCTGAATTTTTTTATAAGTCATCTGTTTAAATTATATTAAGCCTTAAATTTTTGCAAAATTAAGGGCGTGGCCATTTGAGTGACAGGTGGATTGCCCCTGCTGTCACCACCGTCGGGCTAAGTGGGCGTGGTTTCAGCAACCAACTCCCACCTCTTTGCCCATTTTCGATTATCCGGGAGTGATGCGTGGTGATGCGCTGCCAAGATGGCGATGGCCGACTCCGCCCACTTTGAGCTTCAAAAACGCTCTTCATAAACCCACGGGTGACGTCATGGACACTACGTCCATGTTTTTATACAGTCTATGGTGACAGCGCTGACAAGAAGTTTATGAGCTTCTGAATGTTACTTTTTGCTCACCGCGATCTCCGCGACTGTGTGCGACTGGTATGTGTGTGTATGCATGCGCATCAATTAAAGCGGCGCAGTAATATAGAACGGTGATTAAACTGAAAGGTTTTAATGCTTTGGCCTTGTCACACACACACACACACACACACACACGCACAGTGGTGTTCAGTACGGTCACACTGTACAGGTGCATCTCAATAAATTAGAATGTCGTGGAAAAGTTCATTTATTTCAGTAATTCAACTCAAATTGTGAAACTCGTGTATTAAATAAATTCAATGCACACAGACTGAAGTAGTTTAACTCTTTAGTTCTTTTAATTGTGATGATTTTGGCTCACATTTAACAAAAACCCACCAATTCACTATCTCAACAAATTAGAATATGGTGACATGCCAATCAGCTAATCAACTCAAAACACCTGCAAAGGTTTCCTGAGCCTTCAAAATGGTCTCTCAGTTTGGTTCACTAGGCTACACAATCATGGGGAAGACTGCTGATCTGACAGTTGTCCAGAAGACAATCATTGACACCCTTCACAAGGAGGGTAAGCCACAAACATTCATTGCCAAAGAAGCTGGCTGTTCACAGAGTGCTGTATCCAAGCATGTTAACAGAAAGTTGAGTGGAAGGAAAAAGTGTGGAATAAAAAGATGCACAACCAACCGAGAGAACCGCAGCCTTATAAGGATTGTCAAGCAAAATCAATTCAAGAATTTGGGTGAACTTCACAAGGAATGGACTGAGGCTGGGGTCAAGGCATCAAGAGCCACCACACACAGACGTGTCAAGGAATTTGGCTACAGTTGTCGTATTCCTCTTGTTAAGCCACTCCTGAACCACAGACAACGTCAGAGGCGTCTTACCTGGGCTAAGGAGAAGAAGAACTGGACTGTTGCCCAGTGGTCCAAAGTCCTCTTTTCAGATGAGAGCAAGTTTTGTATTTCATTTGGAAACCAAGGTCCTAGAGTCTGGAGGAAGGGTGGAGAAGCTCATAGCCCAAGTTGCTTGAAGTCCAGTGTTAAGTTTCCACAGTCTGTGATGATTTGGGGTGCAATGTCATCTGCTGGTGTTGGTCCATTGTGTTTTTTGAAAACCAAATTCACTGCACCCGTTTACCAAGAATTTTTGGAGCACTTCAGGCTTCCTTCTGCTGAGCAGCTTTTTAAAGATGCTGATTTCATTTTCCAGCAGGATTTGGCACCTGCCCACACTGCCAAAAGCACCAAAAGTTGGTTAAATGACCATGGTATTGGTGTGCTTGACTGGCCAGCAAACTCACCAGACCTGAACCCAATAGAGAATCTATGGGGTATTGTCAAAAGGAAAATGAGAAAGAAGAGACCAAAAAAGGCATTGGCACAGTGGTTAAGCAGAAAAATTAAAAATGCCATGTCATGCCGAAAAGGTTGCCGACCGCTGACCTAGGCTATTTGTGTTCAATCATTAAGCTTAAATTATTAAAAACTCACACAATAAACAAGAATAAACAAATCAATAAGTTTGCATTCGTATGCATTTACTCGTTTACTAACTGCTTGTTTTCTTAAAAAAAAAAACAACAACTAAGACTAGCTTTTCTAATCTTTTTGTATTCTATCCATTTGTTTTCTTTTTATTTATTATACAATTAACAAAAGCAAAAAAAGGCCTCTAAAACTGGCTTGCTCTATTCTTTTTCTATTCTATCGGTTTTCTTTTTATTTATTATATAATAAAAAAAACATTGCCATGTGTACTGCGTTAAGCTAACTGAGACTTGTTATAGCATTTGCGTAGTCCTCTTTTGTTGATTTTGATTGCTTCCATTTGTAAGTCCTCATTTGTAAGTTGCTTTGGATAAAAGTGTCTGCTAAATGACTAAATGTAAATGCATTTTTAATATCAATGCTGTTTAAGACAATAGCGCCATCCCCTAAGCATTATAATGTGACAAATTCATAGCTCATTTAAAGGTAATGTCACCGCTAAATTAGAGTAATTTGGACAGTCACGCTAAATGGAGTCGAAGAGTCGATTCTATCGACTCCTATGGTGGGAGTCGGGAGTCGGAGTCGACTCCGAAAAACCTGGAACCGAACACGCCTCGCTCAGAATGAAATTCATTTGTGAAAAAATGGCTCTTTTGACTCGGATCTTATCAATGAATCAGTTAAATTGGTCTGACTGAATCGGTCCTAATGGATCTCGAGTGACTCGTAAATTTTTAACCGGTTGATTGAAAGTCGATTTTCTATGGAAGCCCGTTTCCACCGCTGAATAAAAAAATAAAAAAGGTAATTGCGACTTTTTATCTCACAATTCTCACTTTTTTTCTCAGAATTGCGTAATATAAACTCGCAATTGCGAGTTATAAAGTCATAATTGTGAGATATAAACTTGCAATTCTGAGAAATAAAGTCAGAACTGCGAGATATAAACTCACAATTCTCACTTTTTTTCTCAGAATTGCGAGTTTATATCTCGCAATTCTGACTTTATAACACGCAATTGCAAGTTATTAAGTCATAATTGTGAGATATAAACTCACAATTCTGAGAACATATCAGTCTTTTTTCCCCCTCAAAATTGGACTTTATAACTCGTAATTGCGAGTTTATATCTAACAAATCTGAGAAAAAAGTCAGAATTGAGTTTATATCTCGTAATTTTGACTTTATAACTCGCTATTGCGAGTTTATATCTCACAATTCTGTGCAAAAAGTCAGAATTGTGAGATAAAAAGTCGCAATTACCTTTTTTAATTTTTTATTCAGTAGCGGAAACGGGCTTCCATAATTTTCCCGTAATCACGGAGATGTAAATAATTTTATAATATGAAATAATAATAATACAATTATAATTACAATATGTTATTCCCTTTCTCTTTAAATTTACTGAGGTCACTTTACAAAACAATGCTAATAATAATAATAATAATAGGCTAATAATAATAATAATAATAATTTTCCTTTTCTCTTTAAATTTACTGAGGTCACTTTACTATTCTGATCACTATACTCCCCAGATGCTGTTTCACAACTTCCAAGTAAGGGGCTAAGTAAAATTATGAAATCTAATCTGTGCTGTTCAGTTTCCTGCATGAATAAAATCAGTGATTTGCACA
>CM077220.1:33683964-33783964 GCA_039654775.1 Spinibarbus caldwelli
TGACTGATTAACTTTGATTAGAATCAGTGTATTGAATTCATACAGTAAAGTCTACTCAAGTTTACTGTTTACTGAAAATCCTGCTCACTTATTTTAGCATTTAAATCTTAGATGTTCACTGTCATTACTGTGTCATGCATTTTATTTTATTTTTAATATTAATATGAAATTCTATTTCTGTTTGTACTCAAGATCACAGCTTGATTGTCTTCCTATCAGAGAACACTGACAATCTGATTGCACATTACCACATTACCAGGTGAGTGAATATGGTAAATTTGATGTTGTTTGCTTTGAAATTACTTTTATAGTAAGTGGAAAGTGCAAATTTGAAAATACAATGACTAATCTTAAAATAAATAAAAGTTTTTTTGTTTGTTTGTTTGTTTGTTTGAATGATTTAGTCAGATTAATGACTGCTTGGATGTCTCCATCAGTGAGCTTCATACATTTTTTAAAGCTGAGTCTGACAACCAAAAAAGCACAATATGCATTTTATTGTTTTATGTTATAGGACACTGATCGGGAAATAGCCCAAGAAGACCCTACAATGGGGCTCTCCAGATGGCAGCCCTTCAGAGGAAGAAATGGTCTTGAAAGGTGTTGCGGTTCTGTCAGGATTGTCCAGTGTTACAATGCTTGTGTTGCCCTTCTTGGCCTGATGTATTCTGTAAAACTGAGTTACCCCAAGCCACTAAGGTATACATTTTATTATTTATTTATTTTATTTTTTTTTAAATCCTGCTTGACTTGACTTGCTAAACTTCTAATCCCTGATTTACACTGCACACGTTTACAACGCCTCCACCGGAGCTGATCATGGCCACTCTAGTCAATGCTTGTGTTACACCATCATGGCATTCACTTTGTATATCTTGCTTGCATGTATTCAATCTTCCTCACTGTCAGTACAGGCGCTTCTTACCTCCAGTATACTGAGACGCTTCTGGTGTGAGTTGGCACCGTGTGGAGGACGGAACAAAGCCTCGTCAGAGCCATAACGCGCCGCAGACGTGTGCAGTGTAAACGGGGGTAACTTTGATTAACAAGATGTTGATTTTTTTTTTAATACTTGTTAAGTGTCTTTTTAATGCATTGTTATTGCCACAGAACATTGCAGAACTCACACATGCAAGTCAACAAGTATACAACACCACACATTACACACTCAGCACTTCACTGCACTCAAACACACAAGCATACAACACCACAAACATTATGTAAACAACATACTCCACTCTATACCACACACACACACAAACATACAACACCACAAATAGTAAAAAAGCATTTTGATGCTTACTATTATTTGTTACAGAATGTTTACTGTTGTTCAGTAATCTGTATTTTAGTCATTTTAAACAATGTTTTAAGAGATTTTTAAGTTGCATTTGTTAAAAAAAAAGAAAGAAAGAAAATAAATTTAATATTCACCAATTGTCTGTTATGTCTTCCACTCATTGTAATGTATAACTAATTATTGAGTAGTACCTAGGTATTTTAAAATACAAAAACGTAAAATTATCAATCTAAATTAGCTTAAATTTTATAATGGGGTAAACAAGACTTTTATTGTAGAAATAACTTAAATTTATTAGTAAAATCTACTTAAAATATTGTGTTACACCAGCTAATAAATTTGAGCAAAACTGATCATTGGGATACTCAAATATTTAAGCATTGCCAACTAAAGATTTTTAGGTAACACTGCTTAAAATTCCATGTGAAATTTACTTAAAAATATAGTGCATCATTTTTGCATCCCTCTTCTTAAGTAAATCTAGCATATTATTTTTTTCAGTGCAAGATGGGTTTGGTGAATACAGGGATAGAAAGTACCCCATGTTTACAATGAAATATACTGCTGTATTTTTAATGTTGTGGGCCTATATTTCTGCTGGAGGTCCTGGACATCTTGTTTAGATACATGGTATCTTTGATTCTATCAAATACCAACAGATAAAAAAATCAATAAGTGACTGACTCTGTTAGAAATCTTATAATGAGCCATGTTTGGATCTTCCAACCGGACAATAATACAAAAACAAACCTTAAAGCAACGCAAAAATGGGTCACTGGGTACAAAACCAAGCTTCTGCTATGGCCGTCCCAGTCATCTGACCTGAACCCTATAGAAAATGAGTGGGGTGAACTGAAGAGAAGAAGCACCAACATGGAGCTGGGAATCTAAAGGTTCTGGAGTGATCCTGGATGAAGGAATGGTCTCTGATCTCTTGTCAGGTGTTTTCTAACCTCATCAGGCATTATAGGAGAAAACTCAGAGCTGTTAAACTAGCAAATGGAGGTTTCAAAAAGTACTGAAAAAAAGGGTATCGTTAATTATGCCCAATGTGTATTAGAGAAAAATATTTATTTAATACTGATATTTCTCCCCATTTTAAATTCTTATTCTCCAATGAAAGGTTAGATTTTTGTGAATTTTTAAAATAAAAGATCAAAATAATTAACAATGCAGATTTATTTTCACAGCCTTCTTTGATCATATTTACCAAGGGTACCAACAATTCTGACCACGTGTGTGTGTGTGTGTGTGTGTGTGTGTGTGTATATATATATATATATATATATATATATATATATATATATATAAACAGAAATGCTTTACATTTTGCTTAAAGTATCTATTATGTGGTGTGCCTGTTTTTTCACGTGGAATATGGCATCCAGATATAGGTCATAAAATTGTGCGTACACATGTTTGCATGCATTTTAAAATATATATTGACAGTTACATCCTCAGTTGCACTGAATGGCTCTATATAGTGTGAAAGGAAGCGCTAACAGGGATGCCAGCTAACTTGGAAGCTAAAGGGGTTCCCCTCATTATCCTATTCATGAGTCTGTTGCATGCTGCCTGATTAAGTTGTTAGAGAATGGAGGTGAGAAGGCAGAACCGAAAGGAAAATGGAAAATTTTCACACCTCTTCCAATAAAAAAAGTTCTTCTGTATGACAAATGCTTTCAAGATTTGCATTTTTATAGGAAGTCTAAATGGAAACCGTATTTAAAAAGACACATGTAAATACAGTGCTCAATTTTTTATCCCAGAATTGCAGTGCTTCAATTTTCCTTTGTGTTTTTCCTTTTTCAGTCACCCTCTGCTCACTCCCCTCAGAAATCATCAAGTGCCTTTGAGAATCAAGGGTCTTCACAATTGCAATTGGTGCAAGTATTTTTTTTTAAACCTAATCCAGTCCTGTTGTCATGGAAATGCTCCTCTCAAATAGAGCTTTTGAAAAGTCTTGCATGAAAGATGATTTTGAGGGGGCTGGATTTGAGTCGTAATCTTCTCACATATGGAAATAAATGACGGTGAGTAAAGGTGAAAAAGATGGGGGAAAAAAGATGCCTGATACTTAAAATGCTGAATTAGCATGTTTTCATGGTTTTTTTTTGTTTTTTTCTATCATTTAATAAGAAGGCACTGGGATTTTCCATTTCAGAATGATTATTGTTTGGTTGGGTAAGTAATTTTGAAAGGTATGGTTACTTATACAATGCAAAAATTACTCAGAAATGTTAATGAACTAAACTGTCATTAGATTCTAATACATTAGCAATCTGCTGATTAATCCATATGAAATTGTGAATACACACACACACACACTGCCTATATGGGTCAATGATGTATAAGGATTTTCGCAAGAACAATTTTAAAATATAAAAAAATAAGTATAAAAATAATAATACAGTATGTTTGAACTTCTACTATTATCACACCAAAGCTGAGGGGTGTATGATTTTTCCACAACTGTTTTTCTAGTAACCTGGTTTCTTTAAGCAGGCCCAAACCAGTCATAATATGGACCAACACCCCTGTGGACAGGAAGTGACAATGTTGACACAGGAAGTGCTAGTCATTGCTCATGACGTTGACTGATATGTTTGTTTTTATTCACTGAAATACATTGCTCATTTTTCCTCTTAAGAGAGCCAAGATTGCGGCTCTTGTCTAAAGTGAAGACTTTTCTTTCGTTTAAAAACTTTGAGAACGTGATTCATGTTTTAATTTATTCTAGATTGGATTATTGTAACTCACTCTATGCTGGGATTAGTCAAACAGCTTTATCCCGATTATAATTGGTTCAGAATGTGGCAGCTAGACTTTTGACCGGGATTCGTAAACGGGACCATATTACTCCGATCTTACAGTCTTTACACTGGCTGCCTGTGTGTTACAGAGTAGATTTTAAAATTTTACTTATTGTCTATAAGTCACTAAATGGTGTGGCTCCTTCATATATCTCTGATTTATTGATTGAGCACAATGTAACCAGATCCCGTCGGTCCTCCAATCAGAGACTCTTGTTTATCCCCAAGACGAGGCGGAAGTGCAGGGGTGAGCACGCTTTTGCTGCAGTTGCGCCAAGACTCTGGAATGATTTGCCCATTTCTATTAGAATGGTTTCATCTGTGGCTATTTTTAAGTCTAAATTAAAAACCTATCTGTTTGATAAGGCTTTTTATTCTGGTTGAAGCACTCTTTATCCTTGTACTATGTTTTTGTTGCATGTTACGATGTTTTTTCCCCTTTCTTCTTGGTTCTATTGTTTTAATTTCTTCGTGTTATTGCTGTTTTTAGTTATTCTATTGTAAAGCACATTGGTCAACTCTGGTTGTACTAAATTGTGCTATATAAATAAAATTGCCATTGCCATTGCCATTCTCATACTGTCAAAAAACAGAGTTGCATCATCAGTTCAGTGGTTTATAATTTGCTTTTCTTATCTTAATTTTCATGCGTTCTGGTTAAAAGCAAATATACAACAACAGAGGGATCCAACTGTTGAATCACTTCGCAAAAAGTGTTGCTTTAACGTTCTCTATAATTCACAGCCTTATCTGTCATGTCCCCTGAGGAGTCTACCAGCCTTTCTCAAGAGAAGATAAGAAAATGTTGGCTGGGGAACCTGACCTCTGAAGTCCTGCTTTTGTTCAAACTGTGTTCCTGATTGAAGTATGGAGAATGAGAGCAGCAGGGCATGGCTAATGACTAATTTCTGTTCTGAAATAGGGCATGACGTGTTGAATGCACTGCAGGTACAAAATACAATGCAAAGTGCATTTGAAATGCACATTATGCAAACTAGAGATGAAAATTCCACATGTGCTCAGTTCTCTTTTGGAATGCAAAGGAAATCTCTCTCTCTCTCTCTCTCTCTCTCTCTCTCTCTCTCTCTCTCTCATGCTTTCTGTAAGGAATTTTTTTTATTAGTATTATTTGCTTTACTGTAAAGAGTGTTCTTTAAACTGTCTAAATGCTTCGTCAGTATAATTGAGTTATTTTGATGTGCTAAAAGGCCAACAAGAAATGTAACTCTGTGTTTGTGTGTGCAGACAAGTGTGAGACCAAAAATGTTATTTTAGCTTCTTAGACATCCTAGCTTCTTAGAAATTAATTAGCATTAAATACGTAGAAACGCACAGGGGACATAGTTGGGTAACTTTAAGGACACATATGTTGAATATGCATTATGACTGGATGAGATAGAAGCATCCTGATTTGGATAGGGTATAAATACTGAGTCAATGTATTTCTCTTGGTCACACTCTGCAGTCATGACTGTATGACTGATACCGTTTCTTTCAAGAAATAAATCTTCAAAAGACTTTTGTCTCATACCTTCATTGAAATAGAAAATTGACACAACATTTTCTTTTCCCCAACTAGTATAGCAACACACCAGTCATAGTGCTGGTTTCCTCAGTTACAGCCTCTGTTGCTCAAGGAAGCAGGTAGTAGAGATGTGCGGCCTCAGGTCAGGAAGAACAGGAACAGGATGTGAAGCCCTCAAAGACTGATTTTGTTTTTTTTTGTTTTTTTTTGCTCTGTAAAACAGTGGAAAGGAAACGATACCGTACTGCCAGGAACTCTAAATGTGCCAAACAGCACTCCTTGAAGGTTACAGGTTTAGGTGTACACATGGGCAATTTCACTTGAACTGTATAAAAGACCCATTGAACACCAGAGAGGCAGGTGAACTCTGTGTAATGTCATAAATAAAATATTTATTGTAGGAAGCAAATTAAACAAAAGGCACTGACAGGTGATATACCATGACAAAATGTTCAGTGCAATTCTGTCAGGCTTTTATGTCAGGCATTTTACTATATATCTTTAGAATAACAGTCTAGTTGAATAACAGTCAATATTATATTGCATACTAATTATGTATAGTGGTAATTCACTGCTACACACACTAGAGAAAACAGAAAAAAGGGCTGTGGTGAAAAAAGGTTGGAAAACTACAACAGCCATAATGCAATGGGCTCGATCAGACTAGATAGTCTGAGCGGGATACAAAAATCCGGAAGTATGATCTGTAGTTTTTACAAAAGCCTTGGATCTGTCCACCAGATTACACATTTTTGCCAAATCAAGTCTCACCTTTATTTGTGTAGCACTTTATACAATACAGATTGTTTCAAAACAGCTTTACATGGATAAACAGAATAAAAACATTTTAATGATGGTTCAGAGATCAATTCTGCCATAAAGCAGCTCTAAAAAAATACAAGTTCTGTTCAATAACTGTGTGAAGATCAGAGATTATAAATGTAGTCCAATACAGCTGTAAAGCAGCCCTGTACGAAACAGTGATGTCATCATCCAGCTCACTTCAGTTCTCATCCTACAGTCAATTCAATAAGCAGGCCAAAAGGCGACAGTGGCAAGGAACCCAAACTCCAATAATGACCGAAACGGAGAAAAAAAATCTTTGGGTGAACCCAGGCTGAGTTGGAGGGAGCAGTTCTGTCAGGCCAGGACAATGAACATGGTGTGGTTTAATTCCAGGCTGCATCACAAGTCAGTTAGTGAACTGGTATCATTCAGAATATTCATCCAGTTCCTTATGATTGAAGACTGGAGTACATCACATGGTGAAGGATTTGAAGCTGGCCACGTCTGGTACTTGTCGTCTTCAACGAGGTTCTGTGCTGATGGCTGTCATGTCGATTAGGTCTTCACAGGGGATCTGTCTGGCTCATCTAGTTGTATCGTGGTCATTCAAATCTGTTGTGGTCATTTCTAGGTGCAGGTCCACCATCTTAAATCGATATGGACTGGATATGGTAAACTCAGAATAAGAATGAAATAGAGAGACTAATATAAGTTTAGATGCCATTCTTCCTACGAAGTAAGAAGTACATCAGATGTTATGGGAAGTGTTCCCAGTTCTGGTTGATTATGTGTATGTCAGGTTAAAGAGATGGTTCTTTAATCTATATTTAAACCGAATAAAAATAATAGACAGAAAAATAATACAAATTGTTCATTTACTTATACTTCCAATATTGTAACAATACAATGCTAGCTAAACATTCGTGAACTTACCCTTTAAAACATGGAAATTAAAAAGTAGTGTTCAGCAGATAACCAATATGGTGCATATAATGTATTGTGCAGCTCTAATTTTTATGCTTGGCGTCATAGGATTTTTTTTTTCTCTCTCTCAAAAAATTACACTGTGATTAGTTGTTATATTGAAAGAGCAACTCATTTCTTATTTATATGGTATATTCACCCCTAGGAAGTAAGTAAAACTGATGACTGTAAAAGACTCATCACTGGCCTTGTGCTTCAGGCATACACCTACTTCCACAGAAAACAGATGGGCCTAAATGGTGCTCTGGACCATTGAAAAATGTAGTCATGCCTGGCAAACTTAGATGTTTTCTTTATGGAAATGAACCTAAGAGAACTGGAGAACTGACAGACTTCAGAAGTTATGCCCTCACTTCTGTCATGTGCACTTTCAGAAATGAAATGGCAGAGAGAGAAAGACTGCCAACTGGTACTAAGCATTCTAATGCAGTGTCACATCACACCATTCTGCCAGCAAGCTGTGAGGCCTTATGGTTCTTTCAGAGAGATGCATGCTGGTACTGTGGACGTGTCTGGTCAGGCTTGGCTGCACAGATGAGGGAGGCAGTCGAGCTTCCTCTCCTTCCTCCTCCTCTAGTGACTCTCACCGAGACGTCTCCCTGTAAGGGTCTGTCAACTTTACCTGCCCTAGATATATTTAGAGAGGCCTTTTTAATATTGCAGTATTTATTTATTTTTTTTTTTTGTCTCAAGTAGTGGATTTCTAGATATTGTTTTGTTTCAAATTAATTATATTCACTGTGAAATAGAATGTGGTGTTATTATTCTTCACTTTCTGTGTTTATAGTTACTGAAGTCTTTAATTAATTAACTGACTACACTATGTTTAGTAAAAGCAGTTAATTCTTGAGTATCAGTTTAGTTACCTCTTCTCTTGCACCCTGTGTGTTTAGATCTACAGCAGTGCAGTTATTTCATAGCTGTATAATAATAATAATAAACTTTAACTTAACAGACTTATTAAAGTGTTGTGGTCCTCGCTGGTTGTGGCAGGACAAATTCATAGCTGGCCATAGGGATCTGTGCTTAGGGCTTGCCTAGTCATTGAGGTCCTATCTGTTGAGGTCCTAGCTGAGGATCTGTGCTGTGTCTTCATGTAACGTTTAGTCCACTGAAGGCGAGCCGAAGTATAGAAACCAAGTGCAGTTTTATTGACAAACGGTGAACAAGATACAAAACTAACAAAACTATGACTTGAACTAGAGCAGACTTGAACTTGACTTAAGAACACAAGACCTTGACATGAATATGATTGACTAAACTTACCAACAGCAGGTTACATCAAAGCTTAGGGGAGAAAATGACAGTGACAACCAATGGCAAGACAAAACTACTAAACAAGATAACAAGACAACCAATGAGAAAACAGAACTAATAACAAGACAGCGAACCAATGAAAACATGACATATAAAACAAAAGAACCACATGGTAATATCACATGACAAAACAGAAAACATGACTATGACAAACATCAAAATAAAACCCATTAAAAACATGAACATGAAATAAGAACATGACACAAGAACAGAACTAGGTGTGACACGTCATTTGATTGTGGTGGTCTTCACTGGTCATGAAGGGACATGTTGTGGTCGTACTGGGTGCAGGTCCACCATCTGGTCTGGATACAAGTTGGATACGGAAACCTCTGGATAAGGATGAGACATGCAAACAAATAAGTACATTGGGCATTATGGGAAGTGTCCCGGTTCTGGTTTACCAAATTAATGCAGCCTAACAAATCATTAAAGGGGACACGAAATGGAGAATCAACACTCAAAACTAACTCCCCAGTTTAAAATATCAATTATTCTTTTCAACCCTTCTGAAATCTGGAGAGTCGTGAGGACGTGTGTTCTGAACAACCCATGTCTGTCCATCAATCACAAGAGCACAAGAGTGCTGCTTTTGCATAAATATGTTGAGTAAGACCAACAATGTCAGACATTGTTCTGTCAGTGGATGTCTTTCATAAAAAAAAAAAAATTAATTAATATTTATAGATACAGCAGTGCCAATTTCATCCTCAGAGGCAAAGCTGTTAAGTACATTTATTTTTAATCTTACAGTGTGTTTGTAATAAATGTCAAACCATCGTTTAACGCTATTAAGACACCAAGCATGTCATTGTTTGAGTGTTTCTAATAAAATCAGCACATACCCGCATACATGCTGTATCTTTTGTGACAAGACAAGTAATAATAGTACTTTTATTACCACGCTGAAACAGACTGTTGCAATCATTATGGTTGCGTGTTGTTTTAATTTCTTCTGACTGAAGCTCAGACATATATGGCTGTATTACAGTGCTTGCCATCTCGAGTATCAAAACACATAACATGCTGTGTAGGGTGTCATGGATAAGGTGAGATGAAGTTAGCCAATCACAGCAGTGGTGTTTACTTCAGTTTCTGCAAGAGGTAAAGCCCCTTTCACTTTTCTGTTTTTCACGGAGAGTGAAAATGAGAATAGAAAATGATCATTTTTTTCAAAAATTGGACCTTTTTGGTTCAAAAAACCTAAAACCATAAAAATCTGAAATTGCACTTCATGACCCCTTTAAGGGATTTGAATTATAGAAATGTGAAGATGTGTATGCTAGGTTAAAGAGATGGGTCTTTAGTCGGGATTTAAACTGATACAAAGTGTCTGCCTTACAAACAATGCAAGGAGGACTGTTCTGCTAATTTAATAAGCTTGTGACACATTCATTTTCTACGTGCTACAAAATAATATATAACCATATTGTTGTTAAGACAAGATAAAATATTATAAAATGCTTTTATAAAATAAAATTTTATAAAATATTATATTGTGCTTTGGCATTACTATTTAAGATAACAATAGCTTTTGTCACTCTCTCAGATAAATATTAAGTGTATCATAGCTTATATTTTGCTATTTTCAAGTTTAGGTATTTTTAAGTGTCTTCCCACTGGGCATACGGGTTGTCTGATAGGTCACTAGCATTGCCAGCGATGATGCACTCAGTCATCTATGTAAGTGTTTACAATCCCAAGAGCAGTGCAATCATCTTAACTTCACCCTCAGGTTCAGCGAGTACATCTCTCTGCTTTTTTTTCGTTCTCTCTGTCTCTCTCCTCTCCAGTTTTTCTCACTTCCCCACAAACAGGCTTTAAAGCTCAAAATGTCTCAAGTGAAACCTAGTGCCACATCAATTAATCATGTTGTGCTCTAACATTAAAGCAGAGCGACACTTGTAATAGAAATCTTTTTTTAAGAAAACCCAAAGTGAGGAGAACTTCTTAATTGAAAACACTTACTCTCTGAACACACCGTAATCAAGAGGATACATGTAAACTACTGGTTTCTTAAAATCGGTTTCATAAAATGTAAGTTTTGGGTGATTTAATCCCATCAAATTCCCCATTTCATTATAGGTAAAATGTATAAATAGAACAAGACAAACAGTGGGAAGTTTTGATTAAATTTAGCTTGTTCGTGCCAAAGCAGCAAGAAGGCATTGTGTCGCTTGGATCTCTAATCCTAAATGGCCAGGAGCCAATCTCGCTGATATGACATCATAGAGTCACAGCAGTGCTCAAGCTTTGGTGTCTGTTCTAGCTATACGTCTCCATGGCTTCATTGTCCTGTGTGATTATTTCAGTTACCCCCCAGGCTTTGGCTTTTACCACTGAATATTGCACAATAGAACCTGCCTGAATCAAAAATGTATTTTCTTTTTCTTTAGATTTAATAGGTTATTCTGGGTTGCATGCAGTTTTGTCTTATCTACCACAAATGTAACGCAAATACCAAACTGATGTCTGGATGGAGCTGTATTAGGTGACAAAACAGATCAGATGCTCGCTTGGACCAATTAAAACCTATAGGGCCCAGTTTTAGGGTCCTGATGGACATGGGGTTTACTCAGCATTGAGTAAGTGGATTAGTTACCTCCCCACTTGGAAGAGTAAAAGGAGGGAAATAGAAATCAGGCCATTAATCCTATTGTATGAGAAGAGGAATGAAAGAGAGAGGAAGAAAGCACGAAAGAGCGCCTTTGTGTCTCCATCAGATAGAGAAGGTCAGCTTTTCAGGGGAAAAGTGCTGCACTTCTCTATCTCTGCCTATGAGTTACAGAGGAGTGGGAATGCTTTTGATAACCAGAGAGAGTGAGGGTAAGATTCCATTATAATGCCTCCATGGGCGGTTCAATTATTTCTTCACTCCAGCGAAGTGTTTTTTAGATTCCCGCTTTCTTTCTGCTGTGATTCAGCTACCACAGATGTCTTTCTTTTCTTATGTTCTCTCAGCTTTCATGAACTTTCATAAAGGTGAAAATGTTCACATCACATTCAATGGAGGGAAAAATTACATCTTAAAATGTATTTGCTGTGTTTACAGTAATGTTGTGGTAATATCGTGAATAATCATGTGAAGGAATAATATTTCTCATATGGATCGTATGGTTGAGAATCTGGCCCACATCACTGAAGGAATCTGATTACACTGAAAAAAATGACTCATTGGATTTACTCAATTTTTTTAAGGTAAGTGGTTGCAATCAATTTATTTCATCTACATTTAAATAAAAAAATTTAGTTGAAAGTTAGTCAACTAAATTTGTTTATTTAAATGTAGCTAAAATAAATTGATTGCAACCACTTACCTTAAAAAAAAATTGAGTAAATCCAATGAGTCATTTTTTTCAGTGTATGGTAAAAAAATAAAAAATAAATAAATAATGAAAAAAAATACATACATACACTACCACAAACCACACATAAAAATTTTTGCTTGGTGATTCATTGAATGTCTGTCAATCTCATATTGTGCATGTAAATGCCAATTATGTTTCACAGAATTGTTCCATCTGTGTTTCTATTTTAAGAAGGTTCAGAAGGAAATATACATACTACAGTCCTATCATGTTGATCCACAGTCAGTGCTTTGGCATAATTTCCTGTACACATCCTATTTGGAGACAACAAACCCTATAACTTAGTGATAATTTTATCTTAAATGTCATTTTTAATTGATAAAGTAAATATATGAAGAAAGAGATTCTAAACAATTTGATGGAAAGACTGACTTAAAGAGATGATTTTATTTATATACTTTATTTTTAGAATGCAAATATGGAAATAGTTGTCAACAAGCCCATTACATCCGTCTTTTAACAAAACAAAATAATGCATCAATAATGCATAAAACAATATCATGTTTTTAAAATTAACCTCTAAAACGGGAAACACCTTTCCCTTGTCTGTCAATATACTTCCTGCACTGACTCTCACTGTGTTGTTCATTTTAATGATTTATTGATTTATTTATTTCTGAGTTATGGATTAGGCCATGGTGCCACCATCACATCAACTGTCTGAATAGGTCACTCAATACTGTGTGAGTGTTGTTCTCCCTCCAGCAGTGAAGCCACTATGTCTAAAAATATTCAGAATGTCTGAAAGCAGTAAATGCCAGCCGGATTTTTAAAACAAAACAGTCTGTAGTACTTTACAGATTTCATTTATGTTAAGGATTTTGTAGATATGTTAAGGATTTTTGTAGAAATGCAGCATAGGGTATGTAGCGTTTTGGGGCTTGTTTTTTAACAAAGTAAAAATTAATTAAACAGGTCCATTTTCTTTACACAAATGACCCATGTGTTTAATTTTTTAATCTTGCCTGGTTTAAATTATAATCCAGGATTTAGTAGTCTTAATTCGACATAGAAGTGATTGCTCCTGTCTGGATAGCCTAGACATGACCTAGACTGTTTTTGTGTCTTGTCTCGTCTCTCTAGGCTTTATCTCTGTCTCTGTTAACCAGCGAGACAGTGAGCATCTGCTTTACAACAGGCTACTGAGAATACAACAAATCACATGCGCACCAATGAGTTGTCTGATGTCAACAACAGCTTCAACATTTCATCATTTTTGACTAAGGAAAAAATGAAAACTGAAACAAGAACGGTCAATAAGAAAGTTAATAAACAGAAATCTTTTAAAATGCAATTTATTGTGGTTATTGTCACCACTATTGTCCAATTTTCTTTGGCAATCATCCTGTGACATCTCTTAATTTTTCCAATAGGGATTAAGTGATCCCTGCTGAGAAAGATCTTAGTTTAAGCTGCATGATCACCAGCAAGACACTTTTACTTGATTTAATGTGGAAAATCTGTCTGTTATTGTAATCTCTGTCTATGATAACAGCTTTACTAAATGTTATCTTTGATGTCCTTAATATCCTGTTAACATGCATAACATTTATTGTTTACATCCCATTTAACCCTCATGTTCTGTTTGGGGTCTGAGAGACAGAGTAACACAAACAACAGCCTTAACAATGAAATATCCGGATGATTTGATATGACTTGTGTCCTGTGACAACTGATTATTAATAATATTTCTACTTAATGCGCATCAAATGTCCTCTATTTAAATTTCAGTAGAATAAAAAGTCAATTTTCATATGCGTGGGTGTCTAGTTTGTGCTATTACCAACAGATTAAAGCTTCAGTAAAATGTGACCCTAGACCACAAAACCAGTCTTAAGTCGCACGGGTATATTTGTAGCAATAGCCAACAATACATTGTATGTGTCAAAATTCTAAATTTTTCTTTTATGCCAAAATCATTAGGATATTAAGTAAAGATCATGTTCCATGAAGATATTTTGTAAATTTCCTAAATATATCAAAACTTAATTTTTGATTAGTAATATGCATTGCTAAGGACTTCATTTGGACAACTTTAAAGGTGATTTTCTCAATATTTTGATTTTTTTGCACCCTCAGATTCCAGATTTTCAAATAGATCTCGACGAAATATTGTCCTATCCTAAACATACATCAATGGAAAGCTTATTTATTCAGCTTTTAGATGATGAAAAATCTTCAAATGATTTAAAAAATTGACCCTTTGACTGGCAAAATAAAAGTTAATCTCATATACAGTATTAGGTCTCAAACACAAATAACATTCAGTCAATCTAAAAATAATACAAGAGTTTAAAAACAAAGACTTAAGTTCAATATTTCATAGAACAGAATGGCAGACCTAACATTTTATTTACAATTAAAATTATTAAAATATTGAGAAAAGTTTAAAAAGTTGTTAAAATTGAATTATTAAACTCATGAGTACATATTAAGCAACTAAAAGCGAGACAGCTTCTCACATATTCAGCCCTACTCTCACGGTGCTTTGCTTTGATCTGAAAGAAGAAGAACAAAGACGAAAATGAGGTCAAGTTGATGGGAAAAGAGGGTTGTTATCTTTGTTTGTATGTAAACATATACTGCGGGAAATGGTTTACAGTATATCCTGCACGACGCAGCAGTATAATTTGACCACACACATCTAGGCACGGTCACATTTATCATTTGTCTATTCATCGCTTTGTATGGCCAAACATTTTTCAGCCAGAATAGAGGTAACTGACATTAACATGGTTAATGCTAGCTGGTTGTTGTTATGTTCATGCAAATATATTTCCATTTCTAATGTAATTCCAAAGCATTTGTCCCTCAAAATGTCACTTCTTACTTTATAGTTCCTTTGAATGTGATCTGTCACATCTTACAACATATGCCTTGAGGTCAGCGTTACCAAAAATATTCCCCATAGAATCAAAAATCAGCAGCTACAACATGTGCTCTTAACTAATGCAATCCTCACGTCATACTGACTGGCAGCTTGCTCTCTCAGCCCTGCTCACAGCCAGACAGACTCCATATGATGCCACATCTACGCAACACCTGATGCCCCCCACCTGTGTATTTGCTATGCCTTTTGTGCAATTCCGCCATCTTGGCTCTGCAGGGGGTGGCCTGCAGTATTGGCTTAGAGCCAACATGGTGGCAGATGGCTCGTCTGCTGCTGGCCTCAGGGTCCTAAAGCCGCTTATATTTGACACAGCCAAGGCCAAGCAGCCTCTGGTTAAACGTCTTCCAGTTTACAGTGTGTATATGCAGTTTCCATGACAACCAAGCGATTATCCACACTGAAGAAAAAGAAAGTAGTTATCTACATTTATAAAATGTGTTTTTACCAGCTGTTAGGATATTTTTCTAAAGAAAGTGGCAAGGGTGATGGTTCTCAATTAAACCAGCAGCTTTAGTCATTATGATATTGAAGCAGCCACTACTGTACATCTGCTTCCCATTTCTACATGTTTAATTAGTGTATTTCTTTATGAATTTTTCTTTGTTATAGCGTGTCTGGCATCTAGAAGTCTTATATGATGTTTTTCATTCAGTGAACTCAGTCTTAGTTCTCTGAGCAAATAAAATTACTTTAGTTGAATTGCAGTATTATCAAGCAGATGGACTGGTATGAATTTGACACTCTCCCTATCTCTGTATTTTGTTGTCTTTATCCCTCTTTCACACCGTCTCCTTTTCCCAAAAGTGCATAGATGTTGCTCATGGCAGAAGATGAGGCTGCGGGCCCAGTTGATGTCTTTGTGATTTCATTGGTTTCTGTGATCTGTATTTGGCAGAGTCTCTGTGCGCCATGCTGAATGCAGTATGTCATTTGGTGTTTCCTTGTACTTCATGATCTGAGGTTACAGTAAGGCAGTGACAATGGAAGTGAATTGGGGCAAAAGTTGTAAAAATGAAAAGTAACTTTACACATAAAAGGTTAGTAAGAAATTTTTAACACTAAAAATCATGTTAACATGCATGTGTGGCTATATTGAAACACTGAGTATTTTAAAATATACAAATTGGCCCCCATTCACTTCCATTGTAACTTCATCTCTGTAACCCAGATTAATGCCTTTTTTATTCCTTTAAGCAGTGATGCACCATAAATATATGATAACCATAAGAATTTTTTGTGGCATATATATATATATATATATATATATATATGGTCTAACCCAGGGGGCTTTTACACATACATAGACATTTATACTCATTTCAGAATAATTCCTTACATGTTTCTTTTTTTTTTTTGGAATGTAGTTCTCTCATGATCCCAGATGCATCATATTCTATAATTATCCATCATACAGAATTCATCATTAGCACAGAACCAGCATAACATCATGCATAAACCAGTAGTTTATTGGATAGGAATTGCAGAACTTTACTGAGTCCTAGTTTGGCTTCATTTGACCTGTAATCAGAGAGAAACATTCCCAAAGCCGCTTCAGGGAAGGACTATGGTTTTTTACGGAGCATTCTGTCATCTTGTGTTTGCAGCATTGGGGAGTGTATTTGTGGAAACATGATCCCAAAAGCAGCCATCTGCCCAAATCCCTTCCTTATGTGAAAAACATTTTTTTGAAAGTTATTTATTTATTTTTAAAATGTGACGCATAATTATATATTTATAACCCCTATTTATTTCATGCTTGCGCTCTAGTTAACTGGCTCTCTCTTGCCGCATTTAAATTTAATCCAAGATACGGAATATATCATCCTTCCTTACTACTTATGACACTGATTCTCTCTATAGTGACTAAAAACGTAAACAACATTTCCCATAAACTTATCCACCCTCTTCCTTGGCATCCCTAGCTGTTCTACCTCATGCATATTCATTCCTTAATTAGTGGGGGCGTAAACTGAAAGCATAATATCTGCCCTTCATTGGATTTCTAGATCAGGTCTTTCATGGTGGATTAGTACTAATGACTCATTGTAAAGGGTATGTATGGTGAAACCACTCACCGACATCTTGTCTTCTTTAAATGTGCTGCTTAATCTATGCATACCGCCTGCTCGTACATATTCATCACCCCTTATAAGGATACCTAAAAATATGCTTATTCAATACTATAAGTTTCATGAACAATACAGAGATGATAACTAATAATATTTCTATTATTCTCTTAATAAGACGTTTGTTTATATATATTCATAATTCCTTAGACATTCAAATTTTATTCAAAGTTCATGTGCAAATCTTTGAGCCTCTTGCTTCCAGTACGAACACGACCTGACATAAACAGCTGTACGCAAAATTCCCATCCCCCCCTTAATTATTGTAGGTCACCCTTCATTCTTTTAGGGTATGCAGATTAGTCATGAATATTCTGCCTTGTTTTGTGAGGGCATGTTTATTAGTTCCTGAGAGACCTGTAAGACCCTGATGTTTGCTCAGTAATAATCACACAGTGATTTGTTGGTGGATGATTTGATATTTTGTGTGGCAGTCGAGGCGTGAGATTACCACAATCCCCTTATCACACCCCCTACTGTGGATTTCTGTATTGCAAATTGTGGTATAAAGAAATAAATGTCTTGGTTTTTTAGAAATTTAGGCAGTTTATGAACTTATTACATTGAGTCATGCCCTAATTATTAATGCTGTCACAATGGTTCTTGGATTTTAATTTCATTTAATCATCTAGTTTTCTACATTTCATAAACTTGATCAAGAAAAGCAGTAAAATCTAATTTCGCTACCCTCAGTTTTATCTGCCTCAAAATTTGCTCTTGCTCTCTCATCACTTTTCCTCTATTTCACTCCATTACCACATTACTTTCAATGTCTCAAATTTCTTATTCAGCCTTCTTGTTTTTTCTGTCCAAATTGTAAATGAGGTTGAAATTCAGAAATGTGCATGAGTGTGCAGCATGTTATAGGGAGACTGAATAGAAGGAAAATGCATGTACATTATGTTTAATGGGTAAAAGCAAGGTTTTTATTCGAGAACACACAGTAGAAATGAGTGCATGTGTTGAAGTGTGTATTTTATTTGGGTGTGAATGTGACTACCTGTCTGAGTAATAGGCTAATTAGTTTTAATGGAAAGCTCATCTTCATAATTGAGCAAATGGCTCTTTCAGAAGATGCTTATTAAATCATTTACTTCAGTACAAGAACATACTTTAGTACATTAATTATATAAATCAACATAAGAGGTGAAGTTGTGTTGGCACAGAATGGCTTGACATTTCTTGTTTGTGTGCGGGAGTAAATAGTCCAAAGTTGTCTTTTTTAAGACTATTTTGACTACTTGATGAATCATACACTGAAAAAAATGACTCATTGAATTTACTAAATTTTTTTAAGGTAAGTGGTTGCAATCAATTTATTTTAGCTACATTTAAATAAACAAATTTAGTTGAAAGTTAGTCTAACTAAATTTGTTTATTTAAATGTAGCTAAAATAAATTGATTGCAACCACTTACCTTAAAAAAATTTAGTAAATTCAATGAGTCATTTTTTTCAGTGTATCTGACTTCAGCCGATTTGCTAAAACAAGGTCACAGTTATCAGTTCATGTCATAAAAAATATGCAGTGAAGGGAATACTTATTGTATTCTCAATAATACAACTGTTCTCAGGTCTTCAAAACAATTAAAGGGCTGTGTTCAAAATCACATACTTTTTGATAGGTACTTCTTCTAAATAAGTAATTACTTTGCAACCTTTAAAAAGGTTTACATTCAAGGTCAATTCATGTTTGTTTATATAGCTTTTTATACAATGCAGATTGTTTCAAAACAACTTTACATTAATAAACAGGAAAATAACAAAATTAGTGATTCTAACTTAATCAAATATGAGACAAATTCTGCTGTAAAGCAGCTCTACAAAGAATATTCAGTCAGGTAGTGTTGATTCAGTTCATTTCAATAACTGTGTAAAGATCTTTGATTATGAACAGGTTAAGTTCAGCCATCAGCAGCTCTGACTGTTTTATGAATACTGTGAATTTGAACATACTACTCCTTTCATATACTGTTTTTCGCCTACTATATAGGGAAGTATGCATATTCAGATGCAGCCACTGTCTTTATGAATGAATCATTCAGCTGATTCTTTTAAAACACTGATTCATTCATAAATGAAATACTGCTATGTGCGTTGCTTGGAAACACATAACAGTTTGTTCTGCGGAGGTTTTTTATTTTTTTTGCTGTCTACAATAGATCTAAGTGATTTTTTCAACCTGATCCTAACTTTTTTTTTTCTCTCTGTTTTTTTTTTTTTTTTTTCACTAAATCAAGACTTCTACTTCTGCCATTTGCGGAAGCCAAGCCATAATGATGTAAACGGCGAACATTCCACGATGGTGTAATTTTTTCATCTAGTTGCAAAGTTACAATTATATCTTAAACTAATGTTTAAAAATAAGAATATTATTATCAAATATTAACTCCCTTATTCTTTGTTTGCATGTAATAAGATGACATGGAATCTCCTCTTGACATTCTTAGAGATTCCTTTTCTTGTCAAAGATGGGGGATGGAAAACATACATGTAACACCCACACCATCCCCCTCACCAAGCACCAGCACAGAGCTAGAAGTCATCTGACATGTCTGTCTACTCAGGGGCCACAAACCAGATTGGCCATTTGGAGATGTGGACCAGAGATAGTGAACAGATATCACTAGAGATGGTATCACATCACCTGTGTCCTGCTGGTCCAGTTGCCTGAGGTGAAGGACTGAGTATTACTGTTATTACACGGGTGGAGAAGACCAGGAGGTGAATGGTAGGATCGCTTAATGACCTGCAGTTCTGCTGCTGATGACTCAACACGCTCCCTCAGCCAGTCAATGAACAGTGCTGGAGTAATGAGGCAGAGGAAGGTGAGGAGTTATTGGAGGTGAGAGGTAAGGGCTGGAGGGAGGGGTAGAGGTGGCCAATGTACTGGAATACAAACATACTGATGGAAATGGAAAAATATTCAGCTCTGAAAACGTGTGCCCATATCTGTGCATTAAAAAGTCTTGCATTGGGTGCATCTGGTTGTGGACACATTCATTTGTATTTTGATGTTTTCCTGTGTTGTGCTTTTCTTTCCACAGCTGCTGATATTCCAATATTATGATATGCAGTAGTTTTGCACATTTCTTTCCATGTTCATACTATAAGTCAGTTTGATTTGAACCTTGTGCCTGCCAAAGCCATCTTGTACAGCTTTTGGTCACAAAGCACTCTCTGCTTTATAGAACTATAAAATGTTCAGGGTTCAATTGAAAGCTATACCTAATTACCAGCATTAATGGCATAATGTTTATTACAAACAAACAAACAAACAAACAAATAAAAAGGATTTAAAAGCAGAAATGTTAAGCTTGAAATTTAATGTAAAATTGGATATAACTTCACACAATAAAAAGCCAATAAGTCATTTTTTCACACTAAAACCATAGTAATATGCATATACAGTAGTATACACCTTGTGTCTTCCATTGTAAGTGCCTCACTGTGAGCAATTATTTCTTCTATTTCTTTCTTTTTAAAGAAAAAAAAGAGGAAAAAATTAAATATTTGGTGTAAAAATTAATTGTTGTAGTCAACATTGTGCCACAAGTGCTGTCAACGGAGCTTAACTTGTACGGAACCCAAATTCTTGGAGCTCTATTTTGGAAGACCAATATGCACTTATTCCTATTTTTATTCTCATTTATATTTCTGAACTCTGTGAATTGGTATCCTCATTAACATTTGCTGCACTGTGTTGTCATTGACCTCAGTGCACTAATGCATTATCTGGTAGTCCAACATTTTTAACTCAGAGACACATGCACACATCTAATTAATGAGGGTTTGTATATGGTTGCGACCGTCCAGACAAAGATTTACTCCAATTGTAATACTGTTTGTCCAGAGCTGTGTCTGTTTATGTTGTCCTGCAAGGTCATCTTTCAGTCTGGGACTGATGGGCACTAGCGGATACACACACATACACATAATTAAAGAGCTTGCTAACCGATTTCCATTTAATTAATGTCCAAGCAATTCACGCAGTCTGATTTTATGAAACAAACTCTAGTTTCAATCTCGCCTCTGCACACATACATTGATAGTGATAGATATACTCACATATGTTTTTAAATTTATCTCCTTTCACACGCATATAATTCTTCCACTTCACCCCATTAAGATATTACACTGTGGATGTGTCCCTTTGGAAATATCCCAATCAGAGGTCTCTGTAGGGGTCTCTGTGTAAACCGCAATGCTTCTTTCTTTATGCTCAGGGGACAGCGAGACCTCACTTCAAGGGTTCAGGCCCCACACTGTGTGTTACTCGCTCAGCTCAGGGGAAGAATAATAATGTCCTCCACCAGATAAGTTCCATGACAATCCCTTTAAGGTCTTTTCAACATGCCATAGCTGATTGGTCTTTCTATAAATGACCTTTCTATAAAAGACGTTAGAATCTGATCAGTGATCAGTTGCTGCATGTTGTAGTCTGTGATGATAAAGGCATGGGAAGCTGATATGGGAACAGTTATTAAAAGCACACAGCACACTCGGGCCTCCAGGAATTCACCTATGCCTGCTTCTGTCCTTTTGTTTGGTCCATAAAAGAGTTTTCTGGAGTTCAATAAGTTTGAGTAGAACTCGTGTCAAGCTAGTTGAGATACTAATATAGGCAGGGTAATTAATTAAAGCTTGGTTATTTACACTAGTGGCAATAAAATATAGTCATTGGTTACTGAGGGAATGAAAGTTAGCTTACATGTGGGTGTCAAAAAGTTTTTTTTTCCAACCTTTTTTTAAAATGTATCTTTTGAGCAGTTTTCAATATTTTTATTATTAAAATGATCACAATCCAAATTGCTAATATTTCCTTATATTTTGCAACCAAAAAAAAAAAAAAGTCACTACCTGGAAGACAGCACAACCCAGCTTTTGTCAGTTCAAAACATAAAAAAAGAGAAAGAGGATGGAAAGCAAACACATAAGAAATTTTAAATGATTGGCCAATTAAAGCAATATTCCCAAAACGTTCCCTTTAATTCGAGAAAGAAAAAGATAAAAGTACACCCATCCTGTAAAACAGGTTTCTCACCTGTCCAGAGGGGGGCGTCCGGAGGAGTGTCAATGATTAAACTGCAAACACTTGCACATAATAACCTAAATAATCGTTCAAACAGCAGTCAACGAGTCTGATTTGAGCAATCAAGAATTAGGTCAAGAATCTGGATGTTGCTCAACAAAACTTTATCTGTTTAGTCTGAAACTTGTTCCTCCGTCACCTTTGACCGCTCGCCGCCTCTCAGATTCTCTGGCCTTTGTCCTGCTGCCCCGTGAAATCCAGAGAGTGCTGAAGCCCTCAGATGTCGTTGTTCTTGCGCGGATTACAGAGAGGCAGATGGACAGCGGGTCGTGGCCTGCGCAAATCCGCCCTCCCCCGTGCTTTTGTCGGGAATAAGAGTGGATTTATCAAAGCACTCCCTCTATACCCTTCTCATGCTTCAAACACGTTGCCCTCGCAACAACGACTTATATTTCTATTATTTATGATTAATATATGACAGCTCCTCCTGCCATACCACAAACTGGGACATATTTTATATTTTAATTTCCAAATATCTAAATAGCATAAAATCTGGAAAATTGATGATATAATAGCCTATCATTAGTAGGCCTACTGACTGAGTTTGGTAATATATGATATTGATCGGGTGGTTCTGTTTTAACCTAATCCGATTCCCAAACAAAATATTTCCTTTGCAGTGAATCAGTGGTATTATAATGAAAATGAATTAATCACTTTTTGTTTGTTTAACATTGCTATTCAATATATAGTTAGTAACAATTGTTTAATTACATGCATGTTTTAAAGCCTATTTCTGATTTGTTGTTGAAATCTGAAATCATCATTTGACAACAGACTGCTGAGGGCAGTAGCCTACATCTGTCGTCTCCGGAGTATTTTTGATTTAAAGTACTGAAATAATCATTACTGTAACTAGAATCGTTAAAGGAATTAGAATCGGAACCAGAGACGAGAAATTCCTTACAATTCCTTTGAACTCAACTCGCTTTACCTGTTGTTGTGACGTAGAGAACGGGGCGGGGCACGCTAGGACTTGACTGAAGCCTCTGTTGCCTTATTAGAGATTATTCAGGCGGCTGGAAAGCGAATTCACGCTTTTGGTGTTCTTCCTTGGGCTTGCACATTTGGCTTTCTGTTGTGTATGTTTTTGAAATCTCACATTGGACATATTCAGATATCATTTACTCGGACAGGAACATCGGATGGTCAAACGGGACAATTGAATGTGTGTTCAGCACGGGCTGAATGAAGGATTTAAACGGCAGGCTACAAGCGCGTCTTCTGCTTTGAGCGTCTGACAGCGAATGTATTACACATTGGATTCAACTTCGGGAAAGTTTAACATTTGCTCGGGAGCAAGCGGATTTTGTTTCAACCCATATTGTGGGATGCGCTGAATTGCGCTGGAGAATATTTCGAGACTCAAAGAAAGAGAACATCGTGGACGTTCTGAATTTATGTTCTATTGTCAAATACAAGAATATGCTGACTTTAAATTAATTTAGTATAAATAAGCATCGATATTTATATCTTAACTATTCAATCCCCTTCAAATTTGCGTGGCCAAATCTACAACATTTTTGCTATAATGACCTGGAGCTGAGACTGGAAATAAAGGACTGTCTCCGAACTTGTAGAAGAGCGGTTCGGGTGTCGGAACATGAAGTCAGTTACCGGTGTGTTTGTTGTAAGTGTGTTGCTGTGTTCAGCGATCTCGTCCTGGAGCGCGTCTGAGAACAGCTATGGAGGTGAGTCCGGCTCAAATGATGAAAGGAACAATGATAGCTGGCCTATTAGAATGACATCTCTCACTGAAACGTTTGAAACACAGATTAACATTACTCAAAATCTGTTTTAAAAAGTCAAATAAGCAATAAAATGTTTTTGACACTTTAGGTGTGTCAACTTTTGCATTTTTCGAAACAGCGAAAAGTCTATAGGCGGGAGGCAGGTGACAACCTGTGCGCGTGCACTTTCTAATCACCATAGGATTAAAACACGTGACAGCAATAGTTTGGTTCGTGGAAGTTGTTGATTCTATATAGTTTTTGTTTGGTGTTTTGTGTAATCATAAACATTCTCTTTAGTGTTTCTATGTACTTTTCCTTCGACGAGTCCTATTTATGATTAACGTATGATAGATAGATAGATAGATAGATAGATAGATAGATAGATACTTGATACCGTGTGCAGCCAGACAATAATAACACTATACAGTATGCTGAAGTAGCCTACCACACATGTATTGCAATAAATATAGCTATGACATTAGCAGGTGTACAGCCTACATTATAAACGAGATACGCAGTTTACTCAATGAATACATTATATATTACAGCAATTAGTATGAGCTTATTTTTGTCAAGAAAACGTTTAATAAAATGTCATATATGCCTAATTTCAAAGGAGAAATACATGTGTATATAGATGTGTGTGTGTGTGTGTGTGTGTGTGTGTGTGTGTGTGTGTCAACATTCCTGGGGGCAGTCATGTTTCCTCCAACTTTGTTTTTCTGGATTTGTAAATGTGAATGATGTGTTTACTCTCGTGTTTACCTTATTTAGCAGAGACTCTCTCACTTTCTCAGCAGTATAGTTCGCTCCACGCGCAGGTAGTCAGACTTGCACATTTATATGTAGACTACCGTGAAACAGCAGTTGACAGTTTGGGGCAGACTGCATAATGCACAGACAGTGATTTGCGCTTTCCATAGGCATGCTGGTGCTGAAATTATGTGAAATGCCACTCTGAAGGAAAGACGGAAGAAAATGTACTTAAAAACACTACAGCACCTTGATCATCCCTCCTCACCTGTGCACTGTTTAGATACTGTTGTCCACTCACTGGCACATTTTAAACTCTCAGTACCACTGTAGAAGTGCTCTTTGCATTAAGCATATTCTGCCAGATCAATGTCATTTAAGTGTTCTGTGTATGAAGGGTTTCATGCACTTACAGCTGTGCTGTTGTACTGAATATCCTCACATCACAACACTCTGGTCAGGAATGCTGTGAAAACAGGAAAGCCACATGATGTTATACTAAATATCAGGAACGTCTTTTGACCAATGCAATAAAAGCACTGCTGTATGAAATGTAATATACTGTGTGACCAGCAATGAGAACAATTTTATGTTAGCAGATTGCAGTCTTTTATTTGTTTTTGGCTGCTGTAGCGAGGGTGATATGGGAGGCCATAATAATAATACTTTATTCCTGTGTTTTTCAAAATGTGTTATACTCCAGTGCAGTCCATGTGCGTCTGGCTTCACTGCCTGAGTGTTTAAAGAAAATTTTTTGGCTCATATGGGTACTCTCGAATAGTGTTGTTTCTAAGACTGCTCACATGAAAATGATTAGGAGCTGAAACACAATGGTCACCATTTCACACATTAATGTGTGGCATTCTGACTGAATCAAAATCTCCCGTTTTGGAGACAAGCTTTGGACAATGGCGGACAATTTGTAGAATTCAGGATTTCCATTTTAAAGTTCAGGGCTGGTTGTTTGGTGATGTGGAATGAGCATATTCATGTTGGCTTCATGTCTCAAAGAGTCTCAAAACAAACATCAGAACAAAGTAGTTTGAAATGTAAAATGGAATGCAGTAGGAAACGTGGAGAAACAGCAGTAATAAATAAAGGAATGTAAAAGTAGACAGGTTTAATAAGGTGAATCTTGTGCCTTGGTTTCGGATATTTCACTTCCACCTACACATGGTCATGACTTTTGCATTCTTCTCACAGCTCACTCCTACAGTGTTATATGGTCTCCTGTGCATCAGCAGAAAACCTCACAGACGTTTTGTGCTGCATTCCTAACAAAGAGGCAATGGGCTTTCTGTGTTAAATGTCATAGCTAACGTAAGCAGACTGATGAGAGCTGTATTAATTTTCATGGTATAACAATTTAACTTTGTGTTAAGAATTTGTAATGGGAGGATGTATAGTGCAGTTTTTGTGTCCAGTATTTTGCCAAATTCTTGACCTTTTGCTCAGTCCTGCATATATAAACCAAATATTTTCTGTGACACAAGGTGCATAGTTGATATGATCCTGTTCATGATCTGTTTTGCCGATGTTAATGTTTTATAGCTGCCTGGGAAGGGGCTCTCGGGAATTCCTCTGATTTAATTTCATGTCTTTAGAAACACTTCAAAGTGCAGTGTTGATAGATTATTTTTCAAGGGTATATTCATGTAAATGTAATATAATAAAAACAGCGAAGCAGGCTAACTGTACCCAAGGTCTAATGAATGTCCTTCCAGGCGTTGGAGGGTAAGACCAGCGTGGCAGACAGCTTGGGTCAAATGTCAGAGGTCACGCTGCTTTTGTGAATAGGTTGTCTAGTCTGTTTAGGAATAAGACCTTTACTTAAGCTTTTTTGTCTTTTTCTTACACTTTTCTTACACTTTTACTCCCAGTTTCTTCTCAGTTTATGAAATCCATGTAACAAAATGACTTTATGAAATGATTAATGGTCAGACAGATTACCTAACAACCCAGACTGACAATTTCAGCCAAGACAACACAAATCCACAACCTCGTCCCAACTGACTCTCAGACAGGGAGGATAAATCCGTCACTGAGAGAGTCAATATGGCATGTCAGTCTATGTTTGCCATCTGTTTGCTTGACCTGGTGTAGTTTGCAATGATGGTAAAATGGTGTAAAGGCACATTTGATGCGTGCTTGTGTTTTGTTTTTGCACATCTCTTCTCAGAAACTTATCCAGATTTTCCAGC
Source organism: Spinibarbus caldwelli (assembly GCA_039654775.1). Taxonomy (NCBI): domain Eukaryota; kingdom Metazoa; phylum Chordata; class Actinopteri; order Cypriniformes; family Cyprinidae; genus Spinibarbus; species Spinibarbus caldwelli. Next base: position 33,710,852 of record CM077220.1, read on the forward strand.
TATAAAGCATTCTAGTTTTTAGTCTTTCATTATATACGTAAAAACATGACTTTATTTGGAATCTCACTGCTTGAAATTTGAATTTTCACATTTTTCGATATTGATCTTTATCTTACATCAAATTCATGTTTAGTAGTGTTATTGCATTCATAGTCTGGCCTTTTTAGTTAAAGGAACATTCAGTAGTTTGGCGATAATTTAAAAGGTTTTACACATTGAAGGGGTCATGACATGGATATTTTTATTATTTTAATATGTTCCTTGAGGTTCACTTATAATGTTAATAAAGGTTTTAGCACCAAGAAGTTTTTAAGGGGTGCTTTTTTTAAAGGGGTCATCGGATGCAAAATTCACTTTACAAGTTGTTTGAACATAAATGTGTGTTGGAAGTGTGTGTACACATCCATCCTATAATGATAAAAATACACCCAGTGGTTTTTTTAAAATCCCTGTTTTAAAATCCATCCTATGACCCCTTTAAGGCTCGTCAGTAAACGGCCACGGTTATGACTGGCTAATGTCATTGCATAGGAAATAGTATCAATGACCATTTGCTATGCACGTAAGTGTTTTGAAGACCATATCTATATAAAACTGTCATTTACAGACAAAACATTATGAAATTATTTGCTTATGCTTTGCTGTACAGCTATTGTCAGTTGGCTGCTTCATCTTTCAACAAAAGTTTCTGTGCAAACTCTCCATTACACTGTCTTGCAAACTGCCGATGAGCAGGGCCTTTGGTGCGATGATGTGACGATGGCAGTCATATGCAAATGTATTTGCCCGTGTGATTTCACAAATCCCACAATATTCAAACAAGCTGTTTTTAGAGCTTAGTTAAATAAATGACTTGTTTATAATGACGAGCATGTTTTAAGCTGTGAGGCAAATTTGATTTCTCATGTCATGACCCCTTAAAGAAATAACTTTACACTTACTATCATGCTTTACCAGTGGAGACAATGGGAGAATCAGTACCTGTAAGGCCGAAGAAGCAGAAAAGGTCTGAGGCCAGATGACAGAAAAACTGACAAAAACAGAATGAACATAAATATACAAGTTTGAAAGATTTGAAAACATTCTGAGCAGTGATGCCAAAGTTGCTTCTTTTTTGTTGGATTGGTAAAGCAATTAATAAATCTCAGTGTAATTTACATATATCTCTCAGAGATGACCATGCTGGTCTTTGTTAAATTAGTGCAGCATCTAATTCTGGTATAGCTACTTAAAGTACACAAAGTACAGTAATGCTAATGCGAGCTAAATAACTTCTGAATGCATATTTAAACAAATATAATTATGACACTGAAAGCTACTCATACTTATTTTTGCTTATAAATACACTGTTTGCTCATTATTGTCATAGCTCCAGCGCCTTTTACTAAAATGTATGACGCACACATCCTACACAAAGGCTCACACCCATAAGACTCACGCCATCATATAGTACTTCCAATCCATTAGTGCTCAAGCTTAACAAACAGATTAACTTTCTGGTACAAAAGCGTTTTGTGTTGCAGGAGGCTCAGAGTAGATCCTATGTCCTGATATATCAGAATTGCAAAGACAGATGTTTCTGTCACCCTCTGTTTTCTGGCACACACACCCAGACAACTGTCCCCAGTAGAGGATGAATGGACAGTAATGCAGTGTACTGACTCATCGGTATGTGTTCAGTGCTCACAGACTCCTTCAAGCTTACCAGGATTTCGCCAAGTAGGACATGGTACTGAATATAAGTCCTTGTTGGTCCTAGAGCAACATTGCTATCAACCAATTAGAAGAGCATGTCCTGCTTGGCAAAATCACAGTTTGAGGTCATTTGTCTGTTCTGTATTATGATGCAGCACAGGTGACATTATTGCTTAATTCTTTATAGCTTATATAATAGTTGTTCAAACTGTTCCAGAGTAATAACTGATTTCAGCAGCCAAAGGCGATGCAATGATGCAGCTACTGGGTGTTTATATTAGCAGACCTTTGAGCTTCTGTGTGCCACACCTGGAGATGTAACGACCTGTTTCTGTGGTGGAGTGTGACATATACACACACTGTGTGTGTGCTCCCTCTGGGGGAGGTGTGACGGTCCCTACTGTGGCAACCCTTGCTAGAAGAGCTGAGTAAAGACTGCTGCACCCTCAATAAAACTCACACTGCAGGGTGGTAGGAAACAGCTCTCTGTGTCTCATTAAATGTTTCATGTGCTTATTTTAATGAGTGTCTATCTGTTTTCCTCAGCTTGGATCTGTCTGGTACAAAAGTGTAGTACGTTTCTGTGTGTGGCGGTCTGGTGTTATAGTTTGCAGATGATAACTAGCACTTAAAGCATGCCTTTCAAAACTTAGGGATCTGTACTTTTATACAGCAAAAACAGAATATATAAAATATTGTGAAATGTTACAATTTAAAATAAGTTTTCTATTTTAATATGTTTTAAAATGTAATTTATTTGTGTGTGATTTTCAGCTGCTGTTACTCCAGTGTTCAGTGTCATTTGGTCCTTCAGAAATCATTCATATATGGGAATTCGGTGCTCAAGAACACTATCAATGTTGATAACAGTTAGAAATCAGTTAGAAATGTCTATACTGACACTTTTAATCAGTTTAATGCATCCTTGCTTGATTAAATAAATAAATAAATAAAAACTCTTACTGACCCCTTACTGAACTTTTGAATAGTAGTGTATATCTCTCAGAGGAAACACATTTAATTACTTGCTCTCATTGGCCAGTGACTGACTCAGCTCATGAATATGTGATAAGCCATCATGATTGATGGAGGTGCTGTGGGTCAGCGGCAGGGGATGGAGTCTAGAGCTGCTGAGCTTTGCGCAGATTGGAAAGTATTGATCTGAGAGAAAGATGGGACATGATGACACAGTTCAAGGAATATGTGTGCATTGATCTGTTCTTAGATATTATTGAGTTAGTTCTGAATGTCGACCGTTGCTTTTAGTTTGTTTGATGCACTCTCTGGCATACCATTACTTTTTTACCACCATTCTTTCTTTAGTCATGCATTCACTACTCGAAGGGAAAGTGATTTTTCAAAACCCATTAGACTTTGCCATCTTCGTTCCTCCCGTTTCTACTATAGACAGGAATCATACTTCAATTCATGCACCGTGTTGGAGAGAAGTGTGCTATCACTAGGGCTAGTAGGTAAAACTGCATATTATGCCAGTGCTTCCTGCACTGCTTTTTTTAGTGGTGCCGCATGCTGCTGCTGAATCTACATTCTTACGGCAATTAATATTTTACCCAGGTTTGCACTCTGGATTGAATATGGTGAGATAAAATATTTTTCTGTTTTAAGATGTAAGGCCTTGCAGACTGCATTCAATAAAATACAATGTGACAGATTCATGAAGAAATTATACCAGTATACATACATACATAATAGACAATTTATTTAGTAAAGATAGTTGTGGTCCTTGTTTATTATTGGCTGAGCCATGTTTGAAGCCGTTGTAAAATACTATAAATATACTTGTGACCTCATTACATTAGTGCTGAGACATCAGAGTGGTGCAGGTATGACGTCAAAACCTGTAAGACTAATTCACTGCTGGTTTCTTTGAGATATTCCTATGGAATAATGTTTTTTTTTATTTTTTTTTTAATTTATGAGTAAAATAAAGCCTGTGGTAAACATAAGTGAATAGTACTTTGATGTTTTGCTCTACAAGGTAAATAACACATACCTATACCGAAAACACAAACTTTGAAGCAAAAGTTGAAGTTTATTTCTGAAAACATATGTTTCTAAGTAACTAGAAAAGACAGTTTGGGGTGTGAGTGTGTACAGTTTATGTTGTATGTAGAACAAAAAGTTTAAGGAAATGTATATTGATAATCAGTCGATCTGACTTTTTTGACTGGTGAATATTAAAAATACCATAGTCTTAAGCCCCGTTCACACCAAGAATGATAACTGTAAAGATAACTATATTAGCGTCTACACCAGTAGACGATATAATCTGCTTATTCTAAGCGGACATGCATCTGCTGCTTTAAATTCTCGAGCTCGTTATAGCAGGATTGATTCTGATTGGTTGTCAATGTTTTTATCATCATCAGCTGGAAAAAATTGTTGTGAAAGTGATTCCAAAGATATTGTTTCTCTGTGCCTTTATCGTTATAGCTGCGATGTGGACTCTACTATTCTTTAATATTGAGAACAATTTTTAGAACTGTATCTTTATTGTTATTGTTTTTGGTGTGAACAGGCCTTTACACAGAGGGAGGGACCAAGCATCACTCACATTATGGGCCCTATCATATACCCGGTGCAATGCGGCGCCAGCCGCGGCGCAAGTGTTTTTGCTAGTTTCAGCCTGACGCAGTTCTCATTTTCCCATGCCGCATTGTTTAAATAACAAATGCATTTGCGCCCATTTGTGCGCCCATGGGCGTGCTGGTCTTAAAAAAGAGGTGTGTTCAGGCGCATTGTTGGCGCCTTGCTATTTTGAGGAACTGAAAATAGACTGCGCCATAGACCAACTCAAACCTAGTCTAAAGTCAATGGCGCAATATTTTTAATTTTTTTTTTTGTTAATTAAAGAGCGCGTAAGTAGAAAATGTGCCTCTGGGCGCGTTCACTTGCTTATTACACACAGGGACACGCAGCAGTACACAAACATGCCAAATATTAAAAATCAAAGGATTACAGCGTAAAAGAATATTATTGTGTAGGCTACATAAATATAAAAATGACATACATGTCATAATGGATAGTCATTGCGTGTATCAGAATTAGCCTACCTATTTGCTCGCGCATTAGCAGATCCAATTGCTCTCTGGAGACACGTTCAGTCTGTGCACCTTAAAATTCCGCCATTTAAATAGCGAATCCGCCATGGCGTGAGCGCAACTCGCTCTTAAAGGAAATGGGAGATGAGAGTCTGATTGGTTTATTGCACGTTATGCCAGGGTTGTAGGGACAACCCTTTTAGACCATGCGCTGGGATCGCCGACCGTTTTTCCCGTCGTTATACTAGCAAAAGTGGATTCGGAAAAGCCCTAAGTGCACCTGCGCTTTAGACCATGCGCTTAGATCATTAAAATAGGGCCCTTTATTTAGAAATTTTAAATTTCCAGGTAAATTTAATTTAACAATTTAATTTAAGTTTCAACTATCTCTCTCTCTTTCTCGCACTTGCTGTATCATTGGTTCTTTCTCTCATTCTGCTTGTTTGTGGTTGGTTGGCGGTGTTGTTTTCGGGGTCTGCTCCAAGCATGACTGTGTCAGCAAGGAAACCCATTCAGACCCTTAATGGCAGGATGCAGCCTTGAGAGAACAAAGGAAGACTGGAGTTCTCCCTACACACATGCACACACACATACACATACACATACATACAAACACGACCCTCCCCGTTTCAATCAGAAAAGGCCTGACTAATGGAAATCACTGATTGTTCTGTGGAGGTGAAGGTGGAGGATGTAAAACCTATGCCTTGTTAGGTCCCTTCTCGCTTTCATCCCTTTCTTTATTGCTGGCATGTAATTGGCCACTGGAGGTGGTAATTAAAACAGGATGGCTTGTGAAATACTGAGGAAGGTTAAGTTGTCAAATGGAGGTTTTTCCTGACTGGTCTCATTGCAGGTTGCCTGTTTATGCTGATCTAGGATCAGCCCTTCTGACCCTGAGTCTGAGATCTGATCAGTGTGCAAAGAAAACCACTAAAGACTCCCTGTCATGGCCATATGGGGAAAAGTGGATGCTGGGAAGTCCAGACACAGCCTGAGCTTCTGTGCGGTGGCTGTAATATAAAAGGGAAATGGGAAAAAGATGCAAAATGATTTTTTGCATATGTTTCAGATGGCTGTGCAACAGATGCCACCCCCTCCCCTCTCTCTTTCACTCTCTCATCAAACTAAAAGGTTGAAGTATCTCTTTTGAGCGAGCACAAATATACCTCAGACAAAGAAATTATTTTGATGCATGTCTCTGGAGAGATTCTTTCACAAATTGAAATGATTTGGAATGAAGCCAAGCGGGGCAAGGAAAGAGTGTTGCAGGAAGCAGAGTGTGTGTGTTTCCTGCTTTCTCGGTTTCTCTCTCCTCCCTCTGGTGCTTGTGCGGCTGCTCCTCTGGTTTTGGTAAAAGCAGCATGGTAGAAAATCATTATTGCCTTGTTCCATTATGGTAATTCAAGTGTTGTGTTTTTGCAACGTAAAAGGGTTTCTGAATCGAGCATGATCGAGAGATGCATAGAAAGAGGATGAAACTCTAAAAGCGCACACAGCCTTTGATCTCATACTTTGACTTTACTGAGGGAAAATATTAACCAGGCTCAAAAAGCTTTGTAATATGATGAGAGTGACTGGAGTTAAAGAACAGAGAGAGAAAGAACAGAATGGAGGGATAAGGCAGAAAAGTGTAACGGAGAGGAAAGAGAGTGTCACCAGATAAGGCTTTTACGGTGTGAGGTTCGGTTTTGTGTATTAGCCATTAATAGGATTGCATTAGAGAGGTCTGTCTCAGTGTGAAACACACAATCTTTGCCCAAAAAATGATCAGTTCTTTCATATGAATACCACAAAACCTGTCAAGAACATGTTTCACCCCAAATTCAAAATTTAGAATAAAAAATGATATTTTGCTGAAAAAAAGTATGCCTATTTATATGACCATTACGTATTTATGCATTGTGACACTGTTTTTATGATAATGATATGATAAAATTATCTTTACCGTAATGCAAAACCATCTTATTCTCATTAATGTGAATTACTGTAAATGTGAAAAATATCAAAATACAATATTTAAAGTTGGTAGTATTTTTACTGCATTTAATTTATGAGAATTTGAAGAAAAATATTTATTTGTGTATTTATTTTTAATCTATCTTAATTAATGTATTTTAGTTTTACTGTTTTTACTTAGTACTACACTACCATTCAAAAGTTTGGGGTCATTTTTTTAGCACTTTTATTTAGCAAATTGATCAAAAGTGACAGTTAATACTTTTACAATCTTTTGAAAGGGTGTGGGTGGAGGTAATTTTGATTTTAGTCACTCTATCAGTTTGGATGGGAGGGGAGAGGAAACGAATACACCACAAAAAAAATCAGTTGGTTTGTGTGGGTATTGGGGTGGGCGGATCGATCCTAATATCAATAGTATCGATACCAACGTTGGTATCGGTATCAGATCGATACTAGCCTGATTAGATCGATACTTTAGGTTAATTTGCTCTCCTCTACACTTAATATATTGCTTAATACATTCAACAAAAAATAGACATGTCTGTTTGTTTATATACCGCTCTTTTCGCATCTCGTATGCAAACATTACTTCTCCTCCCCTGCTTTAGTGTTTTGTTGTTATGCCATTACGTGACTCAGCGGCTCCAAGCGCAAGCGGATATTATTGGCTACAGCGAGAGGAACGGTAGAAATTCGCTACTGTGGCAACAGCACCAAACTTATTCACCTTTTTCAATGTGGAAGTAAGCTTTTTTCATAGACTGAATGTGCTAGACTTCCACTTCATTAGGCTCGGTAGGGAAATCATGAGGAAAAATAACAGTGCAATAAATGGTAAAATTGTTTGTGCTATCCACCGCGTGTGTTTATAATTAAGACAATGCATTAAAATAATATGGTAAGAGACACCGGTTTGCAATACCAAGCAAGCAGCAAAACGAGCTGTTTTGTACAGTTAAAAATTGCTGGAAGCGGATGAGACTGGAAGCCAGACCCATTCAATTTACCAAATTTGGCCTTTTTATACAGTATTACTGTCTTCAACCATTAAGCCACGTTGTTGTTTTTTTTTTTTTCTTTGTAATGGTTTTCTATCAGAGGAAAACACTTAACATGCATGCACTTTGCGTTCATATCCTGGGCTGCTTGCCTGCATATAGTTTGCATCATCAGTATACTGAGTTGGCCTTTCAATATTACTTTCTTAATGCATTAGGCCACGTTAAGTTTTTTTTTTTTTCTTTATAACTCTTTTCTAGGCTATGGGAGGAAAATGCTTAACATGAAACTTTACGCATTGCTTTCATATTCTGGGCTCCTCTGCTTGCAAATTATAGACAAATAATATCCTTTTAGCTTTAAGGTGAATGTAATATTTTAGTCATATCAACATAAGTTATTGTTAATTTTCAAAGTGTAATTGGTCATTTAAATGTATGTTATTAATGTGCACATGTCTATCAGTCAAATATTTTAGTCAACATGTAGGTCAGGAAATTTACTGGTGTCCTGCTTCAGTCTAATGCTCTTGCTGTTTCGTTGGAACTTCAGCTTGTCTATTATATTACTGAACCGTGAATGACTCTCCATAAACCACCTGTTACACATTTCCTCCAGCCTGTGTTTGTGTCATTGAGGTAAACTGACATGGCCCTTCACTGGTTCAGTTTTTGGTCAGACTCTCTGTGCTCACTGGTTAGTCATTGAGTGAGCATTAAATTTGTGTAACAGAAGCTTGGGGAGTCTGTAATTTATAGTTTATAAATCTAGTAAAATCATCACTAAAGCTATTTAAATGCATTAAGCATTCAAAAGCATTTGTTCTCAGGAGATAAGTTATATTCAACTCACTCTCGCTCTCACAGTCAATCTCCTCCTGCCTTTTGATGACAGGAAATGCATTCAGCATGTTCTTTTACAACAGGAAGTTGCATTCTGAAAAATTGCATTCTGAGTAGTTACTACATTTGAAGAGCAATTTGTGACTGTTAAACAAGGGTTAAATAAAGTATGAATGAATACAGTATGAATAAAAACAGGATGTACTATATCAGCCATACTGTCAACAAGATAGTAAGTAAAGTGTCATCATCTTTTCATTTACAGTTTTATGACATTTACGCATTTAGCAGACGCTTTTATCCAAAGCGACTTACATTGCATTCAAGTTACAGTTTCTACATTTTATCAGCTCTTGCTTTCCCTGGGAATCGAACCCATGACCTTGGCGTTGCTAGCGCCATGCTCTACTATTTGAGCTACAGGAAAGCTGTTTTGAATACTGTGAATTGGGACATAAACTCTTTTCACATATTGTTTTTCACCTATTATATAGGATCAGAGCAAACAAACAAATTTACTGTATTCAAAATGTTGTCCTCTATCAATGCAGTACTCGTTGTAAAATATTTGAATATTTAGGAGCCTGAGTTGAATTGAAGTCTAAAATATTTATATAATATTAATAAAGTAAGTGACTCTACTCAATGACCTCATCGCAAGGACATTAACTGACACAAAGTAACATTCGTTCAATAAACATTAAACCACATGCTAATGGAGTGTAACCAGAACACACCATATGCACACAAGAGACAGAGGTCGATCACATCAATTTATAAATATATAGGAGATCAGCTTACAGATATATAGTGTCTAGAAGCATGTGTGGTTTAGACTCTGTAAAGCTGAGCATTGCTGTATAAACAGTGAGTGAAGATGTCACTCTGAAGATGTACAGCAAGGAAAGTCTGAAATAAACCAGGTTAAATTTTGACTATATCTTCTGTTATGACATTTAGTCAAACATTTTAAATAGGGTCGTTTAGCCACTAAAGCATGTTTTTTTCTGTAGAGTTTTGACCATATATAGTGTTTGGGCTTGAGCTGCTCCAAATGAGTGAATGCAGACAATTGTGTTTGTTTTACATGTACAGATTCAAAGGCTGTGATAGTGGACACAGGTGGCTGTGTTTTACATCCTTCTCTCTCTCATTAGTCTTGAGGGCTCTCAGTATAAGACATAAGAGCTCATGTCCAGAGGTACCAGGCAACCATGCCTGACGACAGTCAGCTGAGATTTGTTTCTGTGCTTGTTTGTTTGTGTGTTATAAATAGGCTATAGCCTCTAAAATATGGCACAGCTTGTTTACTTGAAAAATTAATGTTTTATTTGTTTACGTCTGACCCACATGTTTGGAAAGGAACAAACAAACAACAATTTACATTAAAGTTGTAAAAGAATTGTTTCATTTGTAGAAGAACACTTAATGCCACACAACTTTCAAATAGGGGAGGCTGTCGAATGAGACTGCTGCAATATATCTATATATCAATAACTATTGTAACATTTTGAGTCAAAAGTCTGCTTTTGGACACTTATGTGAATTGAACAAAGGGATGTGGCATTCCCTTTTACCAAAACATTCAACACCCATAATTTCACAACCAAACATGATTTTGTTGCCACCCCTCTGTCAATCTGACTGGGGATACAAAATAAAAAAATAAATAAAAAAATAAAAAAAAATAAAAAAAACTGTTTTTACAAAATCCCCAAAAATGCCCAAAGTCATACCGGATGACACAAAATGATGCAGATTTTTTTTTTTTTTTTTTTTTTGTGGCAAATGAACAGAAATATCTGGGTGCAGGAAACTCAGAGAAAGAGTATACATTGTTCATTTTCATATACTACCAACATTGTAAAAATGCAAAGCTGATTGAAAATCAGTGAATGTATCCTTAACTGAAAGGAAATGTTTTCAGGAGAAGGACATCAAATGCTTAAAAAAAAATATTATTTACAATATTATACTTATATAATATTATTAATATATAAATTATATTCTTTTAGTTGATAATATTTGTGAATTATAATATAATTCATTCATAATGATGGTTTTATATTTTTGTATGTTACTTTTTAAAATTTCTATTCATTGTGCTTCGTAATTGTTTTACTACTTAACTTTTCATTGACAATAGGCAATTTAATCACAGGTCTTGTTGTGACAACTGATGCCATATAGAGTGAGAAAAGTTTGACACTTGTTCAATAAACTGCATCTTTTGTCTTGAAGAATAACAGAAATGTTTACTTTATTTTAAATAACTATTTGTACATAAATGTCTGTGTCTATGCAGAAATTTACTGTCAAAAATAAACTTACTCTAAGAAATATTTACTGGAGTGAAAAGTATGACAACTATCCCCGGGCTCACTATACAGGTTTTCCATGTACATGTATGATGACGCATGAATGTGCATGAAAGTGTTTTCACCTTCAGTATTAATGTTGAAAGACCATATGAAAACCAGCTTTTTGATCATATGAAGCCTGTCTACCTGTATGTGTGATGTGCATAAATATTTCTTAGTGTTTAAAGGGTGTGTGTGCTATAGACAAAATAATATAATACCCCTGAAGAGTATATTCATCACATCCTACCTTTATGACACACACACACACAAAGTACGGCAATGGCATTTGAAGGTGAAATTCAAGACATACTGAGAGAGAATGAGGCCTGATAGAAGAAGAGAGAGAGAGACAGAAGAAGAGAGAGAGGTCAGATGTTGGTCCGTGGTTAATGCGTTTATCTCAACTATGTTTGTGCTTTCAGATGTGTGCTATTGTTTTGTCCAAGGACACTAACTGGGAAAGTCAGTGCACTGCTGATAAATTTATTCCCTGCTATTCTGCTGTTGAATGAGATGTGTGTGTGTGTGTGTGTGTGTGTGTGTGTGTGTGTGTGTGTGTGTGTGTTTGCTACACTGAAAGAGCATCTATTCATTCTCCACAGTGACAGTGAGACACACACTGATGTGAAGTGATCTCCCCTCAAGGGGTCTTACAGAAAGAGAATAACAGCAAAAAGAAAGACATGCAGGAGGAAAGCAGGATCTAAACAGGATCGCAGACACTCCTTCGTTTAGATAATCAATAATAATTAATGAATGAGTAGATGAACACACATACTGCTTTTTCTAACCTCATGAGCAAATATTTTTGAACAGGTCCTTTTAAATACGATTACTGCAATATAACTGTAGGGAAAAAAGTACATTCCTTGGATTAGAGTGTGTGATAGAGATTAATGCAACCTCCAAACAATACCACAGTGTGAGTGTGTTTGTGCACTATTGTTAGTAGTGGAAGTGAGCCTTTGGCTCGATATTATCAGTGTGTGATAAAGTGCAAACAAGAACACAGCTAAAGTGTAAAAATGACTGTGTGTGTGTTTATGTACTCAACAGCAAAGTAGAGGCTACATTACAGCATTTCTAGGTCACTCTACAGTTTGCCCTTCATTCCTAAACGGGTCCATGTTGTTTTTGGTGTGTTGAGTTGTATAGTCCTTGCAAAATAATTAACTTGGCTGAAGTGTTAAAGGGATAGCAAAAATGAAAATTCTGTCTTAATTTACTCACCTTTATGAGATTCCAAACCCATAAGACTTTTGTTTATCTTCAAATGAATATATTAATGAATTAATGAAACTTTGGAGATTTCTGTCCCTTCATTGAAACTACACGCAATCAAGACTTTGTTCAGTTCATAGAGACATTGTAAAAGTAATCTATATTATCTCAGTGAAGAAACATGATTACTTTATATGATGACCAGATTTAATTTATGATTTTATTCACAAATACTTAGAACACATCAAATATGGTAAACAGTAGCTCAAATGTGCTTGCTTGATGCCTGAGAAACAGTGAAGTTTGTTTTTGTGTTTCAAGCAAATATGGTTAAGCTTGAGTTTACCATATTTTATTTGTTCTATGTATACATAGATCTGTGTTTATAAATGAGTTACAGTGTACTTTATAATGCATTAAAAGTTTTGGTTGCATGGACTTTTAATGTATGGACAAAAAGGACAAGAGAATTTTAAAAATATCTTCATTTGTGTTTAGAAGATTAATGAAAGTCTTATGGGTTTGAAATGACTTGAGGTTAAGTAAATTATGACAGAATATATATATATATATATATATATATTTTTTTTTTTTTTTGGGTGATTTATTCCTTTGAGCTATGTACGAAATTGCATACTGAGTATGTAATGCATTTGATTTTGTAATATGTTGGCTAAAGTATTAAACTTTTCATCTCAACCGTCAATGATGTATGTTCTATTAGCATGCATTTATGCAGTATGAATACAATCCGTTGGAAGTAGGTTAGTTAGTTCCTCGTATCAATTATAGTGTCTGCTTAAGTTGAGTCTTGCCAGAGGATAATTCAATAAGTGTTATAAAAGTTGTGTAAAATTGTGTTAGTTTGTTTTTCAGCTAACAAATACATGAAGTCATCAGCTTATGTTACACAAAAAGTGAAACTTAATAAATGAGAAACTATAAACTTGAATCATGCCACCCTTCTAAAGACAAAATAGCTATGACCTCATTGTCATTAATCTTGTCATAAAGAGACTCTGGGTGTAAACTGGTCTGTACACACACACACACACACACACACACACTTACACACACACACTTACACAAACACTTACACACACACATACACACACAAACCATTTTTAAACCACAATGACTTTGCCACCTTCTATTTTTTATGTTTTTTTATAGTTCTTTCCATTTTTCCATCACAATGAAACCCAGACTCTAATGTTTGTGGATTCTTTTATTACTGAAATTTATATGAAAGTTCTGTGTAAATAAACGTCCTTCGCTGGTAAAAGTATAATATCATCTTTGGCAAACAGATGAATTGTGCATTATAATCTGCTCACCCTTCATTGGTTCTGTCAGAATGCTGGTTCGTGTCAGGTTCTACAACACAAGTTTAATCCCTGTCTCACCAGTTCACGTGCTTTGTGTGTGTGTGCGTGTGTGTGTGTGTGTGTGTGTGTGTGTGTGAGTGAAGGGCAGATGGGCCAAGACCACCAACATCCCTCATCATGTAATTACAGTATAGGGGTCAGGTGATTAATGTCTGGGGCATCATGGTTTTGGAGGGTAAAGAAGATTAGCAACCAGACTGCAAGGATTACGATTCATCTTAAAGAGGGCAGGCCAAAAATGAGGGAGGGAAATCTAATATGTCCATTGATGGAGTAAACAGAAGAGGCTGATGAGAGAGAGTTATTACTGTAAGTACACCAAAACTTATACAAATTGTTCAAAATAGTGTTGCAGTCAGTAATTATTTCAAAAACAAGTTGTACACATAAAGAAATCATGAATTTTTAAAATGATATGCATTACGTTTCAAAGGTTTAGGGTCAGTAAGATTTTGTTTAGGAAATAAATTAATATATTTATTCAGCAAGGATGCAATAAATTGATTAAATATGACTGTAGATTCTTTTGCATTGTTTCAAATAAATGCTGTTCTTTTGAAGTGTTATCATTTATTGAAGAAATCCTGACAAAAAGCATCACGATTTCAACAGAAATGTTAAGTAGCGAAACTGTTTAAGCACTGATAATAAAAAGATTTTTCTTGAGCCCCAATTCATCATAGAAGGATTCCTGAAGGATCATGTGACACTAAAGACTGGAGTTAATGGCTGCTGCCATCACAGAAATACATTTCATTTAAAAATATGTTAACATAGGAAACAGTCATTTTAAATTTCATCATATCAATAATCTAGAAAAAGCAATTTGACTCTTCATACTGGCCAACATGCTGAAACTTTATCTCTGAAACCCCCATGTTATTGGAGACTTCTGCTGACAGAATAAATTAATCATGGGTGACATACATCTGCAAATAGGGTATTTCTACAGAAAACATTTTCTTTTGATGTAGCGTCTGTTCTGATAGGCTTCATGTAGCATATATAGTATATATAGTGTTTAGCAACCTATATATAGTTATAGATGAATGTCCAAGATAATATTCATAACAGCCAGTGAACCAAAACAAAAAATACCTTAAGGTGCAATATAGTTCCATTTAGAAAAACTGCTGAAGACTATGTCTTTGTGAGCTTAGCAGGTGCTCTGATCCGGAATTTCTAAGCTTTTAATAGAAGAAAAAGACAAAGTGAAATGCTGAGAGAAAGCGTCTGGATGTGAATGATTATACTTTCCATTGGTACACAAAAGCAAAGGGACGTTAGCAGTGGGCTGGCAGTAATTCTGGCTGCCCTTGGGTACTAAGACCAGCCCAGCATGAATACAGAAAAAGGGTGAATTCAGTCGCTGCCTGGCCTTTATGACTGTACCATATTAGGCCATATTAGACCTGCGGACCCCTCGGTATTCAGTAGATGGACTGATCCGATCAGGCAGTGCTGTGGCCAAAGGGAAAGTCATTGTGAGGGGGGAGGAGGTGGGTTTCTGTCACGCTTTTCTGTCTGTGCTGTTAAAGCACACATGACTCTACAGGTGTGTCTTGTCATGTAATCTGTCTTCTGATTGGCTCGTGTTAGCTGGGTGTGCTGGCAAAACATTGTTTATCTTAATCAGCAGGTGACACAAAATTGTGTTTGGCTCAGATAAATATCATAGGATTAGGGGATCATAGGATCAGGGATGATCACTGATCACTGATCACTGATCCTGAATATACCCTTTATTCCCAACATTTATAGTGTCTCTGTCTTGTGTCCTTTTTTATTCTCAGTGCTCTTTAAACTTCTTGTTTTCATCCCTTGTCCACATGGAAGGATGCTTTATTCATGGTCCACCTGAAATGCTTTGTTATATAACACAAACACACACAACACACGCACACACACACACACTCATAGGCAGATGGTTTTATTTCTGCGTCTGCCTTTAGCACACAATGTCATTATCATCATCCTAGCACAAAATGCAGGGACAGTATAAAACTTCCATGCTGTATTCATCCGCCCACTAAAACGTGTGTGTAGTTGAATATTTAAGTTACATTTAAAGAAAACAGGTCTGTCAGCTCTGATGTGTAAGGCTTAGGGAATGAAAGTCATCTGCTGCTCGTGGGGGGTGTTTCTTGTTTTCGTAATAAAGCATGAAAAGCTTGCAGTTGAGTAACTGAACCTGTTTAACTAGTTTTATTGTAAACATGACACCAGGAAAAGAAGATCAGATGTTTGTGCATTTGTGTTTCCTGGGCTAGTGCACTTGGGGCCGTATTCACAAAACATCTTAAGGCTAAAAGTAGCTCATAACACGCCGATTTAGGAGAAAATCTTAAAAATAATGGGCATGTCAGTCCTAAATTTAGGACTTCTAAATTTTTGCTCTAAGGGTATTTCACAAAGTGTTTTAGCACTAAAACTAGCTCCTAAATCTGTGAAATGTTAGGAGTAGTGAAGAGGACTCGTAAGTCACTAAGACCAAGCCATAAACTATCCTAAAATGGCTGTTGCTGGCAATATGCCTCGGAATATAAACCTTTTAGAAATATTTGATGATAATCAGTTTTTAAAAAGGTATCGCCTTTGGTTTTGGAGGTTACCCGAACTCCAGATTTTCCTTTGATTATAATATCATTGTTTTCATTAACCAGTTGGGCAAGAAGTAACAGCTGTTTTTGTGTCCAGTGTTTTTTTTTTTGTTTTTTTTTTACGTCAGCATGTATTACTACCAGCCATGATTATTCTAAAATTATTATTATTCTAAAAGGCTGTTTATATGCATATTCACTAATTATGAGAAGCATACATGTAAGAGGCTGACAATTAGCTGAACATATACTTAAATGTGGCAATTAACATTTTTTATTTTTAAACATTTATTTGAATACGGCAACATAATATTGTGCTCTACAATATTTCTATGAATACATCTCTGACAGAGACTATCAACCAATCACTTTGTGCATAGTTAGTAAGCATGCTGACATCATCCATAGCAACAAAGTCAGCCCCGGCCCCCTTAATCTAAGCTTAAGACTTCTCTCTATTCCTTAATGAAAGTTTGTCTCATCAGCTTTGTGAATAGGTTTTAAGAGAAAACTCTTAGCTAAAAACTTTTACTGCTATTTAGGAGAAATCTTAGTGGTAAGATAAAATGTTTTGTGAATACGGGCCCTGTGCATACAAAAATGTTTGATATATTTACATTTACATTTACATTTAGTTATTTAGCAGATGCTTTTATCCAAAGCGACTTACAAAAGAGGACAATAGAAGCAATCAAAACCAACAAAACAGCAACAACATGCAAGCGATATGACAAGTCTCGGTTAGCCTAACGCAGTACACATAGCAAGGTTTTTTTTTTTTTTTTTTAAAGAAAACAAGAAAAAATATAAAAGTAAAATATATCATTTAAAACATGTCAAAAGTTATTTCTTCATGACATGAAATCTAGCCTAGTGACCCATAGTTAAAAGTGACGCAGATCGCAGTAATTCATATGAATTAAATGGTTTAATCGAAATCTTCTTAAGGGACAGCCACTTTATATGATGAAAAGAATAATTTATGCTTTTATTTACATATAAACATTGATCAACGCACATGCAGAGCACATCAAATATGGTAAACATATTTTCTTGTGTTTTCTTGATGAACCAATGGGTTTTTTTTCTCATATGACACACAAGCATGTTTGAGTTTCCACAAGAACCAATAAGATGTTGCCTGAGGTTAAGTAACTGATGACAGAATTTTTATTTTTTGGTGAACTAACCCTTTACTAACCCTACACTCTAAAAAATGCTGGGTTAAATGCAACCCGGTGCTGGGTAAATATTGGACAGAACACATGCTGGGTTGTTTTCAACAACAGTTGGGTTAAATGTTTAACACAATCTTCTGGGCAGTAACCCAACCGCTGAGTCAAAACAACCCAATCGCTGGGTTCGTCCATATTTTACTCAGCTCTAGGTTGTATTTAACCCAGCATTTTTTAGAGTGTAAAAATCCATGAATTTCTTCATATTACATAAAATTTTAAGGAAAAATAAAGAAAAGGATTTTTTAAAAGAAAAATATTACAAGCACACTATTAAAAAAGACATTTCACAAAAATAAGTGCATTAAGTTTTCAAGTATAAAACTATAATATTGATATATTTTTGATAGTTCACCCAAAAATGAAAATTCTGTCATTAATTACTCACCCTCATGTCGTTCCAAAACCTTAAGACCTTCGATCATCTTCATCAAAAATATCTTAATTTGTGTTCCCCAAGATGAACAAAGGTCTTACGGGTTTAGAACGACATGAGGGTGAGTAATTAATGACAGAATTTTCATTTTTGTGTGAGCTATCCCTTTACGATAAGAAGTATTTGGATATAGATAACAGTGGCCTAGTCAATCAGTCATTTAAAACAAATACAGAAAAAATACAGAAGTGACATTACTACTTGAATCAATCATCTTATTCAAAGGCAGTTTGATATAAAATATCTAAACTACATATATTTCTACAGACTAAAAATGTGAATCACCTACACTGAATGGGCAGTATTAGTGCTTCTGAAAGTGTTTCTGCATTTTTCTGCAGATGTAGTGTTGCTTATAGTCACAGTCACACACACAGCCCACAGGTCACTCCACATCTCACCCAAACCTTCCTGTTAGTCCTCAGTTCTCATTTGTGTGCGGCAGTTTCCCAGCAGTGCTCCAGCAGTGTTGTTGTATTTGGGAAACCCTGTTATTGTGCTGACAGCACGGAAGGAAGAAGCCCCGCCCCCTGGCTTCCTAACCACCACCTATAGTATGCTGATGCCATTGAGGGAAATGCCTTCTAACCTTTTGCTCTGGTTTGCCACTGCACTCTAGAACACAAGGACGTGAGAAAAGTTTTACATTTAGCCAAAGCCATTGATGCTAATATGGAGATATGTTGTAGAGAAGATCTTAAAGGAGTGTCACTATAGTGTCACCAAGTGAAATGGAAAAGTAATTTAGTTTAGTAATTTATCAAACATTCTGTCCGTCTTCCACTGGTCGGTCAAACATCCCAAACTCACACTATTGATGAGCCAATGTAACTATGTCGGGCTTGGTGGTTAAACAAATAGAGCATTTTTTTGGCAATTTTTGATTGCCACTGGTCACGGTGTTTGTACTTTTCATGGAAGTTAACCTACGGATGGCTTGCTAATATGACATACTGTATTAATATACAAAATTAAGCCTGGATAGAACAAAAAAGGATGTTTTCCCTTTAAGAAAAGTATTATTTCACAATTCCTTCAAAGCTGTTTGGCAAATTTTCATAGATTTCAAAAGAAATCTGCACAATTTGGAATTTTGTGTGATGGCGAAAGTGGTTCCCTCACAGATTTTGCGACAGGTTCAAGTTGGTCACTTTACTGCACTGACCAACAGAAAGCTGCCTGACTTCTGTGTGAGCCGTGGTACAAACTGATGTTCTGTAGCTCATATGGGGATTGTGGATTGTTGTGTGTTTAGAGCTTTTAGCTGATGGAATATGGAGTGCTTTCATTGGTAAGTGTGGTTTAGAGAGAGGAAGCACTTTTTTTTTAGGTTTTGCATTTTGCTCTGAGCAAATGGAAGGTGTAATGACCAGACAAACATAGAAGCAGGGATGTAGTCGACCTAGCTGGCCATAGAGTGTGTGTGTGTGTGTGTGTCCTCTGTCAGTGCCACACATCTGCTGAGAGTGTTTTGTGTTGAGCCTCGTCAGCATTTCTTGCTATATGTGTATCTCTATGAATTTAAGTGTGTGGTAAGATAATGGCTTATGTCACATATGATTGATAACAGGATGGGCTGAAAAACCACTGCATGCATAGTTGAACGTGTGTTAGCTGTGTGTATTGTAATGGATTGTGAGAGAAATGTCTTGTATTTGTGGGGGAGGGTGAAGACCATTGAAGTCCATGCAGTGGTGTCATCGCCCGCAGGCCAGCTCACATCTCCTACTCTGTAAGTTTAGACCTACTGGCTTTATTGGCTCTTTGCCCATTGAGAATATCATAATGTTCACTGTTGGTTATGGCTACTGTAATTATATATCTCAAAAATATATATCCACCGCACTGCTGAGGAGCTCTGCAAAAAGAGTGACAAACACAAACTGTATGCACTGTACATGACCTTACAGATTTCTGGAATCATGCTGTTGCATTGCCTAAATATTGGAGATCATATTTGACCATGTTTACATACAGTTTCAGATTCATGTCTATATTCTGGTTAAGCCTTTTTTGTGAAAATGTGCTTACATGCTGTACAGCTATTGGAAAATTTTCATTCATTACTGGAGCTGCTCACTTTTGCCATTTATTTTAATTCATTTTAGTAATTCTGCTCAATTATTTAGAAATCTCATTGATTCCCATTCATGTCCTTGACAGTTTTAGATTCAGGTCTATATTGTGGTTAAGCCTCTTTTTTATTTATTTATTTATTTTTTTTGTGAAATGGCGCTTACATGCTGTACAGCTATGAATATAGCTTTTTTGGAACATTCCTTATACATGTAATCAGCACATTCTAAAAAATGTAGATAATTTGCATTCATTACTAGAAATGCTCACTTTTGCCATTTATTTTAATTCATTTTAGTAATTCTGTTTAATTATTTAGAAATCTTATTGATTCTCATTCATGACATCAGCTGTTAAATGCGAAGTGTAGGTTTAATGATATGTTCACTGCATTTAAATGTTTGTAAAAAAGAATCATTCTCTTTCTCAACCCTGCCTTCATTGCCCCTCCCCAAAATAGAATTACTTTTGATTAGAAATGCAAATATTTAATACATCAATATTCTGAATAAGCTCTCTACACAGAATTCAGATTAACACAGGCATATTCTAGCTGTCTTATTCAAATTTTAAGAATTTATAAATTTCTGTTTAGGCAATGGCAATGGGGATCTTGTGTTTACATGACATAAATAACCAGAATATGATAATATTCTGATATTAATTTGAATTTATTTAAATAAACATGATTAATGTTTATTGTCTTTTTTCATTCTCTCACATTTGCTTTCTCTCTCAGTTTGTCTATTTCTTCTGCAATTCCCTTGTCCTTTTAGATGGATGCTCTACTATAGTGAGTCATGTGAGCAAGGGTCTTAAGTGGAAGGAAAGCTTTATTGATCGGTGGGAAGGATTCCAGAAACACACACAGCTGTAAAGCCTCTAAAGTTTCTCTGTTTACAATACATGTTTGAGTGAGACAAATTTAGGCTTGGTTCATATCTTTATTTCTCATTGTTTAAGCCATCCATAAAAGCAAATGTATAGTGAATTTTTTTCCTCTAGATCTCACTGGCCTCATATTATACAATCTGACAAGCAAAAAAAAAAAAAAAAAAAAAATCTCATAATGATAAAAAATTTGCACATTCCATAATACAGATGAATTTCCAGTACAAACTCCAGTGTACACATTGAGTTTTTTCCATTGCTGCTGTAATGTGGTTAATATATTTTATCATTGTTTACTAAACGTATTTTACGGTCTTGTTTGCTATCTCCAGCTTTGATGTTTTGGTCTGTGTCATCATGGCTGCAGGCCAGGATGTTTTTTAAGCACTGCTCTTGTTCAAGTAGAGCATGATAATTTCACTAGCTGATAAAGTATCTGCTTAGGCAGTGTGCTAAAACTAAGCCTTTCCACTGGCCTGAAGTTCATGCCTAAAAACTCTTTGGCTGGATCTGCTTGTTTCCACAAGAAAAGACTTTTTAAATCTGCTCCTCTTAACATTCACTGTGCCTTCATCTCTCATATGAGGGCCATTATGTTAAATTTTTAAGTGTTCCCCACGTCCTCTCTGATCTCAGAATAACTTAAAAGCTCAGTCTGAATCATGAAGAGATTCATCTGTCCTTTTCATTTAAACCATCATCATCACCTACATCCTCAACCTCCTGTGAACCTGAGAGTTCATCCATTTAGAAATAAACCATCTCTCTTTTTCAATTATTTATCTTTTCCTCTCTTCTACGCTCTCTTCTCACAGCCTTTAAAAAGTGTAGAAATTTCTCAATGCATAATTGCTGTAGCTTTGTGCTGGGGCTTTTTAGCTTTTATTATTTTATTTTAATGTTATTTTAACGTTAAATATTCAGTAGTGATTGCAGATATAAGTTACAGATAATTAAAATATGTTGTGTAAAAAAAAGGAAAAACGTCAATTTAAAAGTGAATTTAGGTACTACAACATTATAATGTATAGTACAGTATGAAAAAATGCAATGCTCTAAAGAAAACTTTTAACAGTGTTATTAAATTATTAATGTTTTTAAAGGCATAATACGGTGGCCGAGAAGTGCAAAACAAATCACAATTCTGAAAACAAAATAAATTACAAACGCAAATGCAAATCTAAAAAACAAAATAACAATTCAGAAAACACAACAACAATTCAGAAAACATTATAACAAGTCAGAAAACACAATGACAAATTCGAAAACAAAATAAATCCGAAAACACAACGACAAATCCGAAAACAAAATAAGTCAGAAAACACAACGACAAATCAGACAAACTGGAAGAGGTAGGTATAGTTTTAGACAGCGCCATTGGTTTGGGATTACTCACCACTGACTGGACGAGACATCTGTCAATCAAGGTATACAGGAAGAACAGCAGAGTCATGGTAGAATGTTCGGAGATTGTTTTGAAGTAGCTCAGTTTAAATGTATTGTATGAATTGCCCTTACTATGGAATAAAAAATACGGAGTGTCTGTTTACACTCAGTGCAACAAAGCCCGCCTTGTTTGCAGTATTTCCGCTCTCCAACGTGTGATTAGGCTAGTCAACACTTTAAAAACAGCTGTGAATCATCAGCTCCAGTGGCACAGATGGTTAAGCGCGTGTTGTCTGCTTTTTGACGCGATCGACCCTGGTTTGATCCCGCCTTTTGCCGAACTTTTTTTCCTACCTTTTCAAATCTCGTATCACATTGTAAAGGCATTTATTTTCAATAAAAATTAAGGAAATAATAAAAAAGTTGAAAATCTAGTATCGGGTAGGGTTAGGGTAGGTGTAGGGAGGGTTTTATTGTACCAATAAGGTGGCATCCATTTAATAATTTGAATTAAAATTATAATTTACACTCAATACATTATTATTGCATACTGTTTTATAATGTACTACAATACTGAAGTGCAGATAATTGCCACTATTTGCAACAAGTAGTATACATAGCAGAAAATCCTGCTATTTTAACATAGTGTAAATAGGTATTTGCACTTAGTGTAAATAGCATTTTGCTAAAAATACTGCTATTTTCACTTAGTGTAAATAGACACTTCGTATTTTTTATTCCATAGTAAGGGCAATTCACACAATACATTTAAACTGAGCTACTTTAAAACCATCTCTGAACTTTCTACCATGACTCTGCTGTTCTTCCTGTATACCTTGATTGACAGATGTCTCGTCCAGTCAGCGGTGAGTAATCCCAAACCAATGGCGCTGTCTCAAACTATACCTACCTCTTCCGGTTTGTCTGATTTGTCATTGTGTTTTCTGACTTATTTTGTTTTCGGATTTGTCGTTGTGTTTTCTGATTTGTTACTTTGTTTTCAAATTTGTCATTGTTTTTCTGACTTGTTATAATGTTTTCTGAATTGTTGTTGTGTTTTCTGAATTGTTATTTTGTTTTTTAGATTTGCATTTGCGTTTGTAATTTGTTATTTTGATTTCCGAATTGTGATTTGTTTTGCACTTCTCGGCCACCGTACATAGTTCACCCAAAAATTAAAATTCTCTTAGGTTTACTTCCCCTCGTGTCATTCCAAACCTATATGACTTTATTTTTTCTGTGAAACAAAAAAAAAGCACACAAATATTTTGAGGAATGTTGGTTACCAAACAGTTTTTGAACTGTTCCTCTGAAATTTAACTTTAAATCAGCATCAAACAACAGCAAAGGTAACCTAAATGTAAAAATATGGGAAAGGACCAGTGATAATTAAGATTTATTCTATGATAAGTAACAAACTATAGCTGATATAAAAAATCTCTCATTTATTGTGATTTCCAGCACCTCCTTAGCAAGCACATAAACTCTATGCAGCTTCTGATGTATTGTAAAATATCTGTTTCTCGCCTTCAGAGTTATTTTATGTAGTTCTTTTATCTCAAATTGTGAATTAGTTCATAAAAACTGGCATTAAAGACAGAAAACACTATAATCCCCTTCATCAAGTTTCCCCTTCGTTTTAGAAATTGAACATGCACTCTCGTCTAGTCAGACTCTATAAAAACTGTGTTCTCTGTTGTTTTGACCAATGAAAGGCAAATGAATTAGAATCAAAGCAGCTCTTATTTCATTACAGCCATGCAGTAAAATCATCTTACAATGGCTCTGCATATTAAAGGCCATTAACAAGACGTGTGGAGTCTATTTATGCTGAATAACCCATTTCAAGAGCCTCATCAAAGGCAGAGATTAATGCTATTTTGAGCCTGAGCTGAATATTGTTTTTGAAGACTTTTAATAACCAGCTCTCTCCATTTCTTTTTCTTTAATAAGCATCTTTTCAATAGCCAATTATTCTCTTCTCTTCTCTTCTCTTCTCTTCTCTTCTCTTCTCTTCTCTTCTCTTCTCTTCTCTTCTCTGAGCTGAGCTGAGCTGAGCTGAGCTGAGCTGAGGTCTGTAGGTGTGTAAGGCTCTTTGAACTGTGACAGCGGTACCTTCAGTCAAATCTCTCTCTCATCTGGGGTAGGGGGCGGTGCGTGACAGGGCAGGTTTGCCCCAGCACACAGCCCACGGCCCTGGATTCTCCCTCCCACAGCACGGCCTTAGATGACTGCTGCTCTGAAGAACCAGATCTGACACATACGTTTCGTGCTTGTGAATGTGTTGATGAGAACAGAGGGAATGAATGAGCGGGACAGTTTGAAAGAGAAGAGCGAATGGCCTTTGAGTGTTTTTAATGAGAGTACTCTCAGACTAAACCCACAAGCTTTCACAAGTAAATCCTGTGTAATTAGCATGCATTTTGTTTGTGTGTGTATGAACTGTCAGTGCCTGAGGTCTGGTACATGTAAGGTGAGGGGTAATCCGCACAATAACAGGAAGGAGAAAAGCTTCCTATCAAACAGGCCTATGAGAAATGTATGTTTAGACACACAGTTCAGTGCTGACACCTTTACCTTTGCGCTTCTTTCTACAAACCTCTTCATCTAATAATAGCTGACAAACATGAAAGAATGACAAAGAATGTACCACAAAGCATTCACACACACATGCACATATATAAAGAATCTGCCCTTTCTCAGAACTGTGAAGAACACGTCACGTCCCGGAAATGTTTATGGCTTCTTCGTTTTAAAATCCTCTTTTATAGTTTCTCTTTCTGTCTTTCATTTGCATGAATTAGTCATTGTAAATGGAATTTTGCATATGGATTTTCATGTGTGTGTGTGTGCAAGGAGGAGTTTTTTTAATCAGTTTGTGTGTGCGTTTAGGTGTGTGTTTTTGTGTATGTGTTGTGGTACTGCTAGATCTAATAAGCATATGTCAGTTTGACCATCCTCTTATTTAAATATGGGTCAAACGTTTAGGGGAAGTTTGTTCTCCTGGAGTTTAATTGTAATATGTTAAAAATAATTAGGCCTATAAGGCAAACATCAAAAGTGCTTTTTCTCATAGAGCTATAAAGTTTCAGTATGTAATTATGTATGTATTATCCACAAATCATGTTACACTACACTCTGTGATAGAGTGTATGTTCAAATGGAACAACATTTTCGTTAAGGTATGCAAAAGTGGGACATTCCTTTCATCTTGGGCTAACAAAAAAGAAGTATACTTCCCTTGTCCATGTGACGTAGTTTTCATCATTTGCACATTCTGCTAATGTCCATGCATACTGTCCATGTGCAGCTCGTTTTTAAGGTTTGCTCAAAGCATCCATCCGAACTCTCTTTTAATGTAGTGTACTTTAAATGCCTTGCAAGCTCAGTTGTGCACTAGACAGCGTGTAACGTGGAAAATATATATCTCTTTATCCAAAAAGTATATCCAGGCTGAGAAATGCATAGCAACAACCTGGAAATCACTCACGCATTTTACATTTTACCTAGAAAATGTAACCAAACTGATCCATCTTTTTTCTTTGCAGAAACTTTTGTTTGGGTTCAGATGCTTTATAAATAGTAAATAGGTTCAGTTACTGGATTTTCTGCATGGGTGAACACAAAAGGAAATTTGCAGTGCCAAAGATCATGAAGTTGAAATAGGCTTGGCTGTGATAAATGGTTGCAGTGTAAGAGAACCGCAGGGCAGGAATGCACTTGAGCCTGTGTTATACTTTGAAGGATTATAAGGCCCTGTCACTGTAAAGATACCATTTCACACATTTTAACCGAGAGAATTAATCTGTTCGGAAAAACTGAGATGAGTCAGCTCTAGCCTATTTGACTGTTTTTGAGGGAAGTTTTGTTAAATCTCAATTTCACCCACTCTCTTACCCTCCCCAACTGTGACCATTATCTTCCCTGCTTTAAATCTCTTTGATGAGACCGGAGAAGCAGGAATTATTCATTGAAGATGCTTTTATGACATGTAGGCGTCGGACATATTCACAGCCTCAAAGACTATGACTGAGTGTAATGGACAGGACACCATGAAAGAGGGTTTTGTTGACTGTCAATGAACATACCCAGGAGCTATTGATCTAAGAAGACAAACATGAATGTTGTGTGCTGCCTTTTAATGTTGGAGCATGCATTACTTGCACTGCAGATGTATATGAATAATTAACCTGCAAAGGTTAGGTGCATTTATGTGTGTTCTTAGCTTGGTTTATTTTGTAAGGAAGATGTTGTAATCTTAAATGATCTGATTCATGACCATGTAACTCTTGTGCTCTAGCTCTGTTCTAAAACATACTGTGATGTATATTTAGACTACATTTTAAGGCATAGGCTACTAGTCATGCTTCTGACCCAAAAGTGGTGTCTTGTGGTAAAGAACGGTTTAAGGTACCCCATTTTAGACTAAATTTAAGGCTGTATCATATGTATACTTTGTGGAGACTGCAATCCCAAAATACATTGTGACAATATTTAGTAAAATTATATTTCATTCAGTGCTGAAATTTATAAATAAAAACAGACAACTTAACTCAATATTTGGATGCTCTTTGTTTTTTTTGTTTTTTCTGACTATTATAGTATTGCGTTGATAGCTTATCAATATGGTAAAGTGAAAATTTGCTCAGTTCTACCATCAAACTATTTGTTTGACGTGTCAGAAACAGGCTTCCTATTAAGACAGATTCCATGCCTTAGAAGGAAACTATGTAGGCAGCAGACATCAAGATAGCTCACGTGGTTTTCAAATAAGACTTCTGTGTGTCATTATACAGCACTCAGGAAATATGCACTGTGCTAATATGCACTGTTCCAAAACCTTTGACATAAACATCTGCTTTTAACAAGTAAGGACACTGAGTAATAAGACTTTAGGCCAGTATCTGATGACAAGGTCGATCTTATGTCTGTGACGCTATGGTTTGTGTGTGCTCAGCACCTGTGTTCCCTCAAACAAAGACTTTTGTGTTTTAAACTCCTGGAGGAAAAAAAAAAACAGCCCCTGATATTTAGCATCATATGATATGAATCCTCCTTTTCTTGAAGCGGCTTATAAACAACTCATGATAAACATTGAGCATCAGCTGATAAAACTAATGAAGGCTTCAAACAGTTCATAGTTTAGAGGCAAAGTGGCAGTGTTTCTGTATAAACAGCTTCTAGATGGAATAGTTAACCCTTTCTGTGATTATTTACTTATCCTCATGCTATTTTCTCCATGGAGCACAGAAATGGAGAAATTTTACTCTTTTCTATGTAAATTTTTACCATTCTTATTTGTGTTTATGAGTTTACAGCGACTTCAACTGTAAAGCTCCAACTGGACAAAAATGTATATTATGTGTGTATTAACTGTATAAAAGAAAAAATGTATTCCAGTAACTCTGGAATCAGTTGCTGATTTGGTGGAAGCAGGTCTGAATATGAGCTTGGAGTCAATAGTAAGACAGTGGTGGTTTAAATGATTGGAGAAGTCAAATTATAATGTTTAAAAAGAAAAAAATCAGCATTCACAATCAAGAACATGCATTTAGAAATGCTGACTTAAACAGCTCACTGGAAAGAAAGATTATCATTAAATAACAACTTACATTTTGGTCTATTCTTTACATAAAGCTACTTGAAACACAAGTTGTAAGTCATTTGAACCACTTTTATGATGCATTTTTTTTTGTCCTGTTTGCTGAAGGATGTGACTGCAAGTGAAGGGTTTTCTTTCTCTTTCAGGTGGCTGTTCTACAGCATCTTATCATGAGCTTTTGTGTTTTGACTCTTTTTCTGTATGTTGATGAGTGCATGAGAAAACATTAAGACCTCATTTATCTCAGTTTTTCTTAGGGTGAGTTCTCCTTTCCACCACCTCTCATCTTTCTTCTTTTTCTTTTTTCAGTTCTTCTTCTAATTTCTATTTCTGTTTCTACATTCTTTGACTAAAATCCTGCTTTCAGTATTATTCACAGTGTAAAAACTATTATTCTACCTAGAATGTTATTCTACCCCTTCCATGCTGTTGTAAATCATTTTGTCCTGCTGTAGATTTTTAATAAATATTTACTGAAATTTAATGTAAAATTTTCAGCTTGATATTGCAATGTAAGCTGCTTTTACTGACACTATGTCTCTCATACACGTTAACACTGCTACTCTACGCTGGATCATCAATGGCAATAGCACGGAAGGGTTAATGTTCCACGTTTGTCTGTCAGCAGTCACTGTGTGCTCTGTGAAAAACTTTCATTTGTATTTTAGTTGTAATTTTATTGGTATTCCCTCTCACTGTGACCCAGGTCATGTTTTCAGTCTCCTGTCGACTGAATCTGCTCAACCGGAAAAAAGCTTGTTCTACACCTGCAGATGGCTTATTTACATTTCATCATAAACCGTCTCATGCTGCGTTAAAGAATGACTCTCCATTGCATTCATTTTTTTCCATGATCATTTTCATTTGTTTATTTAGTTTGTCCCTCTGTGGCAACTGCTCCATCAGTAGTGATATGCAAAATATTTTCTGCCTTCCTCTGCTTTTTACTGAAAGCAGCCAATAAATAATATAGATAAACGGACTATTTCTGAGAACAGAGATAAAATACTGTTGTGTTTATGTTGCCTCTTCAAAATCTCTTTTTAAGGTCAAAAGCAGTTAGTCTAGCAGTAACTTACTTTATTCAAAGAGGTTAAAAAAATTTAACATCCTCTGTGCTGGTGATTATTCAGAAACAAAGTCTAGCGCTAACGAATGATGATATGCATGTCAGGTCTTTTTCAGCTTATGATTTGTACGATTTGTACTGGCAATAGAAAGTGAAGTTTGTGAAAACCTCACTGAAGAGAACTATATTAACACACACACACACACATTCGCACAGCTATCTTTGTGGGGACTTGCCATAGACTTTTATTATTTTTATACTGACCTATTTTCTATCAGTTAAACCTAAACTTTTTGCATGTTTACATTTTCAAATAAACATCTTTTAGTATCTTTAATATTTTCTCTCTTGTGTGGACCACAGTGTCAAAAATGACAGGTTTTACTTGTGTGGACATTTGGTTACCACAATGGACGATAAAACTGTACGTGTACACACACACACACACACACACACATGCACATGGTTTCCACAAAAATATCAGCTGTTTTCATCATAACAACTTCATAATGAGAAATTCTTAAATTACTTAATAAATAGCTTTACTATAGCTTTACTGAGTTTACTATCTATTCTTACAATGTCACCAAAGCAGCATTGTACAATGATTTCTGAAGGATCATGAGACACTGAAGACTAATGGCTGCTGTGGAGAATTTTTATTTTATTTTATTTTTTATATTAATTATTATTATTATTATTATTAGCTTTATTTGCTTTACTCTACTAAAGAGTGTTCTTTGCCTCTCTTAATGCTTGTTTAACATGGTTGAGTTTTCGATGAGCTGAGAGACAACAGGTAATCTATTTTGTGTGTGTGCAAGACAAGTGTGAAATGTTATTTTGGACCTAGCTTCTTAGAGGATAATTTTCTTTAAATACTTAAGTATGCAGGGGACATAGTTAAATACCTTAAATGGACACATTTGTTGAATATATTTATTGTTTGTGTGTCTGTTACTGTGTTTTTGATCAAACAATTGCAGCCTTGGTGAGTTCTTCCAGAAACATAAAAAAAACGTATTTCAAACTTTTAAAAGATAGTGTATACATTTAAAAACAGCTAGTTCACACTGACTCCCAGACGTCTAGGGGTCACAGTCTGATTGGAGCTTGTGATTTTCACAAGTGCGGTCCAATTTTGTGTGCAGTATCCATCAAAAATGGTCAGTGAGCGGTCTGTAGGCAGTTTGTGAACATATCTGATGGTGAGACTAACTAATAATCGCTATTTTTCCCAGTTCAGTTTTTCTTTTCTTCTAAAAGTCACTAATTCCAGCTCTCTCCATTTCTCATCTACACTTGACTTCTCTCCACCAAGCTGTTCTCCTGCAGTACTGGCTTGATTTCGACCTCCTGTGGAGCTAGAAGACAAAAGTTTTTTCCTCACAGTTTTTCCTCTGCATTTTGTTTGCAGCCCACAGCAAAGTCCTGCACAGCTTCACTAATGTCCCTGAGCTTTTTGTGTCTGAGTGTGAAACTCTAATGAGGGACAGGGATGAGATTCCCAGGAGAGGCTTCCCGCTGGCATGGGATAGGACAGGGATAATAGAGCCAGTCAGATTTGTGTGAACCCAGACGAGGGAGACGTGGCAGAAAAGGGGAATGAGGAGGTCAGGGGAAGCCAGTGGTAAAAAAAACACAGAATAGATGAGGTTGTGCGTTAGAACAGGAGAAGAAAACAGGTGATAGTCAAATAGCAAGCAGAACATAGACACAGAATGCTCACAAAAAAAGTCAAAAAGGAACAGAAGAAGAAACACGAGAAGTGAACATTTAAATTTAGAGGTGAACAGTGAACACAGCAGTTTAGTTCCTTATACTGTGTTAAGTCATCTAAAAGGGGAGGTCTAATGCTATTTCATGCATTCTGACTTATTTACACTGTTAAAGAGTCGGGTTCTTATGCTAAACATGGCCAGGGTTTCAAAACACGAGTTGGACATATGACGGAGTATTTCTGTGCCAAATACACTCAGGGTTCGTATAAGTTTCTAAAATGACGTTATAAAGGGTGGAATTCCTTATATGGGCACTTCTCCAGTAAGAGTATGCACACACATCAACCAGAACAAGAGCAAGAACATGCTTCATCCGGGCTATGGAAGTTCCCGGCATTTTGGTGACGAATAATTTATAAACAAATTAAGTAAAATTTAAGTCAATAAAGATTTTGTTCCTGATTTATTTATATCAATGTCACAGCTTGCAGATGACCACTACTCAAAAGCTGTGCATGCTCGTGACTCTTTAGCTCCGCCCACAACACGCCTGCAGGAGCTCGACTGTTTTTGGACAGAAGTGGTACAGCTGTATTTGTATTTTATAAATCTGATAAAACTAAAGACTCTTCTGAGATATGAAGGATGCAGTACTACTCTATTGGCACTCAAGATTACCATGAGATCAGCAGAAACTGTGTGTGTTATGTCCCCTTTAATATAAAGACAATGTAATGTTAAAGCTGATGTGTATAACCTTTTCAACGTTAAAATGCTTTCTCAGTTCAGTGTGCAGAGATAAATGTAAGTAAACTATTCATTCTCTGACTTTTGAAGATTGAAAATACTAGAGTTCTGTGACACTTTGTGACACGCTGACATATCAGCTTCTGGCTTGACAAATTACCATGTCAAATGTCATTGCAATTTTTCTTTTTTATTTGTCTAAAGTTATTCTGCTCCATTTGTGCTCCTGACATGAATGATACCTCAAATCAGGTTTTGTTGAGAAAAGTTGTACTATTACTATAAGAGATTGGACTTTGAATGCCAGAAAAAATAAAACATCCTATATAAGTACATTTTTGTCCTTGTGATAGATTGCCCATTCATCCAGGATGTATCTCTATCTAAAGCCCCAGACGCTAAAATAGGCTCCAGCATCCCCATGGCCTAAGATGAGCAGTTCGGAGAATGGATGGTAACAAAGTTTGTTAGTTTGTTTGTTTATGTTCATTTTATATAAAACGGATGTAAAAAAAAAAAAAAAAAAAAAATCCAAGATACTTTTTGTAATAATTTTGTGTGTATATATATATATATATATATATAATTTTAAAATTTAGACTTGAGAGCAGGTACTTTTTTAAATACAGTATGTCCAACTATCCACCACCCAGAACATCCCAGAAATGGCCTATAGCAACCATCCAGAACACCCTAGCAATGTAACAACACATTTTACATGGGCAAGCACCACTTACTTTCAGAAAATGTGTTTTTGCAGTTCTATTTGTTGCCGCTAGCAGTACAAAAATTACATACAGTAGCTTTAAAGAGGCACAGATACACAAACACAGTCTTAAACATAACTTTGACTAAGCTAGACTTCACCCCACATTTTTAAGCAAAGACAAATATAGCAGATGCAGTAGATTAAACCCTCCTTGGCCCGAGGCTTCAATGCTCAGCAGACGTGAAACAGGCTGCTGTTCTGGTCTGCGTTCAAATGAATGTGAGTGAATGTGGGGGTGAATGGGGACACAGCATCCCTTATATGAGGTTAGTATTGCTGGTTGGTGTTTTATGATGTGGGACGAATTAAAATGTGCTTTGTTGACAGAGCTGGGTAGTAACTGATTACATGTAATCTGTATTACGTAATCAGATTCCAAAAATTAAGTACTTGTAATTAGAGTAAGTTACATTTTAAAATACTCGTAATTAGACTACAATTACTTTTTTATGGATTACATGATTACATATTATTCACACAATAACAATAAATTATTCATAATTCATTGACTCTCCCTAATTGTTATTTTTCATCTTATAAATTTTCCTTTCTGAAATAGGCTACCGATTACATACATTAAGAAAGTCCAGTTTTGTGTACATTCACACATAGACTAGTCATTAGTCAGGTGGCGACACAGCATTTGACCACTGGATTTACAAAAATCAGTTTAGGTTTAAGAAGGGTTTCAACATTGCATCAACTACTGATGAACACATTCATTTTCATTTGAATTATCACTGTGTAGGATTTTTAATCATGTATCATTATGTCTTTGAAATTCACATTATTTCTTATTTACATGTAATGCAGGCATTCCAAAACTTTTTGACATCTAAACCTTATTCACCAAATATATTTACTTTAAGTACCCCTGAGATTTTAAAATAAATATTTCAGTAATTACATATCACTTGCATTTCGTATCATTTGCATGTTTACGGTTTCTTTGATGTTGATTAATGGTCACATGGCATGCAGGTAAATAAAAATATTTCATCTTTTTCAGTAAGTGTTTTATTTCAATTGTTATTTTAAAACAAAGACTATAGAAATGCAAAGACAGTTCACTCCTATAAGCACGTTATGACTACGCATGCGCATTGGCTGGTCTAGCCTGCAAAATTAGCTTTTTAAAACTCTATATGAGCATAAGAAACAACATTCATGGGGCAATTAATTTCAGATTTTTGTTGCTGATTTGATTTATGTAATTTAATTGTGAGTTCAGCGAGCAGTTTTTGAGATTTCGAGATCCCCCCATTCATTAAGATTGGACTTGGTCTTGTTGAGCTGCCCGGAGGCATTGGAAATATGGCCGCCGAGTGAAGACACTGTCCTCGAAAGGGACTTTGTTTTAAATTGATTTATTTTAATTTTAATTTTTATGATTTAATTAATTGTTAGCTTTTCATTAAACTCACAAACCCCCTGCAGTTCCTTTACAAACCCTAGTTTGGGAAACCTTGATGTAATATGTTTAATGCACTTCATGTTGTAAATTACAATGAATGGAACACATTTTTTACATCATTATAATATTAAATAATCCTATCTGAATCAATGTGATTAACGAGTCAAGTCAAAAGTAATCTAAAAGTAATCCAAAAGTAATCTGATTATATTACATAAAATGTGTAATGTAACAGATTACGTTACTGACTACAATTTTTGTCATGTAATCTGGAATCAGTAACGGATTACAATTTGTAAGTAATCTACCCAGCTCTATTTGTTGAACACCACATGCACGTATATGTCTATTAGTTTGCTCTGGCTGATATGTAGCTCCATACAATCTCATTGAACAGAAGATCTGTGAAATCCCTGGAAAATTGTACTTAATGGACAGGCTGTTTCTCTTCCCATAGTTCAAACACACACACACACACACACACACACACACACACACATGCACGAACGCACGCACACACACACACTATAATGGACAGAGGGGCTCTGTTCCCCTCTGTCATTTTTTATGAAATTAAGAACAATGAGTAACTTTGCTAGCTTTTGGGAAGTGATGTGTGTGTGTGAAAGAGAGAATGAAAGGGAGTGTGTATTGATGAATCTGCATCCTACAGAAATGCTTCTCTCATTGTGTCTCACGGCAAAATTGCATCTAAGTGCTTCTGAAGAGTCTTTCTCTTCCCGTCAAACACATCAACACTTGACTCGTGTTTTAAAATGGTTACTACAAATAGATTCAGACATGTGCAGTAGTTTTGTCCATCAGGCCTGTTGTTGTCTGTCTGAGCGACTCTGACTGGCTGCTTTGTGGCCATCCTGAACCCAGAATTTGTGGAGGACATGGCATGTGCTTTAAAGATGTTTTATACCACACACAAAGGTGGACCCGAATGAGTCACAGATGTGACTTAAAGATTTTATTTGAATCATAAGGCGTCTTGTGTCTGCATATGTGTGGGGAGTGTGTTTAGCAGTCTGAACAGTGGTTTATGTTAGAGGTTTATATATGTGCACTACTGTTCAGGGAGAGTTAGATCATTTTTTTAAAGAAATTAAAACTTTTATTTTATTCATTAAATTGATCATAAGTAACTGTAAAACATGTATTTTACAAAAGATTTCTATTTCAAATGAATACAGTTCTTCTTTCCTTTCATCAAAGAATACTGAAACAAAATATATATATAAGGCAAATTTTTGTACTTAATGTAGAAAAACAGAGATAGAGTAAGTTTGTGTGTGTGTGTGTGTGTGTGTGTGTGTGTGTGTGTCTGACTGGCTCATTCTTCTGGGTTATCAGTGAAGCATCACATTGTTATGTCCCATTTCAAGGTCTCCAGACATCTGCCTGCTTATATTAACTTGCCACAGGTGGAAAATTTGGATTTCATCATCATTGTGGAAAAATTATTTTTATAACAGCCTCATAAATCACCGTGATATTACTGAAAAGCCAGTCATCCAAGAATTGCCTTTAGATACGCTAGTGATCATCAGTAGCTCTCCTGTGTGTGTTGAGTCTCCGGTCTTCACCATATTAATGTTTGGAAGTCATCTCCATTTGTACTCACGGCATTTACAACAGACTTTCCAGAGCTGCTCACAATTTCAGGTCATTGTTCTTTGTATGCCAAACCAAAGTTACTCAGAGGTTTCTTTTTAAAAACTAACATAGATTTCGGTTGCTTCATTTATCGGCTTTTTCTTCAGTGTTTATTCCCATTCACACTTGGAACATAACTATAACAATAACTGTATTAGCACCCGTCTTCAGCATCACTGTTATCACTATGCTTACATTCCACAGACAAATCACCTGCATGTGTTTTCTATTATTATCATGGACTGCATACAGTATAAACCCTGCTTACCCATACAGTCATTGTCTGGTCTCAGTTATGTTTAGCGTTCATTTATGTACTTGTTGCTGTTTAGATTCAGACTTTCTGAGATAATCATTTCTCTGTGTATATTCCTCCTGTGCTTTTCGTTCATTGTTTCCATTGTGTATTCCCCTGTTGTCTATTAAAGATAACTCTGCACCTGGACTTCACTGTTCTCACAGAATTAGAATTATTGTTAAAAAGTTTTAATAGATATCATTAGAATTATCGTCCTTGGTGTGAACAGTCCTAACATGAGAAATAAAAATAGACAAATGCTAAAGTGTAAGAATTTAGAGATTTAAAATTAATATGAAGAGTAACTCAGATATGATTTTGCGAGAATTTAATAAGAAATGGTCAATAGTGAGATCATTTTAAAGTCACTTTTGATCACAGACTTTTATCTTGGCAAATCTGAGCACAGTTAAAGACATTGTTTAGATCTCTTCTGAAACTCAAGAATAAATGTGATATTTACTTTTTCTCAGTAGAAGCAGGAGACTGAAGCGAAGGTCTCTATTTGTTCTCCATTTAATCTTGATGCAGTAGAAGAAACAAATGAGATGTTGTACATTACAGTGAGTTGTTGGTATGAAATTTGTTGTGTTGAATGAAATTTGATGACAAGATAAAAGTGCATATTGAATAATTGAACTAATGTCAATTTTCTCTTTCTCTCTTTAACATTGTGTTTGTGTGTGTGTGTGAGAGAGAGAGAGAGAGAGAGAGAGAGAGAGAGAGAGAGAGAGAGAGAGAGAGAGAGGAAAAGACAAATGAGAACTGGCATTCACTGGCTAAAAACAATGCTCATTAATAATTGATAAATTCTATATTAGAAAGAGCAATGATAGGAAAGGAAGGAAAGGAGAGATTAACAGGAACCATTCTTGTTAACAGGTGTTGTGGGTTTATTCTGTAGTTTTTGGAGAGGTGATTGTCAAGAGTGTTTCATTAGTTTAATCCAGCGTTGCACTCTGGGGATGGATATGCCACAGCGATAATATCTTCTCTTTTCCTTTGAGTTCACTTGTCTCACATCAGTCTTGCCATTTTACACTTCTCTCTTGCTCTATCCCTTTTTGTATTTTTGAGAATTTGGTATTTGTGGGCCATGGTCCCATGAGCCTAGATGTCAATTTTGTGAAGTTAGCAAACCTACACAACATCTGTCTAATTCAATGAAGAAACATCAGAGGTCATCTGATCATTGATTAATGGGTAAATGATTAGACAAGGATGGAGCAGGGAAGAGGAGGATGATGGAAGAGAGAAAGAGTTTTATATAATACCACTCTTGTGCCAAGTAGAGCACAAGTATCCGGAAATGAGAATTCAGTTTTAGCCAAGTGGCTTTCAGTATGTCATCCAAAGAGTGAAAGCAGAGGGAGGCAGAGAGAGAGAGAGAGAGAAAGACACTCAGACAGAGCAGAGGATTTTGGGTAAGAGAGAAGAGAGTTTGGATTCCGATCTTAATACTGAGTCATCACTAAACCATCTGCTATCTGTGTGCGTGCACATTTGTGAAATACTCTCATCATTGATTTCAAGATGGCGGGCAGAACACACGCAGGTTAATATTTAACACTAATGGAGGAAATGATTAGAAACCCAACAGGCGCTTTGTGTTTCCTGGGTTCAATCCTTCAATGAAATTGATGAAACAAAGTTGAGAGAAACATTTTGCATTTCTGTTCACTTGATTACTCTTCACTCATCTAGGTGCACTGTGTCTGAAAAGAAATGTTTAGTGGTTGTTAATGGAAAAACTGAATGTTTAGTCATTTTTAGTACCCAAACTGTTTAGTTATTTTTACCATAATGCTCCTTTGACCGTCTCAAATCATATTAATCAGATTTGACACTGGTGGAGTTCATGGCATTTTCAAATTTTCACTCAAATTGTTTTGCTAATAATATTGCTAATATACATTATCCCATACATTATACAGATAATTTATTTCTAGTTTAATAAATTATAAAAATGGAACATATCAAATGCATAATATATGCATAATAGAAACATCTTCTACTTTCTGTTTGGACCTCACTGAATGTTTGCATTTGGCAGTGTGCTTTCTATCACCTTTGTCTTTTCATATACAGCTCTTATGTGGTAAATCGCACAGATAATCCTCAATCGAATATATCCAGCGCTCTAGGCACTGGGGGGAGAAGATGACTTATGAGAGCTGCAGGATGAAAGCTTGTCTTTTGAGACTTTCATGAGAGATTATGCGCCACAAATGGCCCATAGTGATTTCAAACGATGAGGCTCAGAAACCAATTTTTAAAATGTTCACTGCTCTGTGGGTGAGATTCATGTGATGACTGTCCCATGCAGCCTTGTGGCAGAAATTTGCAGAATTCGCATACTATCCATATAGTATGCCAGATTTCAGTGCAACTCAAATTATAATATGTTGAACATCTCAGTACATCAGTTGTTCGAATCACATACTCTAATCACAACAAAGGGGTCTGTCATATTAAGATGCAATTTATGATATTGTAGTATATAGACTAAGGTTAATCATTTTACACACATTTGACACTTAAGTTTATGTTTCTCATGACATGAAAACATGACATCTTGATCTAAAGACATATGCTTGAAAATGTTACTAAA
Source organism: Spinibarbus caldwelli (assembly GCA_039654775.1). Taxonomy (NCBI): domain Eukaryota; kingdom Metazoa; phylum Chordata; class Actinopteri; order Cypriniformes; family Cyprinidae; genus Spinibarbus; species Spinibarbus caldwelli. The sequence goes on from CM077220.1 coordinate 33,748,901, forward strand.
CATAAACAAGTTATATAGTGCTAAAATTTAGCACAGCTAAAATTCTTATTGCTTTTCAAAGAAAAAGCAACCTGTCCAACATACAAATTGAAGTTGTTTAATAACTGATGCATTCTGACACTGTTATTTTCCTGTTTATTAATGCGAAGCTGCTTTGAAACAATCTGCATTGTATAAAACACTATATAAATAAATGTGACTTGGTTTTTACTTTGAGTCAAGTCAAGCTTTATTGTCATTCTGCTACATGTGTGGACATAAAGTGGAACGAAATGTCGTGTCTCACAGGACCACGGTGCTACATACAAATTAAACATAGATATAAACGTAAAACCATAGAAGTATGCAAACGATTATTAACCTGTTCACACTTAACCTTCTGACTATATATACTATAAATAGTTGACTATACATACAATACTGTACAAGAACTTTACATAAATACTGTGCAATAGATATTTTAGGGGAAGCAGCGCAGAGTGCAAGATGATTTGTAGTGCAATGCACAAGTAAACATATATTATCTTACTGTGTCTTTGTAGCAGGGAGTGTTTATTAAAGTGTCTAGTGCACATAGAGAGAAAAGAGTGACTTGGTTTGATATGGGAACTCCTTCAAATCTGCTTAAAAAACATCCCAGTATGCACCTTATGACGTTGGTTTAGAGAAGCAACAGAGTGTGCAGATCTGTTATCTAGACAAAGGGTGACGTCTTTGAAGAAAGTAAAATATAAGATAGTTTGATTGTTTCTGTCATTACATAATTTATATACTTCCATTATTCCCATGTAATAAAGGAGTAATGGAAATATAGGAATTATGCATTTACTATGTTTATGAACATTTGGAAATTAGTACCAATAAAGAATGAGTCGCCAAACTTTTGACTGATATTGAAAGGAAGAGTATGTATTTACCATCGTCAGTACAGTAAGTACTTTTAATGACAGTCTAAATGACATGAGCATGACGCTAAATATTTAGTGACTGCTGCAGTAGCTGTTTGCATTAATCATTGGAGAAACATTAGAACTTTGGAAAACTGAATCCATGGCAACAGCCGTTTGAACTCTGAACTCAACCCTTTGAGGAAGCTGTGTAGATTGACATGCATGGATCACTCCATCTGCTGTGTGATCATATCACGTTTTTCTCTTTGAAAATCATCTGTCGTTTCACTCTACCATCTGTATTTAACAGATAAATGGAAACAGATTGGCAGGTAAAGACAGACGGGCAGACACATGTGTTCAAGGCTGACTGAAGATTGTGTTTGGTGCTCCCAGCATTTAGTGGGATTAAAAGCCTGTGGCAGAGTCTTAAGTACTAAGACCCACTTTAAAAATGACCCGATGACCTAATGACACAGTGTCTTATGGATCCAGCTTTAATACCAATGTCATAACCAGGTCACAGAGGAGCACAGCACTTGCCCTGTATGTGTTGAATATGTGTCCAGAATTGCATAGTGGTAAGGAGGTTATGAAAACTTTGATGAGGATTCATGCATCACAAATTCTTGAAATTTCCATTAGATTAATAATGTGATAGTACCACAAGTCCATTAGTCATATCAAAGTCTAAAAGCTTAAGCATCAGCTTAGCTGCTTTAAATAACATATTTTTAATTCATTTTTTAATTTGCTCACTGACCCAGAGCTGAATGGAAGTAGGTCATATTTTAATTTTGATTAATAATTTTTGAGATGGCACCTATTCTTTGAACTACCATGGCGTACCTTGTAAATAAATACCGTGGTATATGTCAGTCATATTCAATTATGTTAGCATCTAATACCATTACTGCCCTTGTTTTCCCATAGTACTTTTTTGTAAGGGTTTACTGATTCTTATTAATACACCATCTGAGTTCTGAGTGAGTACAATCAAGAGGATTGTAGTTTATATACTTGCACTCATAATAAAAAATGTGAATAGTTAATGAACAAGAGGCAGGTTTTTGTGTAAAAGATGCACAAATGTTTGGTTAATTCAGTCCAGATGCTTCTAATCTCTAAAAAAAATGAACTGATAATCTGAAAAGATAACTCAATACTTAAAGAAATATCAAGACTGTGCTAGTTGTTGGTGTTCAAGTGCTTTGAGTTGAGCTTTGGTCCCACTCTTCTCTGTAATCCTCTTGAGCAGGAATGAATTTAGGGCAAGTGCGATTAGTGACGGCCCCACGCTCTTACCATATTCTCTAAACAGACCAGTTTAAAGGAAAAAAGGCAAAACAGAAACATAATGCAATGGTTATTAACCAGGGATATGTGCACTGCACAAGGTGCTAAAACAGGTTTCGGGGGTATTTGGAGAGATTTCAAGATTGCAAATGTAAATGTCTAAATAGCAACTTTAAAATAAAGCTATTAGGACAAATATTAGTCAAAAGATTAGATAAATAAAGATTCTATATTTTTCAACTTTTTTCTGTTTCCAAGGAAAGTGTCTCATCAAGGCTGTTTTTCACCAGGACTGAACTGATTCAGTGAAAATGTGAATTATTGTTATTATGGCCATTTTAAGAAAATATTAATGGTAATCTAAATAGTACATAGGCCTACTATAATATGAGTTCAGAGGAATTTTCTGATTTGGTCTTGATAAAGGGGTCCTAACTCATTGGATTTGAGGAAGGAGTGCCCACTCGTCCACTTATCAAAATACTGTATATGTCTTCTTGTCTGTCTGTCTGTCTGTTGACTGCTATCATCAGTCCTGCTCTAGTCTCGCTTCTGTCTGAAGTCTTGTATCCCAGCTCTCTGGAGGAGCTGCTAACTGCCTCTGTTGAAGACGCCTTCAAAGAGCTTCACTGAAAGCCAAAGCACTGAGCTTTTGTAGACTCCAACACTAAGCCAAAGAAAGCACAGTCGATTTTAGCTTTAGCATAGATTAGCGTAAGTTTAGTGGCTACTGTATGTGTGGAAATACTTGTAGGTTGCTGAAAATGCATTGCATTTTTGAAACGTTAATTTAATAACCAATAACAGTTATTACATTAATAGCCACTGTGTTTCATACCAAATACAGTACATATATAAATTACCATTTCTGATCTATTGATTTTCCTTGGTTTTATTGATCTATGGCACATCTTTAAAATGAATCTACTGTGAATGCAAAACCTCATGTATTTTTGTCAATATGGACAAAAATACTATTAAACAGTTGTCCCATTGTCACATTTGGGATCTGTTTTATTTATGATTGATAAATTTTGAACCATAACAAAATCACCGATTCAAACCAAATTATAAACATATTTCAAATTTCAGAATATATTGCATAATTTGGGAACAAATCGTAATCAAATCAATTTTTTAGAGCAAATATTCATGCAATATTTAGCAGTAGTCCTTAGGCTATGGACAGTGAACAAGCAAGTTCTTTGTATGTGCATTTGTTAATTGTTTGTGCGTGTAAGTGTGATGTTCACAGCACTTGCAAATGAAGGATTCTGGTAAACTGGAACATTAGTGTGAAGTTTCTGTGTGCATGCATTATAAAACCAGAGAAATGTTGAGAACATCTCTGTGAAAATGTATCAGAACGTGTCAATTTACAATGAACAATACCCAGCATTGCAAACAGTGCTAATGAGACAGCAATATTAATGTAGGCAAAACTTGGATACTTGTAGAATGTGCTAAATGACAAGAAGTCAGAGATTTTAACATTGAAATAGTTAATTTCCCTGGCACTAGTGGCACCAAATGCTATTGCAAAAATAACGATCCCAAACAGTCCATTTCCCTTTGGTTGGACATACAGGGATTAAACAGGGATTAACAATGCAAATAAAATAGAAGGATATTAAGTAATGATTACTTGATCTTCCTGTTCTATCACTGTTGTGCTTTTAAAATATATCTCCTTAGTTTATTCCCTTGTCTTTGCAATAATGTGCATGCTAACTGACAACAAACTACATAAAAATACAGCGATGAATGAAATGGTACAAATAACTAGTCCAATGGAAGCATTAAAGAATGGAAGGATCACTAGAAGACAATGCAACCTTTTTAAGCCCAGTGTGACATGCACGCATGGGTCGTGCCTCCTTTTCTTTGCTGCTGTCACACACACACACACACTCTGTTGTGAACAGGATGTTGATCAGTGACTGACCTCTGCCATCAATCACCACACACACAATGCACTTCGTTGTAACAATACAAGCAGTTAGCTAATGTCAAACACACACACATACAGAGCAAAGAAAAATAATCTCTCTTAAATCAATGTATCTTAAATCGATGTGTCATGAATCTGTCTGGTACATGAATCTGTGAGTATGTGTATAATCTGTGTAACTGATATGAGCCAGGTTAACTGTGTGCACGTGTATGTCTGTGTAGTCGGAAAGTGGAAATAGTTTGTGGTATTTTATCTATGTGTGCATGTGTCTGTTTTTGAGCTAGCTGTTTTTATTTTTTTGTGGGCAAAAAAGTTCCCCCTGATGAGATACAGCTATTAGAGTTAGTCTACATGCTAATTATAATTAACATAACAATAGAATACAATACAATGTGACCTTCTATTGTTAAACTTTGCAGCACACACACACCAGCAGCCATACTGTATGTGCAGCTGGTGAACGTCTATCCGCCAGCTGTGTTCCGTTATTCTGAGTGTGTGTATGTATGTGGGTGGGTTAATAAAGAGCAGGTTTGTCAGAGACATGAACCACTCTGTATAGAGTGACTGATGAGAACTAGAAAAGGAAGGGTGAAAGATGATAAGATAATCACTGTACGAACAGCACACACTGTGATGCTATGGCCTCCATTGATAACAGATCAGTGTTATGCTGAATGTTCAAAATATTAACTTTAATTGAACCAAGTTTCCAAAATAGTTTTTAAACAACGGAACTGGGGTTTGGAGATACTGTATATCAGATATTCACAACATCCAGTGATTTCCTTGGTGATATAAAATTTGATTTAGTATAGGGACTAATTCTCAATATTAACTAGTTGCTTATTAGCATGCTATTATTAAGATGTTGGCTGTTTATTAGTACTTATAAAGCACATTTTAATTATGGCAAGACCATATTCTACATTCCTAATCCTACCCAATACCTAAACCAACTACCTTAATAACTATTAATAAACAACAGCAATTTAGGAGTTTATTGAGGCAAAAGTCATAGTTAATGGATTGTTAATAGTGAGAATTGGACCTTTTATTTGGCCATTAACATTAAATGACATTAAATTAGTTTTGTGATCCATCCTCACTTTCAGAAGTAAGATTTGTATTTAACTCTACACATCCCTGAACACTTACATTTGTATACCCAGATATATTTTTGACTGTATTGTCTAGCCCTTGATGGAACTCCAGAATGCTCGAGGTTGGTGTTCTCTTGGACGCAGCTGTTAAAGGGTTTTTTCTGTACAGCTGTTGAGTTCATCTATTAATCAAGACTCTCAGGAGTGAGGAGAGTGTTTGCAGTTTACTTCCTCTATTTGTTTAATGTGGGGCCTGAGAAATCACTCAGTGGAGCTCCTATATTTTATTGTTACTCACAGACTCTCACCACACTCCAAACCCTTAGCCTGTCTGCAGTCGAGTCAAGTTAACCCTGATGTTTTTACACTCTCCCCTCCAGGCCACCTGTCATAACAGATTATATCAAACAGACCCCTTGTGTGTGGTCAAGTCAGATTTCATTTGGAAATCTTTCTCTAGAGTATTTTGTCTAGCTCAATTAGCATAGCATATCATTAGTAATACCTGTGTCTTAGAGTTAAAAAGACTGATCAAATCTATCTTGAATACACATTAATTAGAGAGGGAGAATCCAATTTTGTGAAGAGGATGTAGAGTTACATTACTGTTCAAAAGTGTTTGTTTGTTGAGCACCAAATCAATATATTAAAATGATGTATGAAGGATCATGTGACTGAACACTGGAGACTACTGAAAATTAAGCTTTGCCGTTGTAATATTTCACAATATTACTGTATTTCTAAACAAAATGCAGCCTGTGTGAGCATAAGAAGCTTACTTCAAAAACATTAAAAAATATTACCAATCCCAAACTTTTGAACTGAACAGTAAAAAATATATATAATAAAAACTATACGAAATGCTACTGAATTAGTCACAATTCAGTGTGTTTCTGCTTTAACAGCATGACAGCAATGGTTACAGTGAACTACACAATTGATTTACATTCTGTAGTTGTTGACAGGTGAAAAATAACTGCAATGTGATCTGACATGAAGTGATAGACACTGATAGTGAGCTAAATTAGTAAACATATATTCACAGCCCACTATCAGACTGTTGTCATATAACCTGTCCACAACAATCAGACTCAAAGTCCTATAAGTATAGAAGCAAGAGAAGCACACACACTCACATAAACCCAGCACCCTGCAATGGAATAAAACTCTAGAATTACTTTTAAACATGAGCTGTAGGAATGATCTTCCATTTTAACCTCAGGAAAACAAAGATATGTGTTTGTCAGTTTGTCATGTTTTTCTTGATGATTATCAATGATTTAACTAAATACAAGGCCTTTTGTAATGACACTTGTGAGATGATACTAATCTTATAGCTCATATGCATAGCAAAACTGTTTTTATATGCTCCATTACCTGGGATAACTTGACACGTTTTCTTTTTTCCATGAAGAGACAAAGGAGTGTGCTTTTTATGTCTGTTTGATTGATGTGCATCTGTTCTATTTCAAAGCCATGTGTTAAATAGCTATTTAAATTTTAATTGTACACTGTAACTGTGATTTTAGATTAATGTGTATAGTGCACTATACTTTCTTCACCATCTCAGTATTATAAAGGATAATCAAACAATGTCATTCGTGAATCATAATTATATAGCAAGTCATGACCCACAATGACATCATTTACAGCCACGTCTGGTGTGCTGTCACTACCTTTATAATAAGACACACCAGAGTTTTTATGGTGTTTGAAATGCATGAGGTGACATTTATTACATTCGTCTTGCAAGAAGTCTTGCTTTTCTTTGCTATCCATCTTTTTTCTTCTCCCTGACTCTCTGAATTTGCTTTATCAATTCAGCCACTCGGCTGCATCTGCAGTCTCCACAGTAACCATGAAGCGATCATGAGGAATAAATCATGGCTTCAGCGTTTTATTCTGTCTGTTACTCCTGACACAGCAGATAAGCCTCAGAAAATTCCCAGTGGGGAAATCACAGTAGGAATGGCCATTTTGGATGAGTCAAGGTTGAAGGGCTACTGGAAAATTAAACCAGGTGAATAATTAGAGTCTGTGTTTGAGCAATGCAGGGTTTTCCTTGTTGACACATAGAGAAACATTCATTAACAGACAGTGTAAAGCTGCCTTTTCACTACCTCACACAAACCACAGACCAGAAGTCATTCATTTCCTGTGGAGAGTAATACAGGAGCCGCATGGAGTTCTGATCATGTATTTATATGTGCAAATTTCAGGTTCAGATTTGAGCATTGGGTGCTTTGAAATACTTGAACTTATGCGGTTAGACCTTGTGTGACCACCAAACTAGTAATGTATTTTTAGTTAAAACTATGAGATTTGAGAAGAACAAAGTGAGAATTGCAATTTTTTATGTTTACAAATGTCATGCTTTAAACACTATTTTTGTAAAAATGATTAAAATAAATTGTCTGAAAAAATAATTTTAGAATTGTTAAATAATTATGTACATAGATTAGCACAAGAAAACATACTGGTTTTTTTTTTTTTTCAGACATATTGGAGCTAATTTTCACAAAATAAACCCTTCCAGAACCCTGATGCAAAAGCATGCAAAGAAACTGCAAAAACCTCAATCAAGATCAAGTATTCCATTATAGTGTTATTTCTGTCAGTAGCTAATTCTGTTTACATTAACACTGTAAGCTGCTTTTTGGAATACTATTGTAGTCTTTCTCTCTGTGATTGACAGATTCAGTTTTAGTGTACATTATTCAGCAGTAGTGAACCCCTCTCCTTCTAAAACGGCAATTCCCAAAATCCCTCAGCAGCCAGAGCCAATCAGAGAGCATTTATGCTGCCCACTCAACACACCGTTTGGCCATACAACACGGCAGAGAAAGAGAATGATGGAAATCAATACGATTTTTTGGAGTTTGGGCATGAGAAGGCAGTAAAGGAGAAACAAAATATTTTACAGAGTGGTAAGAGGAGAGACCAGTACACCGAATTCACTCCTTCCCTCATCTCCCCCCTTTTACCCTCTCTCTTGTTCGTCATTCATGATTAATGTGCTGAGACTGAATGAATGATTAATGACGGGAGGTTGGCTTTGGCTGCTGTATCAGCCTATGACAGTGTGGCGCTGGAGCCTTAGTGACAAGATCCATTGCTCTGTATTTTACCATTTCAACTTGGCTGTGTTTGTGTGTGTAAGACTGAAAGAGAATTTTGAACATTTGTTCTTGCATCAGTTCCTGCTGAGCATCACTAAATGTGTCTTCGTTGTCTGTTTCAGTCACACTCAGTCTCTCGCTCACACACACATACTCCCTCACAGACGAGTGGTCAGACACACAGTTGTAAGGGATTGGCGCTTGGTTTGGGGGATCGAGGGCAGATGGTCTAGCTCTAGGAACCAACACCACATCGGTATGCACAGCAGAGTGGGAGGAAACATTTCTGGAAGGTCCTGGAGGAAAAAGGAATTGGAGAGTGACATGAGGACATTTAGCAGGACCTTGCCTAAAGCAATTGTCTTTGTCTGTTTCCATCTACTGCCTCCATCATTCACTTTTCACTTCTCTGTGTCACTCATTGGGAATGACAGCTAGAAATGATGGAAGAGGGTGGGGTTTGTTGTTGGCAGATAGTGTTGCACAGATTGAGAGAGAGTTGGATGGAGTGGAAACTGTTTGTTTGTTAGCTTGAGCTGTACAACTGATTTTGATGTCGAAAAGCAGGTTTGTGACTGCAAAGAAAATTGCTGAGGCATTCTTCTGACTTCATTGGATAACACGGGAGCTTTTTTGCATTTTGTGTCTGCAGAGGGCCTTACAAATATATTTTGCTGTCCAAAGGGTTGCATTTCATATAAAAATGGCTACTTGTGCTGTATGTGTTTGTTAGGTGTTGTTTGTTGAAGATAAAGTGTACAGTTTATCATAGTTCCGGTCTGTGTGTGTCCATGCACTATCACACATCCTTGTGTGTTACAGAGTATTAGTGAGGTATCAGAACATGACACATTTAGCTTGGTAGCTGTCAAATATTAGCTTTAGAAGGAGGTGATTATCTTGCTGTATTAAAAGGATGTTCATCCACGCTTAGCAAGCTCATTGTAAATATGTGTGTGTGTGTGTGTGTGTGTGTATGTGTGTACCTGGTATTCCCTGCATTATGGGGACCAATTGTCCCCACAAGTATTGGAATAATAGTAATTTTTGACCTTGTGGGAACATTTTTGGTCTCCATGAGGAAAACAACTTATAAATCATACAGAATGAAGTTTTTAAAAATATATATAAAATAGCAGAAAGTTTTGTGTGAGGAGTAGATTTAAGGGTAGGGATAGAGTAGGGGGATACAGTTTAACAGTTTGTAAAGTAAAAAAAAAAAAATAAATAAAAATAAAACATTACATCTATGGAATGTCGCCATAAACATGGAAACCTGTGTGTGTGTTTGTACAGGTTTATTTGCTTATTTGAGGACATAAATGTGTATAATGACATAGGTATTACAATGTGAACATGGTTTATGAGGACACAATACATACTAAATTGTGTTGTTGTTTCTTTTCTATTTTTTGAAAATCTAAAAATGTAGAGTTTTCTGTGATGGGTAGGTTTAGGGTAAGGGGATAGAAAATACATCTTGTACATTATAAAAGCACCCACCTATGGAGAGTCCCCGTAAACCACATATACAGACATGTATGTGTATAAGTGTGTGTGTGTGATGGTGAAAAGAATATAATGTTAGAAGCCTAATGCAAGCAACCACCTAACAATGCTTAAGCAAACACTCAGGACACCTAAGCAACCATATGACAGCATAAAAACCACCGAGAACACACTAATGCCCAAAGTATACTTCCGTTTTGATGTGAACACAGCTAAACGTTTTTCATTTGATAACCTACATGAACACAGGTGGTCAACACTTACATACTAGAACTTTCATTCTTGTCCAGCCTGTGCTATTTCTTTTCAGAAGTTATGACAGATAAAAATGTCTTTGTGCTTGTTTAAACTAGAGTTGTGGTTATCTCCTAACCCCCTCACAGAAATGCTTGTCAATGCTGGCATGTTGTGGCCATCTCCAGTAGTTTGTTGTTGTTGTTCTGTCTCATCCATTTCCTTCTCTCTTTTATTTATTTATTTATTTATTTATTTTTTATATATTTTTTATTTTGATTGCAAAACATCGGGCCAGGGTAGAGTTGCCATATTGTGTAAAAACTAATTAGCCCAAAAATATTCAAAGCCCATGTGTGAGCTAAGCATACAAAGAATACATGGTTAGATAAATTTGTCTATGAGTGTACAATATGATTACTTTTACATAACGTGCACTGTACTTAAAAGCTAAAGAGTACTCTGGCCTTAACAACTACATAAAATAGAAATATGCTAAAACCACTCATAACACCTTAACAATGCCCTAGCAACCACATACAACATCTTAGCATTGTGAACATATTGTCACTATGCATGGGAAATCACTGCTCACATTTTCTTCAGACGCATGTGCTGCATTCATGCCATGTCGTAATTATTGTAATTCCGAAATGACAACACGTGGAGCTGTTCACACCCCTGGACTCAGACTTGGAGCTATCGCATTATCAATGCCTAAACATAGCACGTAATGAATCTGAGGTGGTCAGGTAGTACTAGTTGTAGCTCTCAGAAAAGTCCCAGTTCACAAGTTGTAATTACGAGTTCTACGAGGATATGAATGCTTTTTTCAAGTTCGTATTTCGTAATTACGGTACTTACAATATGCACCTTTAGGCATATCCCCTAAAGGCCTGTTCACATCAAAATAAATGTTCGGCACAAAAATCCAATATGGCTATAATCATCCGCTGTGATATGTGTCTTTTCAAACCAATGTAAATGAAATGGCAAATGGCTGGAAGAAAATGCAGTTTCACTCTTTCGCAGTAGGTGGCAATTATGGAAAAGCAGAAATACAGCAGTACACAATTACAACACTGTAATGATGTTTGCATATAGAGATATTGCTATGATATTGCTCTGACTGATATTTGTCATAATTGCCTTTAATTGTGTGTTCTGTTCTCAAAATGTTGCAATAAAAACACACATTTTCCATTTTTTCCATCTGCTTGTCATAGCAAAGTCTGACAACTGTTTCAAACAGCCGTTCAGATTTTTTTCACCTATCTTTAGACGGCATTCGAAAGTTCTTGTCAACTGCCATCATTCAAATAAAATGTTTATCACCAATTTCTTGCACCAAAAAGCCATCTTAGTTTGAACAGGCCTTAATAAATAGGGATTGTTTTTAGTGTGGTATATATTTTTGTTCAAACATTTCTATGCAGGCCTGAACTTAAAAGAGTATGTGTGCAAATAGAAGAGGGAATGTTGCATGATTGACTCAAAGATTGAGAGTAGGAGAATCTCTGTTTAATGTCGTCCCATGAGTTCAGACACTGAACAGACGAGACACGTGATATTAACAGTCTGGGCTGCATTTCCCAAAAGCATCGTAAGCTTAAGTACATCTTAGATCCATTGAAACCAATGGAGCTACGATCGACTTAGGCTCACGATGCTTTTGGGAAACGCAGCCCTGATCTGCTCTAGAAATGAGCATTCACTTAGTACATAACATTTCTGTTGGTTTCATGTCGAGAACAACTCGTACAGATCAGACTTTTATGTTTCTTTGTGTCACTTACTGATACTCTGACACTCATATCACACTACAAGATGAGTGTGATCCATCGTCTTCTCAAACCTGCCGTCCTCTTTCTCTCGCTGTTTCTATATATATTTCTCTAATCTCTTAAATACACAGACATGGTTGTGATTGCAGTAATGGAGCAAATGAGTGCTTCACATTTAAAATAAAAAGGAACAGATTAAATGCAGTGTAGTGCAGATGCTGTATTAAATTCGCCATGGGCATCAGATATAGCACATTTTAAACAGCATTAAAATTTCAGAGCCTCAACCCACGTGCTAATATACATATCTGAACAGAATTACTAATCTTCACCAATGCTAAACAGACATTCAGAATGTGTGTATGTAAATGTTTGGCTATTCTTGTAAGAAAATATCCTCACAAATATAGTAAAACCAACTTTTAACAACATTTAAAGTGGTCTTCACTACTTCAAAAGGTTCACAAATCATATTTTGCTGTAGTTTGATGAGTCAGTTTGATGTCAGGCTTGTGTGAGGGTTAGGGTATAAGGGTAGGGGTTCTAAACTCTGGCCCTCGAGGTCCGCTTTCCTGCAGAGTTTTGCTCCAACCCTGATCAAACACACCTGAACAAGCTAATCAAGATCTTCAGGATTATGAGATAGTTACTGGTAGGTGAGTCTGACCAAGGTTGGAGGTAAATTCTGCAGGAAAGTGGACCTTGAGGACCAGAGTTGAGAACCCCTGGTATTGAGTGTAGTAAATATCATTATTTTAGTATGAATATCTTCAAAGGTCTGTGTGAGCATAAATGCAATGAAGAAAGTTGTCTGTTTTTATTTTTAATATATATGACTTATTGAAAATTGCTAGGATAAATATTTCGATATATGATATTTAATCCATGCTTCTTTCTGTTTCTCAGCAGATATTTCCAGACTTGGTTCCGCTGATTTTAGTGGCGTAAATAACTTCAGCACCTTCCTATTGGACCGTGTGACTGGGATGCTCTACCTTGGTGCACGGGATGCAGTCATCGCTGTGGATACTGCTAATCTATCGAAGAGGAAGATGGTGAGCTCTCTTTTTTTCTTGCAGTGAATGTTACACATTTTCCTAAAGGTCTGTCTTTATTATTTATGTAGTAACACTTTATGGTTACATTTGTTAACATAGTTAATGCTTTAATGGTATTATGAACTAACAATTAACTAGTAATGAATTATAGCATTTATTAATCTAGAGAATGCTTCCTAAACCCGGAAATGTCTTTGCATTTTTGCATTTCCAGTTTCACTGTCCCGATGTCAATGATTCTTCAATTCTTTTTTTTTTTTCGTTAAATCACTGAAATAAGGTCTGGTTAACACAAAGCTCAAGATATTTTCACATTTTATTCTATATGACATAAAACACAAAGAGGAAAACACATCTACTTACTAGTTTGCTTTTTTACTCAAGCTGTATTTTTAATGGGTTTACGCTCTCGCTCTTGCTAATTTGCCAATCTGTAGATTTTAAATAAAGACCAAAAGAGTTATCAGAAGCTTAGTGGTGGTGATATCGAAGTCAACCGTTGTGTAGTTTGTTTTATAGCTTCTTTGTAGCTAGTTTTTTTTTATTTTTTTTATTTTTTTTTTTTTACTTCTGTTGATTGTATTTATTGGCTTCAAAATTCATAGAAGTTGGGTTCAAGCTTGAGTTAAGCTTATTGTCAGGTGTTACCAAATACGCTAATTGAGGCAGCTGATACTTTGCAAAGACCCTTAGTTGCTGTTGCTACTTTCTTCAAGCCACTGCACTTTCACACCACATATCATCTTCTCACGCAGTGAAAAATACATTGTATAGCAAAGAGGACACTAACAACATGCTGACAGACAAGACAGCTTTCAAAATTCATTTTTTTTTTTTTTTTAAGAAAACAAACAATAAATATAATTTTGTGGCTCTTTAATGTGTCGTGACAGATCGCTGTAGCACCTCAGTTCAAGCGGCACGTGAACCGGTCATTTCTTACTCTTTGTTAGCTATAGCACAAAATAAACTTGAATGAACATCAGACGGTACCTTGTTTCAAATGCGAAAAGATGTCAGTACACACCATTTTTCAAGTTCAAGTCCACCAACGTTAATCTACTCTCCGGTCTGGTTTGTTTGTCAAACAAAATGGCAGATTATGATTGGTCAGATCAAGCCTCCAGGCGAAGGGTCAGTTGTGTTTGTTTAACTGTCATAATGAAAAAGATTGAATTAAAGTGGAAAGATTAAATCAGGTAAATCATTACATAAAATGCTTTGTGCCAAAGAACAACATCCAAACTGCACATTAACACACTCACATAAAGTCATCATAACAGACAGCCCAACAGGATTCAATACACTGCTTTTCATCAAGCTAAACTAGATGATCTCATCCCTGGTTGCTAGTGCAGCTCTCTAACCAAATGAACCCTCCCCAACGTCCCTCCCCTTTCCCCCAGCAGCCACATCTCACTGTCTCCTATCATCACAGTCAAAATTCATCACACACTGTAATGTGGCTTCACGTCAATTTACCCTCAAGCACGCACAGAGCCCAGGACATGCTTGAAAGGTACCTCCATCTGCACTGTTCATTGTCTGGAAGCAAAATTACTCTGTGAAGTGTCATGTAATATTAGATATTAAGATTAAGGAGAGCTACTGTGGTGAGATCATAGCACTGATATCATGATAACTCATTTCCTGTGCTTATATGTACAGTCTTGTCCCAAGGCAAAGTGTTTTAGATTTTTGGGGTTAGAATTTTTATTTTTAGCTCATTGAGAACATATATTATTTTAACCTCATTTCAATGTAAAGAATAATGTTCAGACAACCAATGTTCAGACAACCAGTTAATAAAGAATTAATGGACATGAAATATTGGTTTGGTTTGAAATTCTTTGATTACGTGAATAGAAAGACCACGGGGTGCCATGACAGATGTGGAAATACCAAAGTGTAGAATCTCAGTATACTATATGATTCTGATTGATCAGTCATGGCATTCTGCCATCAAATAATTTTGTATAATGATTCTATTTGTCTTTATAATCTGTATATTTGACTATATTCTCATATCACTCTATTGTCACTTTAATCTTACATCAATATTTTAATGTCTGTTTATTTATTTTGTCAGTTATGTAATATTTGGTTTGTGCAAAGAGCAGGACAACACACAGTCTGACAGACAGTATTTTGTTTGACAGAATACTGATGGCCACACAGTGACCAGGATCTGTCAAACTCCAAAAATGACAATTGGTCTATAGGTGCTGTCACATTTACCATTGTCCAGACATCCAGACATTAGGAATCCATGTAATCTGGATTTTTTTGTGAGTGTGAAAGATTTCTGGACACAGATTATGCTACAGGTTATAGCTGGTCACACAAATGTTCCGTGTTGACCAATAAAAAGCTGTTTTGTTTGAAAGCAACTTCTTTGTGAGAAGTTGGGGGGTGGGTTTGGGGGTTTGTCCTACTTAATATGTTGGTTTGCATTTTCATGTATTAGCATTTTGTGTGTGTGTGTGTGTGTGTGTGAGAGAATTTTTTTTTTTTTTTTTTTTTTGTGAGAACTATATCTTAAAATCTGTTGTTTAATATTATGTGAATGACCACAAATGCTATTTTCTGATTTTGGCTGAATATATTAATATATTTGATACCTAAATAAATAACATTTACAGGCACTGAATATACATTTTAATGTGTTATGTTGTGCGTATTCATGGCTTACATGGTTTCTTTTTAACCAGCAAACAATCTGAAGTACTGATCTCTCTCTCTCTCTCTCTCTCTCTCTCTCTCTCTCTCTCTCTCTCTCTCTCAATATTTATGTAGATTGAGTGGAGTGTTCCAGAAGAAAAGAGGAAATCTTGTGTTGCTAAGGGAAAAACAGAGGTAAACTCATAGTGTATGGTGTGTGTGTTTGATGTGGGGGGATGTAAAGAGCTCAATAGCAAGCAAACAAATGATATGAACCTTGTGAAAGGGTTGGAAGAGATCCTACTTCCAAAATCCACCATTTTCCTGCTTTGTTTATTTATTAGGAATGTTTTTAAGGGTGCCATTAGCACTGGACCAATATGACAGTAGTCACACTTTCACTGACAATCAGCAACGTGGATGCAGCATCATTGCAAAATTAAATATTTTCAGTTGCAGATACCACTGTAGAAAATTATGCACTATTCACAGAAAGCAATGATTAATTTATTCTGCGAGTAAAAGTGTCCAATAACAGGGGGGTTGCCAAAATAAGTAATGCTGTTTTTCTCAATTAAAATTTATTTCTTAATGTTTAAACCTTTTTAATAATAAAAAAATAATATATACCGAGTGCATATTTACTCTTTAGTATTGTTTCCTGTGTGCTTGTCATTCTCTCTGTCCTTCTCTCACTTTAGGGTGGCACATGCGGCATGTGTGCGTGTGTGTGTGTGTGTGTGTGAGAGGGATAATGAGCTCACTTATTTGTGGTTAGCATTCATTGCTACATTGATGGGGGGTGGGGCCTGTGGGTGATTGACAAGTGGGCTGAGGCCCCAATGGGGGAGGGTCAGAAAGGGTGTGATTAGGCAAACAAAAGGTATGTCGTGATAGAATAGAAGAGAGGAAACAAAAAAAAAAAGAAAGATATGAAGTAGTGAAGCTAACTGACCCTGGAGACTTGCGACTGGTCATTTGAATGAACACTTTTTCCCTTCACTTTTAACACATTCACATTCGATTCAAACACATGGAAAACTCTAAATCGATACGGGCTGGGCTCTCATTAATCTTTATTGATGTACTTAATGGTCTGTCTAGTCCTGAAATTGAAACTTTTCAAGTAACGCCAGCTGGTTTTAATCAAAATTAGAGCCTGCCATATGTGATAGGATGCATTTGTGAATGAAAACCTCTTGTTTGCCTTATACTGTGAAATGTCAATCATTACCAATTAACTGTGCCCTTTGAAGGATAAAAAGGGGAGGTCTCACTGTAGAAAATGCTCTGGGGTCTCAGATACAGCCCATTGGGGTTCAGGTTACCAATCACTGTTATTGATACAGAAACTCTCTTGTTCTTCTCAGCAATGGTTTCAAAGTGACACATTCTCATAAGTCAGGGGTGTCTATCCTGGTTCTGGAGGGCCAACGTCCTGCAGAGTTTATCTCCAAAGTCTTCCTGCAAAGTTTATCTCCATCATACCTACACTCTTAAAAATAAAGGTGCTTCAAAAGGTTCTTCAAGCGATGCCATAGAAGAACCATTCCGTCAAAAGTTCTTCAAAGAACCATCTCTTTCTTACCTTTTTATAATCTGAAGAACCTTCTTTTACCACAAAGAATCTTTTGTGAAACAGGTTCTTCAAATGTTAAAGGTTCTTTATGGAACCATTTAGACAAAAAGGTTCTTCTATGGCATCGTGAAGCACCTTTATTTTTAAGAGTGTACCTGGTAGATTCTAGTAATCCTGAAGACCTTGATTACTATTTAAATTACTAGTAAGTGTGTTTAATTGGACATTGGCCATACAGGATCAGGATTTGGACACCCCTGACATAAGTTGTGAAAAGCAACAGTGCTCTTAAGATATGTGACATCCTGAAAAGGCCTAGAATGTTAATTTTAATTGTTGAAGAGTCTTATACACTTTTAATTTTACACTACTAATCAAATGATTCAAAAGAGAGCTGCAAGTGACCTTGACTGTAATTGCTAGTTAAATCTCAATTAATTTGCTTTTAAATTTGAAATGTATCTTTGTCAGTAATATTGTAACATATAACACAAAAGATTTGATAGTTTATTTACATATATCTGTAAGATTTTTGTTTGTTTGTTTTTGAAAGAAGTCTCTTTCACCAAGGCTACAATTATTTGATGTACAATACAGTAATACTGTGAAATATTATTACAATTTAAAATAACTGCTGTGTATTTTAATACATTTTAAATGTTTTTTTTTTTTCCTGTAATAACAAGTATATGTTATTTGTCTTACAATATGTCTTGCTTTACTCTGCTGCCCCTCACAGGACGATTGCAAGAACTACGTCCGTCTGCTGGAGTTTTTGGGTGATGGACGCATATATGCCTGTGGGACCTTTGCCTTTGACCCCCAGTGTGCATTTATTGTAAGTTTGTGCGTTTCCACAACTACACAGACTCAAGTCTTGTCATACTATTAAGTAGGACAATTAAAAAGAAATGCACAAAATAAGACAGCTATAGCCTACATATCTGTGGTATATGACTATAAGTGTGTACTCCTCTTTCTCTATTATATTTTCTTCTTCGTCTAATTTTTGCTCATTTCTTTATTTACGGACAGACAGAAATTACATTTATCTGCCTTCTCTGCCCCAATTAGAACATCTCTTCATTCTCTCTGGAGAAACATGAAGATGGTAGCATGAAGATGGAGACCGGGAAAGGGAAATGCCCCTTTGAGCCCAGCCAGCATTACACAGCAGTCATGGCAGGTATGAAACACATGCTTACTTGGCTTTCTAAATAAGGCCATACGGTGTGTGTATATATATATATATATATATATATATATATATATATATATATATATGCATACATACATACATACATACATACATATATATATTTATATATATATATATATATATATATATATATATATATATATATATATACATATATATATTGCTTTTGGATATGGCTCTTGGTTACTTGGTATGCATTTGTACCATAAACATGGCTATAGCCTGATTCACTACAGTCTTCCTTCAGTGGAGTTAATACTGATTGCCAGTGACATAATATGATTGCTGTAGCCAATCAAGATTGACAAAGGCTTTCCCATAGCATCAACACCATAATGCAGGATCTCATCCCCTTCTCAGGGATCCAGGTTATATACATAACCCTAAGATGTTTTCTTCTTAGAGGCCATTGGCAGGCCTCTACAGTGTAGGTGATTTCAGGGTGCCATTCTCGTGGAGACATTTGGTTCTTAAAATGTTTTAACACAAAACACATTGAAAACAAAGAAATGACTTTGTAAAAAGTTTAAAAATAAAAATATCTTTTTTATTTCTCTCTCTCTTTCAGGAGGGATCCTTTACACTGCTGCCACAAGTAACTTTCTAGGCACAATGTATGACATTTCCAGGGCAACAGGCATCGAGCAGGAACGCATCCGCACTGAACAATCAATCAATTGGCTTAGTGGTAAGACACTCATCCATCCATCCATTCATCCAGATACAGACATTTACACATTAAACCCATCATTTAATGTGAATTTACTCCCAGATTGTGTATAACCACACTCTTTGTGACTCCTCTCTGTTTCTGAACTCAGATCCAGAGTTTGTCAGCTCTGCCTTCATCCAAGAGGATGAGATGAATAATCCTGCTGGTGAAGATGACAAAATTTACTTTTTCTTCACTGAAGTAGCTAAAGAATATGACCTTTACGCCAAGGTCAAAGTGCCCCGAGTGGCCAGAGTCTGCAAGGTAGGAACTAGAGCTGGTCTGTTTTCTTGTCTAGTCTCTCTAGTTTTTTTATGGTTTGGCTTGGTTGAAGTTTCAGAGGGATGTTGTACAGTAGTTCTGCTGTCAGCTGTTATGTTATGCAATTGTACTGTTCCAGTTGAGTTCAGATTTCTTCAGTCATAATGCTCTTCTATTCTTTGCAATCTGTCTGTTTTTCATTATTCATTTTCTATAATATCTGATCTATTTTGGACTCTCTCTGTTTTCCAGTCTGATGTAGGTGGTATGAAGACTCTGCAGAGGCGGTGGACGACGTTTCTGAAGGCCCAGCTGGTGTGTGAAGATCGAGCAAGTGGACAGCGATTTAACGTTCTGACTGATGTGTTCACTGTACAGCACCAGCCTGGAGACCCCAGCAGCACACACTTCTATGGCATATTCACCTCACAGTGGTACTTTGTTCGGTTTCATTTCTGACCTGATTTGACCTTCTGTGCTGCATTCGTTTCTTTTAAGTTTTATTTCTCCATGATTGTTGTTTTGTGTATTTGTCCTGTTGATATGTAATGTGTAGGGAAAGAGGGGAGCTGTCAGCTGTGTGTGTGTACAGTCTGGAGGAGATCACTAAGGTGATGAATGGACCCTTTAAAGAGCTGAAAAAGACCTGTGAGAACTGGATTAACCCAGAGCCCATACCAACACCCCGACCAGGACAGGTATACAACTGCACACTCAACACCATACCGTACCATATAATTAATATTATACAATAGATGTAGTTCATGTGTTATTTTATTCACAGTACATACAGACACTAACAGAGCAATACTATTGTAGTCATTGGTACTCACGTCACCAATGATGTTGTAATTTTTGGATCATGTCACTTAAGGTACATGGTGTACATGAGTACATCAGATGACCACTTCCCCCTCACTTAATTCGGAGCATTAGTCAAATCTACCCAACACTGAAAAAATAACCCACAAAATGACTCAACAGGCTCAACCAAGTGTTTAGGTTGGAAAAAAAAAAAAAAAAAAACCATATACCCAATCAAAATATATAATTAGTATATGTGTTTGCTGGAAAACCAACCCATGAACTTAGAGTTGTTAGCATCATGTTTCACTAATTATCTGTAATGATCTATTTCCTTTCTTCTTTCATAACTCTCAGTGTTTGAATAGTGCTCTGATTGAGCAGGGCTTTGAGTCCTCCCTGAAGCTGCCAGATAAAGTGCTGACATTCGTGCGTGATCACCCTCTTATGGAGAACAGTGTGGTGGCAGCACCCCTGATGATCAGAAATGGCATCACATACACTAAACTTGCCGTTACCTTAACAATGGCCTCCAGTGGCCTGAAGCAACACATGACCACTGTTTTGCACCTTGGAACAGGTAAGAGATATTAAACAGAAAATTAACATTTAAAATCATCAATAATCATTTAATCATCATGTGTGTTTTATATACATGTGCATGTGTTGATAGATCATGGAGAGCTGCACAAAGTCGCTGTAGTTGGTCCGAATGCAACACTTATTGAAGAAGTCCCTCTGTTTTCTGCACAGGAGCCAGTGAATAACATATTGCTATACAAAGTAATGAAATAAGTTTTTATGTTGTTTAATGTGGTCTATTTTATTATTATTATTAGTGATATAAAACAATACTGTATGTTCAATCTGAATTCATAAATTTTGCCTCCCTCCTAAATCATGTTACTAATATTTAGGGACCAGTGAATGGATTAACTGATCCTCTCTGTCTCTGCTGTATAGGATGAGGCTCTGGTGGGCACTCCTCTCTCTCTGGTGAAGTTACCCATAGTGGGTTGTTCTATGTACTCTACCTGTGAGGTGTGTGCACGTGCCCGAAGTCTTGGCTGCGTATGGAGGCATAATGAGAGAGATTGTGTTTTGAAGTATGTCACACACAAACACTCATTCACACAAAAGCATATAAGAACACACAGACTGAGTCTTCCTTTGTTCATTGTCGTCACACTGTTACATTTATGTTTCAGGCCTGGTGAAGTGGTAGAAGATGATGATTTGGTCAGGCAATGCAACAAAGGTGAAGGTAAGTCTGACAGTGGTACCTAATATCTATATTCCATACCTGTGGCATGCTGCCGATCTCCACAGACACTCATTTCATCTCTGTGTTTATAAATGAACTAGAAAAATTTGATAGTAAATATACTTTCAATTGAATTAGGTTTAAAAGCAGAAATGACTTGTCGAAAATTTACAAAGTATATTTTGAGAGATGCAATTTTTGCAAAGTATATTTACAAAGTATATTTTGAGAGATGCAATTTTTATATTTATCTTTTTATTCGTAAGAATAGTTGTGTTGTATCTTTATGTGGATGTTCTTTGTAAAAAGATAATCATTGTAAAAAGTACACATCAATTTTTAATTTAATTGAAAATGATTTTATAATTAAATAAGTCTCTTATATTGTAATATTGGGTAGACAATGATTTGCTATTAACTGAATACAATAACTTGCTTTGGTTAGGGCTATGAATACAAGCAAAGATGTACATATATATAAAGCTAAACATTCAGTAAAATATATTAAAATAGAAAACATATTTTTAATTGTAATAAAATTTCACAATTTTAATGTTTTATTGCATTTTTAATTCAATAAATGCAGTCTTGGTGACAATATAGTGTAGAGCAGGGGTGTCAAACTCAGTTCCTGGAGGGCCGCAGCCCTGCAGAGTTTAGTTCCAACCCTGCTCCAACTCACATACCATGTAGTTTTCAAATAAGCCTTAAAGACCTGATTAGCTGGATCAGGTGTGTTTAATTAGGGATGCATCTAAACTGTGCAGGGCTGTGGCCCTCCAGGAACTGAGTTTGACACCCCTGGTGTAGAGAGAGAGAGGCAGATGAATTGTGACCTATGAATTTTAATCTACTTTTTGTCTGTAACTTTAGGTCTTTGCTCCCCACCTGTAATTGAAATGCGTGTTGTAAAGGATCTGCGTGTCCTGCTTTCTTGTGTGCAACTGTCTCCTCGTCCCTGCCACTGGGACCAACCTCTACATAGTCACACCCGCCGCCACAACAATGACCTGGAGGTGCAGGTCACAGAGAAGAGCCTAGGCACCTACTTGTGTCTATGTGATGAAGCAGGCAGAGATCAGCCACCCTGCCGCAGAGCAGAGTACCAGCTGACCCTTGACAACCCCAGCATGGAGGGGAACGTGGCCACTGCAGGTGGCCGACACTTCCTGGCTTCGCACATCATTTTTTTTGTTGTAGGTTTTGTATTGGGTGGCATCCTGTTGTTTCTAATTTACAAACGGCAAGGTGGCATGAGAGGGGGCGGGCACTCATCATCAACGTTGGAAAAGGGGCGGGACTTGCTTCCTTCTACAGACACACCACAGTCTCCAAGCAGTGCCAGTCTGTTGTCAGAGGCGGTTCCATTAACCGAGAAAAGGAACGGGACACTGAACGGTCATGGACACAATATGCACCCAGCTGGGCACAACAGCAGGCACATTTATTCTAACTCCAGCGGACTGAAACTGCAGGAATCAGCTGTGAACCTAGCAGAGGAGCTGGATGGTAGAGAAAGGGCGGGACCAGATGGGGAGGAGGAGGGATTGGGGGAGGGGCTAAGTGAGATGGAGGAGGAGTTTTCTAAGATGGCTTGTCTAAGAGGAGCACCTCTGGCACAGTGTGAAGAAAGCTCTATCTAAAGACCAGAACACACGTGATTTTTGAGACTAAACTCTGTGAAAGGCTTGCAAACACAGATGGAGGGCTGGAGGAGAAGAGGAAAGCAGACAATCAAAGAAACTGATACACATTCCAAATAAACGATTAACGTACGCAGTCACACAAAGAAACACACAAACAAATAAACTGCATTTGTTGGAGGCTCCTCTACTACTCCTTTACATCACTGTCCAGTCCATTCACTCCTGTGTACATAACATGCTGTGTAGCTCTGTGTCTATCCTACTGTTTCTGCATGTATTTGTTTAGACGAATGGGCACTTTTGTGTACCATCCTCAAAGCCATGCGCACCCACATGGAAATACACAGTCTGTGCATCTCTGTGTGTGTGTAGTTCTTCGTTGCTCGGTTTGTTTCCTCTTTGAGGATTCAAAGTCCAAAAGGACTTTCAGAGAAAAATGACCCCTCTATAGCCCAGAGCAGCATAAAGCCAGGAACAATCTGCTAATTCTGGGCTGATCACTGATAAAATAATTTGATTTGTCACCAAAAAGGGCTTTCAAGCATGAAACCCCTCTGTGATTGATGCTTCACAGCAGCAAATAATGAATGAATGATAGAGATACTGGAAATGTGATTTTTGCCTTACAGATAAAGCGGTTTGAGTTCTGCTAATGAAGGTACTGTGGCCTATGACAGGGCTGGATTGTGAGGTCCCTGCCAGAGAAAGGGACATAAGGGGCCCTCAGAGCATAGAGTATGAGCTGGCGCCCTGGGCCCCTTGATGTAGGAGAATGATTGACATGGACCACCAAAGAGTGTGCCAAGGGGCCTCAAAGGGCCATGATTCGTTCCGGAACTATAGTGCCCTATTTTAAGTGAAGAGAGAAAATGAGTAACAAAACTATTTAGCAGTCTTCTCCTGTATGTCAGACCTGTGAACTGATAGTAGATAGTGAAAATTTAACTTTTCTTGACCACTGCAAAGTCAATCAGTTACATTCAGAGCAAGGGAGTTGTTCTTCTCTGGAATGGGGCTGGCAGTGTTTTGTGGTGTCACGAGAAGCAGTCAAACCACTGGCATCCGTATAGGGACCAGATGTAGCATGTTCTGATCATAATAATCTGCACAGACAAAGGACCCCAAGATGATGGATGTCACTTTATAAAGTTTAGCATGAATGCCTATTGAAACTACAAGGAAATCTTCGAAATGGAAATGAAGAGTGAAGGATTGATTACTGATACATAATTATTGATTGTTTTGAGTTTCCCTTTAAGGACAGAGAATGTGCCTCGTTTGAAGGTATATTTATCCCCAGTAAAGTGCATGATACAAAGTAGCCGTGACTACAGAGCTACAGAATTGTAATAGAATGATCAGGGGCTACAGGTAACCTAAAGCACTCCCAGTACAAAGAGTGTTCTATTTATGTAGCCACAATGATGTCTGTTTCAGGAGTATGTAAATATCTGTGAATATAAAAGAAAATGAGAGTAAGATCTTTTAAAAAAAAAAAAAAAATTATTATTCTTTCTTTTCACCACTTGTTGGGTGGGAGAAGAGTTGGGTTCTTTCTAAGTGTCAAACAATCCCTCTGCCAGCCTAAATGTTGGACCACATTTAAATGCCATTTCCTGCCATATTCCATTAGAATAACTTGGATCTACTCACATTCTCTATTTATTTATTTTGTATTTTTTAAAAATATTTGTAACATTATGTCAAAGTGATGGTAACACTCTGGATTATGTACAATATATCTTGTCTTCTAAATCTTTGTCAGCACTCAATAAAATAATAACAACAGGTACATTCAACCCCATAAAGTCCTCATTTAAAAATCCCGATCTTCTTTTGAGGTGATAGTGATAGTTTAAAATAAACCTTCAACCCTCTCAATGTACCATAGTAAATCTACTGTAGTTAAACTTTATGTTAATATTATTGAAAATAACAGATCATTTAGTGTTACATGCTCTTTGTTGTTTATTCTGAATAAAGAAGTATGTTAATTAATGTACAGATATGTTGTATTCTAAGTTTCTATTTTTATAATTTATATATGATGAAGATAAATGGACATTTGTGTTTCAAACATTTATTGAAGGTGTTTGTGTGAATGGCTGTATGTGTGAATGCCTTGTGATGCTCTTTGGAATAAAATAAAAACTACCTCTCAAAACAGTGTTTTTTTGATAATTCTTAAACCGGGAAAATCCATTGCGGATGTTAACACACACACACACACACACACACACACACACACACACACACACACAGACAGAGTCTGGTCAGCTATCCTTGTAGGGGCTCTACATAGGCATAATGGTTTTTATACCGTACAAACCGTATTTTCTATCGCCCTACACCAACCCTACACCTAAACCTACCCCTTACAGGAACCTTTGTGCATTTTTACTTTCTCAAAAAAAAATCATTCTATATGATTTCTACATTTTTTGTACTCATGGGGACCTCAATTTAGTTCCCCACCGTGACACGAGACCCATGAGTCTGTGTGTATTCAGGTTTAAGTCCCCACCAGGATATATAAACCTGTACACACACACACACACACACACACTTGTTTCACTATCCTTGTGGGGACTTCAATAGGCGTAATGGTTTTTCTGCTGTACAGACCGTATATTCTATTGCCCTACACCAACCCTACACCTAAACTTAGCCCTCACAGGAGACTTTTTGCATTTTTAGATTTTCAAAAAACTTCGTTCTGTGTGATTTATAAGCTTCTTTACCCGTGGGGACCTCAATTTAGGTCCCCACCGTGACACGAGTCCCCATGAGTCTGTGTGTATTCAGGTTTAAGTCCCCACCTGAATAGAAAAACAGGTACACACACACACACTAACTTAACTAAGTTATTGTTTGTAGAACAGCCTGCTTTTTATTTCGTTTTAAACATCCCAAAATATTTCAAGTTAAAAATATAGATTATTTGCTAGCTTATTTCTGTAAAAAGTAAACAACTTTATAAGTGAGTGTTCAAGTCATTTCTCTCTGAGATTTCAATGTACAGTCATAATCTTCTTGGATATTTATAATTAATTATAATATGTTTGCCAAAGATAATGAGATGAAGAATATGGGCAAAATTAAAAGTCAGTTGAAGTACTGTTGTTTTTCTTGTAAAACTCATTTGATTGAGGACAAAGTATGTTAAATGACATCAGAGTGTTGTCTCATTAGACTACATAACTGAGAGACGATCAGACAGACGAAAGGAGTCTGTGGATGTTGTTTTATTTAATGCTGAATTTTCAAATATGCCTTCTGACATCAAAAGGGCCGAGATATATCGGTACTATTAAAAGGGCCAGCAGTGCTGCTCTATTAATGTTTTTCGGTATTTTCTTCAGTGTCAGGGCTGCTGTCAGCTGACGAACTCTTTTCAGATGTTGAGCTGGATTTCATAACGGGGCGGGACCAAATCACTCCGAAACAGCAGAAAAGTGGAGAAAACAAGCCTAAAGGCATTGTTAAACATTGAAAGTATTTCGTAACAATTAACCTTATTAGAGGATCAGAAAATGGAAGGTGAGTTTATTTTGATAATACTTCGTGTTATTTTCCCGCTTCATTTTGTTAGGAATGTAGGCTATAGGCTACGTTTATTTATAGCTACTGCTCAGCTGAATCGAACTGAATATGTCAGCTTTATTTTACGATTTTTTATTTATTTATTTATTTTTTTAATGTAAGTGTTATAATTGCTTTAGTCATGAAACTGTCGACGACAGAAGAACCGCAGATCGAATCTGGAGAAGATCGGAATCCCGGAGAGGTTCTGCACATTCGCTTTCAGAAAACCCCCAATCAAAAACTCAAATACCTGGAGGCTGAGCCCAAAATACTAGGGGTGCGTGAACCTATATCACTTTACAGCTGAACTGCGACAGACTTTTTCTTTGTTTGTTTTGCTTACAACCTGGATGTGAAAATGGCCACTATTCACTACAGAATAACTTTTTTAACGAGGTTTCTTATGCTAATCAAGGCTGCATTTATTTGATCAAAAATACAGAAAAAAATGTGATATTGTGAAATATTACAATTTAAAATAGCTATTTTGTATGTGAATATATTTTAAAATGTAATTTATTCCTGTGATGCAAAGCTGAATTTTCAGCATCATTACGTGTCCCATAATCCTTCAGAAATATGCTTATTTATTGAAAAAAAAGAAAAAAAAAAAAAAAAAAAAAGGTTGTGCTGCTTAATATATATATATATATATATATATATATATATATATATATATATATCTTTTTTTTTTTTGGAATCTGTGATACTTTATTACTTTATTCAAGATCTTTGATGAATACAAAGTTAGAGAAAAAAAGAAAAAAAAGAACAGCATTTATTCTTAGAAATAAATTAGAAATCTTTTGTAACAATATATTCACTACTGTTCAAAAGTTTGGGGTCAGTTTTTTTTTTTTTTTAAGAAATTAATACTTTCATTTACAAGGATGTGTTAAATTGAAAAAAAAATGGAAGAATAGAATCTTATATTGTTAGAAATGATTTCTAGGCTATTTTGAATAAATTCTTTTCTTTTTAACCTTTTATTCATCAAAGAATCCTGAAAAAGGTATCACAGGATCCAAAAAATATTAAGCTGCAGAAATGTTTCCAACAATGATTATAAATCAGCATATTAGAATGATTTCTGAATGATCATGTGACACTGAAGACTGGATAAATGACTGGAGTAATGGCTGATCAAAAAACAGCTTAGCATCAGAGGAAGAAATTATATTTTAAAGTATATCAAAATAGAAAATAGTTATTTTAAATTTTCTGTATTTTTGATCAGATAAATACTGCCTAAGTGAGCATAAAAGTCTTGTTTAAAAAAACATTAAAAAAAAAAAAAAAAAACTTACTGATCCCAAACTATTGAACGGCAATGTATTTATATATATATATATATATATATATATATATATATATATATATATATATATATATATATAACAATGATTTAACTACAAATATCATGGTTTAGTAAAAACAACTGTACATTTGTGATTACAAATGCCATAAAAGAACTGTCCCTTTTGAAATAAAAAAATAATAAATAAATAAATAAATAAATAGAAACCATCACAGAAATTCTAATGGTTTCCACTACAAATACCATTGCAAACATTACAAACCATCAACCATTAAAATAGTTTAAAAATGGTTTCCTGTAATGTGTTTTCGGACATGTTCCATTAGGATTTAGTGGTTTTAACAAGCTACAAATAGAAGGCAACAAATTACCAGTACAGACCCACAGGGACCATTACAGTTTCCATTAAAACCAATACTATTCCCGTTATAACCAGTAAAACCATTGCAAATTCTGTGATGGTTTCTTTTTTCTTCTTCTTTTTTTCCAAACAGGGGTGGTTAATGTAGTAAAACCATGATTAATCATTGTAAGGGTTTTGTGGTTTATTACAGGTAACGCAAATTGCGCTCGCTGTCTTTTTGACATTTATGGTTGTGGTGTTCTATGTGAATGGCATGGCCATGTATACAAATGTGGCCACAATCACAGGTGGCACCGCCTCGATGAGCGTAAGTAGGCCTACACTTCACATTTAACAATAAGATTTTGTTTATTTGTTTATTTTGTTTTGTTTATTTGACATTAGCTGTGTTTCCATTCACCTATTTTTATGCAAATTTTGGAATATCGTATAAAAACACAAGATGGAAACTCCAAGATGCGCACATATTTTAAAACTGCACATAAAAATGTGCTCAATTGAGTCAACTGAGAATTGAGAATTTTTTTTATCCGACTAGAAAACATGCACATAAACTATGATTGGAACACTTTTACTAAATTAACTCTTTGATGTGCATCAAAAAAGTCATGTGACTTTGCGTCAACAGATCATGTAATTGAATAACTAAATTAACAGCGCACCACAGTCCCTTTAAGGCAAGTCATTTGACTTGGCAGCCATCTTTGAAACGCCTGTTGGTCAGCTATAGACCTTATGTATCTCCGCCCCTTTTCAGCACTGCACTTCTTGTTTTCTGTGTTCCGTTTGGATTTCCACAGTGCGAACATAAAATCGTACAAATCCGTGAATGAACCGTTCGTTTAAAAAACTTACCGGTCTACTGACATTTGTTATGAAATTTACCTCGAACATTACAATGCTAATGATAACTTTCATTAACTCTACAATAAGTAAATCCACTTCTCCAGCAAATTACTCTTCAACAGTTATGCTATAGAGCTACTGCAAAAACAGAGTGGTTCACATTTTTACTTACCTACCAAATTTTTCACTGCATGGCCCCTACAAACAAACAAGTTATTTTTTTCATTGTATTTGACCCTTTTATCCTTGCATTCTAATGGATAGGTTTTTGACAGCAAAATTTTAGATTCCAGTGAAATTACATAATTCTCAATTCCAATTGCAATACCGCAGCAAAAACTATTAGCCTAACTAATATAAAAGTATACTTGACCCTCTAACACTCTCTATTCTATTTTATCTGCTTGTTTTTTTCTTTTATTTATTATATAAAGAAAAACTTGACCCTCTAACATTAACACTGAGGGAAAAAAAAAAAAAAAAAAGCACTCTCTATTCTATTTCTGTGCATAAAACCTACCGGCACTAGTCACAGCAATTGATTGCTTCTATTGTTCTCATTTGTAAGTCGCTTTGGATAAAAGTGTCTGCTAAATCATTAAATATAAATGTATAAAGCTCAAACATTACTAAAGACAAGTAAGCACAAAACCAGCACAAGTAAATACAACAAACAACAAAGAGATAAACAGTGCCTGTCTAACAGTAGTAGTAAGGTACAAATTAAATAATAAATTGTTAAATAACAATGCAGTCTTCAATGTATAAATTAAATATAGGTTAATCCTTATTAAAGTTACAAAAGTTGTTTTGTTGTTTGATTAACATTAAGGTGCTGTATGTATTTTTTGACCGTACTAAATCAAAAATACCATAATACACAATACACATGCTTGTTTCTCTGAAAAACATTTGCTACACACAGTTATTTTGCTTTGAATTGTGCATTCCATGTTGGAATGTCTGTTTGTGTGATTCTGCCCACTGCCAACTTACCCAGTAGTATTTCTACACCCCGGGTTGGCAGATGGCAGAAAATGCATAGTACTGCAGCCATGGAAGTGAGCAAACGAACTGGGTCAGTGATCGCAGATTGTACCCTACCTAAAAATATCTCTCTCCCACTTCACTTCCTGTCAGTTCTGAACTATCCTATCATAATAACGGCAAAAATTCAAAAAATAAATCTTTAATTAGGGGGGTGGGATCGAGAAAGGTCCTCAAGTTGCAATTTGAACTCGGGATGCCCATATCTCAATGGCACTGTATGTAAGTGTGCTGCCCGCAAGGCTATCGGTGCTGACATATATAAAAACTAGTGCTGTCAAAATCTGCATGTTAATGTAGGTGATTTTTTTTTTTTTAGTTTAACATGTTAAAACTATTTAATGCAGTTAACGCAGGGGAGGAGCTGGGGTTGGCCACCCCACTCAAAACTGCTGCTTCTGTCTCTTTTTTCTTGATAAGAATTGTCAGAACAGGCGCTAGCCAAACAAGCGCGGAAATGGTACAGGTGACAAGGAGCTTCAGTAAAACAACAGTGAACTGCGGTCAGATGAGATGTTGTCAGGCCAGATATCATAAAACAAATTTTCCTGTTCTGTCAGCCTTTATACTGTGCAAATGAATTATATTAACGTGCAAATGAAACTACCAGCGTGCATGTCAGATCTGTGTCACGTTCAGCAGCGGCAGCTCTTAAAGTAATTACAGTCAAGTAACCTAATAACCCAGCTGCTGTGATGTCTGTTAATCAAAGAACAAAAGAATAAGAGGAAATCAATAACTTTTGTATAGCTTTAAGGATTAATCTATATTTCATTTAGAATTTAGTGTTTGATAACTTTATTCTATTTCTGTATATTTCCTACTTGCTGAAGGGCACAGGTAAATATGACATTTATTATAATAGCTCTCAATTAGACTGTAATGCTTAATGGATATATAATAAAATATTTCCTAGAGACATCAGTAGTATTTGTATCAGTGATACTCTCCTTCAGTAATAAAAAAAAAGATGCCATTAAACAAATATTAAAAATATACTATCTTTATGTTGTTTCTACATTAATTTGAAGAATGAATGTGAAATTATTGCAATATAAAAGTACATTTAAAAACTTTAATTTAGTTGGGATTAATTGGCTCAATGTAAGGCACTTCACTTTCATTGTCAATTGCACTCATTCCTGAATTTTGTTTGTATTTGTTTCTGTAGATTTGTTGTTTCTGTTCTGTATCTGTAGACATCAACTGTCTTTCACAAGGCCCCCTGGCCACTGATCAATCCTGATTGTCAAGCCCTGTCGATAGAGTGCTACAGTGATGATGTATTACTGTAGGATAACCCAGAAGTTGGCATCACCCTATCTCCCTCATAAAACCCATTAGAATTTTTACATTGTCTTTTGGATGCATGCAGAAAATAAGCTCTGTGACCAACAAAGTTTATGATTCTTATACGTTTTCTTTTTCATGATAATCTTCAAAAATGAACAATTTTTTTTACATTTTGAAGGCTACATAGAATCACCACAAGCAAAAAGCTAAACATAGTCTACAAACTACACCACAATCACATATTATAGAGACGTGCTTTTCTAAATCATGTCAAATGCAGCAGATTAGTCAGTCAATAGATCCATTCTGAAATCTTAACATGTCCAATAAGTGAGAAACATAGAGGGCTGAAATCTAAATTATTTCTGAAGGTACTGCATATAATATATAATATATATCTCTTGATCTTCCCCTTTTATAGATCATTATTGCAGGAAGTCTGGCAATAGCTGCACAGAACCTTCACCTCCCAACTGTAAGTTTTCAAGACACATGTATTAGTCATAAGGCATTTATTTAATTTTTGTGCATTTAAAACTACTATAATTTAATAAGGAGAAATGACCTTTTGGTCACCAAACATAGCCTGTAACTTTGTCTGTTTTTGTTTCAGCTAAAGGCTTGTTTGGGAATGCAAGTAGTGGCCTGTACGGCCTCTGTGATCTCCATATTAGTGCACTTAAGTATTTTCCCTGCCATATATCACTGTTGGGGGCATGATATAGAGTCCTCCCAAAAGACAACATGCAAAAATTTAAACGTAAGTCAGAAACACGTTTACCGTAACAATTCTGATATGCCAATATAACAATGAACCGATTTCAACTGAATAATGACTGTTTACTATTGTTGTTTTTTGGGGGCACAAAATCTGAACAGTGTTTCTCTTAATCCACACTTACTGATTCAATCAAGATATTAAAAGATAAAAACATGTCAAGGTGAGAACAACTGACACGTCAAATATTGCTGTCTTTTTGGTGTTTTACCTACAGATTGGCTTGGAAAATTACCTGGGATTACAAAAGCTTGTGATGGCAGTCCAGATTGCCCTTTCTGCCACTTTAGCTGCATACTGCTGCAAGGTCATTCAGTGCTGCTCTCCAGTGTCTAGTGTGGTAAGAACACATGTAAACTGTAATGCAAGCTGTATCTCATGCTGTAAAATGCTGTTTTGGAGGATATGACAACAACTCAGTCTGTTTGTACTCTCTTTCAGCCAGTAATCACGGTTAACGGACCTCCAGATCCACAGTGAGGACAGTTTTAGTGAAGAGCTGTTCAGAACCAGGAGCAATATAGATCTATCTATCCACATACATCTATATAACAGCTGTTTGTTCATGTGTATCAAAATTGAATGATCAGTTGTATACATTTTTAGGTATATCTATGAATTATTGTGAATTTAAACTCAATATTTTATATTACACATTTAGTTTAACAACATGTTTCTAATATTCCATCACATTTAATCATGTGATTTGCATTCACTTTCTTTTACATAATCTAAATAGTGGGCACAACCAGTGTAGCCTCTGTGCTGCAGTGTATAATTTCTGTCCAACCCGTGGCACTGAACAGTTTTGCAAAAATGACAATGACTGAGAACTGCTATAATGATTGTTCTCAAATATCCCCCATTGTTTGCCCATAAAGTCCCACCTCAAACTCACTCTATTGACTGGTGAAGCACTCAATTAAATAGAGAAATGTTGAAAATGCTATCTGAGCTGCAATGTTTACATTTTTCAAGGAATTCAGCCAGTATTCATTGCAGCAATAATCATCCTCACTGTTTCTAGATTCTTTCTAATGGCCATCTGTTTCTATCCTGTTTAAACACGCAAATAGAAAATTTGTGAGTAGTAAGTCAGCATTACAACCAAATTGCACCAACAAGGAATAGGACAAAAATAATGCTTCACAAAAAACACTAAAACAAATTACACTGATTTATTGTTCAATAAATATCCACACATTAATTTCAGATACAAAATCATCACATTTAAATTGATTTAAAACCATAGTTGTTTTAAAAACACACACTATCCAGTTATTATTCTTGTCTTGACTGAACTTACTTAATGTTCAAACATGTATTACTGTGGAATTAAAATATTTTTTTATCTTATTTTAAAATATGTTTGAAGACTCGTCTTATTCTGTATATTCTTGGTAATCCTACATTTCTTAAGATATAAAAATGCTTTGGCGTTAATGAGCGGTCAGTCTGTCAGGTCAGACACTCCAATCCAATGAATACTTCTGTATGACACTGTCTTCACAACTGTAGTTCATCTGTCCAATGACTCTGTTTAAATGAATAAAAACTGTCATTTTATTTCATAACATAACTGAGACATCAGTTCTTTAACTTGTCTTACTAAAAGCTGCACCTTTCTCTGACTCTAACTACAGTTTATAAAAAAAAAAAAAAAAAAAACTTTAGCTGCACCACTATCTATATATGGCATTTTTGTGAAATATAAAAATCCTCTAATAACTATCTGGTGTAAATAGATATAAAACTGTGAAATTTATTGGCAACACATAATAAATTATGATAAAACATGGGGAAAATCATATCAAAGCCAATCTGAGATGAAGATGAGGAAATTTCTTCCAAATCACCATAACAGCCGTTTTTATGGCGTATCAAATCCCCCACAGCACCGAGTAACGACAGCCAGGACACTTTCCCTCCACAGGAAGTAGGTGGGAAAGGTCTGCTTTCAGAAAGTGTTTAGCCAAGCAAATCAGATGACTAACCATTTGACAGGAAGGGTGGAAACAAGATAGTCTATCCATAGCCTAAAATCACAAAAAAAGCAAAACCCAAAACAACTGAGGCTCAGTTACTGCAATGTCTTGAGCTGGTTTCGCAAAACTACTTTGAAAGCAGAGTGGAACTAACCTTAACGAACACCCCACATAACACACACCGCTCCACCTGTCTCTCATCTTGTTCCTTGCACTCCTGCTGGGGTTTCGTCTTAGCACGAACACAGTCAAATGTTAGAGGAATGTGTAGAGGAGACTGCAGTTCAGGAGAAACGTCCATTCGGTACTCCTGCTTTAACCAGCGCACAGTGAGGGGATGTCGACTCCACGGTGCCACTCGCAGCATGTTTGACACTACACGCCAATGGATTTGCAAACTGGACTCTTTATGGCTGCGCCGGTCAACATGGGACAGTCGACGAGAAATGTGTGGATGTTGCCAAGCCACTCAAACTAACGGATGAAAGACAAACAGAGCACAAGTAAAACAAAGACCAAATGAATATTTCCACCTCACAACTTTAAATATTATAATAAGTCTGGATGTTTTACTGTTGAATTTATCATTTTCATTATCTTCACTTTTTATCATTCTTATATGTGACCCTGGAGCACAAAACCAGTCATAAGTAGCACGGTTATATTTGTAGCAATAGCCAAAAATACATTGTATGGGTCAGAATTATGAATTTTCATTAGGATATTAAGTAAAGATCATGTTCCATGAAGATATT
>CM077220.1:33788964-33896464 GCA_039654775.1 Spinibarbus caldwelli
TAGTTGAGTAATTTTGCAGTAAATAGGTAAAGTGCCACATATCCTCAAAAGTATAGCATAATATATATATATATATATATATATATATGTATGTATATGTAGACTATTGTATTATATAGCCTATTATACAATCGCTCTCTCTCTCTTTGTGTGTGTGTGTGTGTGTGTATGTGTGTGTGTGTGTATATATATATATATATATATATATATATATATATATATATATATATATATATCATGCCAATAAATTATATTAAACTGAGATTGAGACGCACACACGACAAGAAAAAATATAGCCTAACTTACTTTTTAGAGGTAGAATTATGTTGTACATTTATTTGAATTCATATTTCATACATATAGAGCACAATCGGCAAAGCCTTTCAAACCTTCAAATCGATCCTGTGATCAATACCTAAATATATAGTAAATATTATAAGATGACAAAAAGATGAGCGGAAACAGTGGAGCACACGCGCGTGCGCTGTACGCTGTTTGATAGGGAACGCTAAACTAAGAGGAAACAGACTTCAACTCAACACCGATGGGTCCTAGATAATTAGAAGACAACAACGCTGTCTACTGTTTGTTAAAATCACTAATCTTAGCGTTTATATAACCGTCATCGTCACCAAAGTTTATACTATATTTTGGTAAATATGTCAGTCACCCCAGATTTGATTCGTGAAAAACTGATTGCAGACACGTGGTATGTAACATGCACAGCCAGATGAAACTAGAATCAAAACGAGTTAGAGATAATACAATTTGCGTGTGTGTGAATGAAACAGACAGAAGTTGCGCTTCCTATTTCAGCCGTTCATTCACGAAAATACGTACACTCGGTTCCTCGTTTTTCTTTCAGGATGTAGAAGACACGTCTCCTAATAGATGTGCTGCCAGTTTTAAAGTTCTTGTAGTATCTCCTCAGTTTGAAGGGAAACCATTGTTGCAGAGACACAGGTGAGTTGCTTCTTTTCCACTTGATTCCTTTTATGTTCCATAATGGGATACAAAAATTTTAAACCACTTCTGTTTTGCACCCCATTTCTAATTACTATTATTTATTTTAAATTTGAAGTTATAAGAATAACAATTTCAGTTTGAACATCAAACACTTTAATGACAGCAGCAGTCAAGGTGCATGAATAATAAATTAAAATCTGATGATCATAATTTAAGAATAATCCAGTCTTGTGCTTCCACAGAAGGGCATCTGACAAGGAGTCACATGATCAGTCGCAAATGATACACAAGATACTGATATTAGTGAACCAGAGATGGTACAGAATCTTATTTCTTATGCTGTACTCTTACTTTTGTATGTTTCAATCAAAATCTGAAAATTTATTGATATTCAAGTTTTGTTTTAATCCAATTTTCAGTGTCCTTTTTGGACCTCATTTTATCAAGGATAACATTAATGAAAACAAAAAATAAATGAAGATGTTTTCTTTGACTGAAACTCTGCAATAAGAAAACTAGCTAAAAAAAAAAAACTGTAACTATAAAAATAATAATTCCAAACTATAATTGCTCTGCTCTGTTTTATACTCTTAGAAAATGACATGTTTCATGTGTGCACAATTAATGCCTGCCTTTTAATTTATTAATGAACAAATGTCTAAATCACTGACTTTTATCTTTCAAGTTGACAGTGTAAAAATTGTAAATAAGTAATATATAAGGGAAACAAGTCAATTTAGCTCAAAGGAAATCATTTATGATTTTATAGGGAATTTGAACACAATCACTGTTTCACGGCTGATCACTGAGTCGGCAGCGAGTCACTGAACGAGCCGTATAACATCAACTCTGCACTGGATATTAAAATCCAAAATATAGTGAAAACACTATTAAATAGCACAGTAACAAGATCGGCAGTTTAAGACATTAACTTGTAAGCACAAAACACAAGATACTTCTCTTTTCAATATAAATTAGACTTTATTTATATAAACCTAAGACATGTAAACTAATCTAATCTAACACATGAACACACGCATTCACACATTCACACGTTGCTGAAAGAGAGGAAAGGATGAGTTTACAGAATGAAAATGTGAAATCCCAAGTTTACAGCAATGTGCAATTGCCTATAGACCTGAACCATCAATCATTTGACCCTCGCCTTGAGTTTCTCAATGAGGCTAAAATTTATATTAAACTGCACCGACTCAGCAAAAGTCTGGAGGTTGTACTTGCTTGTTGCCTTAAGGAATTCCCTTGTGGTCTTTGGAGAAAGGGGTTTCCCGAGGTTATTGATTGGCTGAGTTCAGTGGTCTTTGTAGTGATGTCTTGGGTGTTGGCTCTTGATGCGGAGTTGGTCTGGTTGAACTTTGAGGCGGGTGCAGTCGGAGCTGGACTTTGCGGCAAACTTAACTTAACGAAACTCTCACAGAAAGACAAGAAATTAAAGTAAAAGAATAAAAGAATGTAACGAGACTAAGCTGGCACGTAGGCCAGAGCACGCTCAGAGAGCAGCTTCAAAACGCGGTGGCGAAAGAGAAGAGATCTGAGAAGCAAAGAAAGAGAGCCAAGAGCTAAGAGGTGTCCTGAGTATTTAAACTCGGCTTCTAGACCGTCCTATCTGGACGTCTTGACCAATTAGAAATGATCTTGGCTCGTGGTGTTGTATGTTTCTCCTCCCAATTCATAAATCTAACATGTTATCTTATCAGTCATAGGGTCCGAATTTTCCCGCTCTTACAGAGTACAATTTTGGACATGATTTCTCTAACAAGACTATGGTACATTTGACAAAGAATTGATTGGAAGAAACATTTAAAGCATGATTTTTCAAACTCATACATACCAAACATGAATATTAACTCTTAAACTATTCCCTAGTTATTACATAATATGTGATTAAAACATGATGGTTAATCGTGTGCACTGTTAGAAATTGCTGTTAATTTACAGCTGAATTTCAACAGTATAATCCTGTTAAGTTCAAAAGCAGTACGTTACTGTTTTTTTTTTGTTTTTGTCAAATGACGTAGACAAAATATAACGGCATTTTACTGTATTTATTAGTCGAAGGAAACAAAACATTACTATCCAGTATTTTTGTAAACTGCAGTGAGCACGCAGGGACTTTCATCCGTCTTCATACTGTTAATAGGTGAGTTTTGCACGATATCGTAGACAAAATACATTACATTTGCTACAGCAACTAACCTGTATTGTGGATATTGGAAGTGAAATTATCTTTTATTTGTTCTTTTCAGAGATAAACTCGCCAGACGCGACATCGTGGATAGGATTTCTGACTCGGATTATATTATTCCCAATTACAGGGTGAGTTTCATTTAACATGGGATAATTCTTCTGCAATTTTTTATTTTTTTTTTTTTCAAACACTGTTGCATTGAAATCACATTGATGACTCTGTACCGCGCTGAAAAGAAAGGTTGTTCGCTAATAGGCTAGCTTGCTTTTCTGTAATCCGGGAAACCTCTAGAGTTAGAAAAAAAACTTAATTTCGGTGTCATTGTGATTGCAAATTTGGGTAAGCATGTTCTAATATGCACATATCTTTATTCTGAGGTCGATTTATTTGTAATACTGTTGTGCTTGTTTTGTTATTTTTATGCTGGTTACATTTTTGCATGAATCCAATTTGGTTTTGTAGTTATCCTAAGTAATACTTATTATCAGCTGGATTTTTGAATGATATATTTCCGATTACAGAGTAAATTCCATGCAACATGAGAGAATTCTTCTGCAAAGTTAATTTTTCAAACACTGTTGCTTTGAAATTACATTGATGTCTTTGTAGCGCACTGAAATAGGCTGACCGGTGTAGTTAGGTTATAGTTTGCTTTTCTGGAATTGGCGAAACCTGCAGCATTACGAAAAAAAAAAAAAAAAAAGTTTAATTTCGTTGTCATTGTGATTGCAAACTTGGGTAAGCATGTTCTAATATGCACATATCTTTATTCTTAGGTGAATTTATTGTAGTACTGTTGTGCTTTGGTTGTTACTTTTATTTTGGTTATATTTTTTTCATCAATCCAAGTTGGTTTTGAAGTTAAGTGATATAATACTTATTAAAAGTAATTCTTATTCATAGTTTTGGTATTGCTTTGTACAGCAATGCTACTTTGGCCAGCATAGTATTCTTAAGGCCATTTTATTTTGTTGGATATATTTTTGACTGATATTCTTTTTCATGCACAGGGACTGTCCAGTTTGACTTGTCAGCATGTTTTCATGTCAGTTCTGTGGACATTAATGTAGTACTACAGTGGCCTATGTGAAGCACATGAGGATTCATAGCAATATCCCTAACTTGCTGCTTCATTGTTGCATGCAAACCTGCAACAGAAAGTTAAAAAAAAATAGCAGCTTTGAAATCACATCTTTACAGACATCACTGTCATTATTTACTCACCTTGTTGTTCCAATGTCATATGCCGTTGTTGTTTTTTCCGACCACAAAAGAAAAAAAAAATGTCCTGATCGTGCACGTCCAAATAATAACAGTGGGAAGCAACTGGCATAAAGTAAAAATAAATAAATAAATAAATAAATTTAAAGAGTGTCACAGATTGGTCCTGTATGACCATTGTGATTCATATTTGATGGGTTTAATGAAAAACAAACTAAAATTTCATTTATTATTTAATGGAAATCCTGACATTGGCTTTTGGTGGTCTGTGCTTAACTGTGTGTCCATGAGACTATTAGTGCCATGCACAGTTCACTCCAAACTTTACTAGTAAGAAATCATGATTAACAAATCAGTATGATACACAACATATAGAAATCTCCTGTACATGCAGTTGTGCACAGCAGACCAAAAGACAATATCAGGATTTATGTTAAATAAAACACTACATTTCAGTTTGTTTTTATTGTATACCCCCAAAACACTCCCAAAACTAACTACCTATAACTTTTGCCTCCTTAAAAGCTTGATGTTGGTCACTATTCACTGCCATTACATGGACGAGAGCGAGCATATCATTTTTAATAATCTCTTGTGTGGTCTGAAAAAGAACTTGCAGAGCCTTAGCACAACACCAGGGTTAGTAAATAATGGCTTAATTTTGAAAATTTTGAAAAGTGTGGTACAACATGAGAGTAATTTATGATTTTATTTTATTTTTTTTTTTTGGTGAAATAAACTTCAAAAATATTAATAAATAAAATTTAAGCAACATAATTTCACAATACAAAATGTATACACATTTACACTTAAAGGTCTGTCCTGACCAGTCCATGTTGAAATGCATTTCTGTTAGAAGGACAGGACTCTGTGACTGTTTAAAATTATTTTAGCTTTCCTTGCATTCATTTGTAATTGGGAATGTCAAATTAATGTTATGTCAGTGCTGAAATAGTTTTTTCTTTTTAAAGTTACAGGTGAAACACCAGGAAGCAGTATCCAGCAGTGGATGATCAGCCTCGAGGAGCACATCATTTGTGAGGGCATCCAACCGTCTTTCCTGTCTGGGCTTGCAGCTCTTTTCTCTACTTACTACAATCTCAATCTTCAATACCAAGCTGAAGCCGCATGCACACTGGAATTTATCCAAAGGTTAGATATTTGGATGCATACATTCAATTTACTTCAGATTTTATTTGTATATCTCTTATTAAAATACATATAGATTTAAAGCAGCTTTACAGAAAATGTTTATTTAAACACTTGGCCCTAATAAACAGGGAATATAGCATCAAATAGAGAAATTTCCTATCAAATATTTGAGCCCTATTAAGTAGCCATAAGTGACTGTCAAGGAAATAAAATGTCCATCGGTGGTGAGGTTTTGGTGGAAGCCTTGAAAGGAAGCAGACTCATCCAGGACCCATCTTTTGTTGCCATTAAAATGCTGACCATGTGCATTTGTTAAATTTTTTTTCAGTCAGACTGAAATACATCATTCAGCCCAAAAGATCTGAGTGCTGGAGCTTAAGAGAATTTCCTTTCCTGACAATGTAAAGAAAAGTGTTCTTGACACAAGAATAGACTTGCTATATTTATATGTTCCCCATGAGTAATCTTTTTCCCCTCCACACTAATTCTAAACACACCCATTTGTTTTGCAGGCGGTTCATCGGGATAAATCCGGAAAAGGGCACCGAGGCCGGAGGAGTCGTATCAAAACGGACGGGGAAGGTCACACAGAAAAAGAAAACCGTGAACCCTCGTGTCTCCAGTCTGCTTAAAAAATTGATGGATTTTGAGTGGGACTTTATCTAAGTATTACACACCACAGACCACACACACATCAGACACACACTCATCTCACACATGCATCACACATATGCGCATTTCACACACACTCACATCACACACATCGGACACGCATCACGCACACACACACACATTCATTCACACACTCTGTTTTTTCAGGTATTCCGTAATTCTTATTCACATTTACTCAGTTGTTCTTTAATTAGTTCACTTAATCTCTGTGTCCAGAGTTCATTTTTGGACAGCCTGTATGACTTGGACAGCCATCAGAATAATTTGTTAAAGACTTGTTAAAGCAGTTGATTTATCATTTATACCGCTGAAATGTAAATTTATTGTAATAAATGTAATAATTTTTGAGCTTTGTTTTACCTTTTGTTTTCATTTTGTACAAATGTCAGAATTTGATTTGTGGAATATTTTAAGTTTATGACCAATTCTTCCCCATAAATACCTGAATTTTCATTTATTTTCTTTACTGTTATCTAGGCTTTTTCTAAGAAAGTTATTCAAAAGTTTAATAAAACAAGACATGTTTTGAAACAATACTTTAAAGCTGCTTTCCTTCTGTTACATTTTTAAGTCACTGTTTCAAAAGGAAGTAAGACTGTTAGGGGCAATTTATTAAATCACACTGTTTAGAAAATAAATAATATGTATGTATGTATTATATATATATATATATATATATATATATATATATATATATATATATATATATATACTTTGAATGTAGAAACAGCATTATGCTGTATTTGCAAAAACAGTCTCCAACTGTAAATTTCACCAACAGTAAGAGACAGTTAATTTTACATTGCCTTGCTGGCAACCGTGCTGCCAGTTCTTTACTGTTTTTTAATAAACAGTAGGTAACTGTAATTTTAATTAACAGTAAAACACTGTTAATTTTACAGTGCCTTGCTGGCAACCGTGCTGCCAGTTCTTTACTGTTTTTTAACGGGAAAATTTTTTACAGTGTGGGTTACATACATGATATGGGGTTATGCATAAAACATAAGTCTCATAAGTCCTTTTAAAATGATTTTGGTGCATCTATATGTGAAAAGGCAGTTTCTGTACCGTTCTGTGAACATAAGGACATGTTCTGTGAAGACTAGAGAGGTTAAAAGGTCTCTTTAGGAATTTCAGTCTCCGTCTTAGTCTTCTATGTGGAGAGCTGGGGTGACCCACCCAATGAAGTCTCTAGCTCGTGATTTCGATCACAGATTTACAAGTGACAGCCATATCTTTGATCATCAGTTCTGATTACTTGCCCCAAATTTGACAGTTTCCTTCCTTCATTGGACTTATCAATA
The DNA here is from genome assembly GCA_039654775.1 of Spinibarbus caldwelli. NCBI lineage: Eukaryota > Metazoa > Chordata > Actinopteri > Cypriniformes > Cyprinidae > Spinibarbus > Spinibarbus caldwelli. The sequence goes on from CM077220.1 coordinate 33,796,486, forward strand.
AGTGTTCCTTTTGTTTTAATGTTGCAAGCTGTTCTGTGAAAGAGGCTTGTTGGTTTGCTTTCTTCAGAGGGCTGGAGCTAGGAATCTGATTTATGACGAACATCCTGTTGCAGCCTTGGGATCCTCTCTGGAATTTCGGCTCCTCATGTTTCAATGTTCGGATCGAATCTTAACTTTGTCTGACTCGTTCTGATCCTACAACAGACAGAATTGTTATCTGTTAAACTCCGTATAACAACATATACTGGTAGTTGTATATGTAAGATCAGTTTGTTTATATTGACATTTGTTGATAATATTTACATACATAAATGTTGCCCTTGTTATGTTAATCGCTCAGTGCTTTTACTGTCATGTGATAAGCAGGTAGCTTTTCATATCAGTATTGGATATTGCCATTTAAGAAAACATTGTGATTCCGTCTCATCTGTCAAATATGAAACACCTGAAGATGGTAGGAAAAAATGTTGTTAGATGGAATCAATGATGCAGTGTAGAGTGCTGTGAAAAAGGTCATCTGCAGCTGAGAGAGTCCCAGCTGGCTCAGAGTGCCACAGGCGCAGATGTGCAGACTTAGCAGAATGATCTGAGTCTTTTTATAGGGCCAAGTCATGTGGAAGTGTATTGTCTTCAGAGAGGATAGAGCTGTGGAGGCAAGCTGTGAGGAACAGGCATGCTGGGAACAATAGACTTACTGACCTCATGTAATGTTTTTATAAATATCTGTGTTTATGTTTATTTAGGATGGTGAATAATTGCCTTGCTGAGGAGCTGAAAGAGATCCATGCATTTGAGCAGAAAACATTGACACCAGAACAGTGGGAGAAACAGAAAGCACAGTGACACACACACACACACACAAATCATTTATGCAGCCATCAAATAAAACAGCAGTAACTTTTTTTATTTGTTGATATTTCCATCTTTCCTTCCAAAGTATAATAATACCAATGTAATAAAAACCAGTTGACTTGATTTTATGAAGTAATTATGCTTCAGTTTTAACTGTCACTAATGCATAACATCTTGTGTAAATAATTGAAATATGTTATGAGCTATATAAGGGATCTTTGAAATTGTAGTATGCTGACAATAAAGAATATTTCTGGACTGAACTTTTAGTTTGTAGCCAGTTTGTTATTGCGTGTGACTTATTTTCATTTCTGTATTTTTGGAGTGAGAGCTGCCAAAAAGTTTGAAAGATGGGTCAGCCAAAATGTTTTAATAAAAATATGGCCACTAATAAAACATTCAATACTGTTAATGTAACTTTTTTTCAAAAACCCATGCAAATTTTAAACTTATTTTTATTTATTTTAAACTCAGTTTAGTTGGAATTACCCACAAAACAAATGTTTACATGCTACCAATTGGTGAGAAGTTTATGTAAATACAGTATACTTTGGTGATGTTATTGTTGGTGAATGTTAGTGTTCAATCCCAGAATCTGTTACAGTGATGTCCTCAAATAATATTACCACAGTGAACCAATGACACAAATTCACACTAATTTAGTTGATCTTTTAAAGACAGCTTTTTCAAGCATGATTTTCAACTTACAACTGACATTTCAATATGCTCTCCTCACAAAGACAAACTGTTAGTCCCCATCCAACTTTCACATTATCAAAAAGAACAGAATGAATATTTTTCAAAACATGCTCTTTTTGTTCCACAGCAAAGAAAGTAATTTGGAGTTTAATAAAATAATATTAGGATGACAGGTTTTTCTATTCTGGTGCACTATCCTCCTGAGGCTTGTGTTGCTGTTTCATTCATTCCAGATTTCTAGATTGTCAGACAAATTCCTCACTGGCCGTTTGAGAACCAATGACAAAGGGTGATTATTGCAACGATTAACCTTTGAAGCTCATGATATCGAAGTCTTAGAATGCCCAGCTAATTACTGCACAATATAAATGCTTTCCAAACAGAAAAATATGCTTCTGTTAAGATGCCAACCTATCATTGATTCAGGAATAGACATAACATCTTATGTTCAGACAGATATAAAGTGATTAATAACAGCATTGTGAAAGCAAATGTTTTATTCATGAAGCTAAAAGCATGCAAGATGTATGTGGAAGCTGAGAGTGCAGACGACCCTCCTGCTGTTTGACATAAAGACACCAAGCTCCAGCAGACATTCAGTGCTGTTTCACACAAACACAGTCTGCTCACACTTACATGTGTGTGACAGTAGTATTATAGTGAAATCACTATTTATTTTAAGGCTAAATTAATTAACATGCTGTTCTGTCACTAAGTGCAGAGAAAAGCGATTTCAGTGCATGACAATAAATGTAAATCAAATGTGACTGCAGTGTAAATCAGCATGTGCAGGTCTGTCCTTAACGCAATATATTTTATACACGAGCAGATAATAGATGTGGAATCACAAATCTCTCTCAAAACCTCCCAAAATTTAATTATATCAGCACTTCACACCAACAAAATGGTACAAAGACTGCCACTGTGGTGGGACCCTTTCAAAATCTTCTAATCTGTACCATTTAGGTACATTTTAGGTATTAATATGTATCTTTAAGATACTAGTATGCACTCTTTAGGGGTAAATAAGGAACAAAAGTAAAGGGCAGGGGAAGCCAGCTTAAGTCCTGGAGAGCCACAGTCCAATCTTGATAAAAGCTCACCTGCCTGTAGCTTTCTAGTAACCCTTAGAGCTTAGACCATCCCTGCGTCCCAGTGTGCATACTATCCACTCTAACTGCCCTAAATAGTATTGAAAATGACTAATGCTGCGTTCACGCCATGTCGTAATTCCAAGATGACAACACGTGACATTCTACTCGAGCTGAATAATGTGTTTCTATGGCAGCACTATCAACGCCAAAACCCTCACGTGCTCCTGAACTCGTAATTACAACTTGTAAACTGGTAACTCTCAGAACGTCCCGAGTTTACAAGTTGTAATTACGAGTTCAGGAGCACGTCAGGGCTTTGGCGTTGATAGTGCTGCCATAGAAACACATTATTCAGCTCGAGTAGAATGTCACGTGTTGTCATCTTGGAATTACGACATGGTGTGAATGCAGCATAATATCACAGAATTTAGGATAGATAGTATGCACATTGGGACGCAGGCCTTGATTAGCTTGTCCAGGTGTGTTTGATTAGAGCTGGGAGTGAAACTCTGCCAGACTGTGGCATTCCAGGGCCAAAGTTTGCCACCCCTGGTGTAGGGTATGGTCTTAATAACAGCTTCTGTCCCATTTTTGCCCTGAGAATATGTCACAGAATACGTTACAGTGTTACATTACTCCCTACATTTGAATGGGGTACAAAGATACATACTGTAAGACACTGGAAATGTATTTTTGTAAGGTGCATGCTATTGGATGGTATGCAATTAGTTATGAAGACAAACATTCTAGCCCTAGCAGGTAGGGACAGAGTAGCCTCCAGAGTTTAGATGTGTTTACTGCATTAATGTCTAAAACGTGAGATAAACTGTTTGACTCTGTTTTCTTCAGTTGCTGTCTGTAGCATCTGATGTCTTCACACACCATGAATCATGTTGAGACAGCTATTCTCTTGGTTATATCTAAACACTCTTGATATCATAAGGGTATCAGGGGCACCATCGCTGTTGCACTCTGCAGCAGATACACAATACATTTAAATTAGTGCTGTCAAACGATTAATCGCGATTAATCACATCCAAAATAAAAGTTTTCGTTTGCATAATATATGTGTGTGTTCTGTGTATATTTATTATGTATATGTAAATACACACACATACAGTATAAATTTTGAAAATATTTACATGTATTTACTGTCTATATTTATATTCATAGAATTTATATTATAAATATATTTAATATATAAAAATAACACATTTTTCTGAAATAGACACATGCATGTGTGTGTATTTATATATACATAATAAATATACACAGTACACATACATATATTATACATATATTATATTGGGGTGGAACGAGTGTCATGAACAGCCAGATCCAGCAGCTTTTTACTGGTGGTGTGAGAGATGGTATCATACATATATAAAGACACATTTATAAAATAAATAAATTACAGCATGAGCTAACTAAAAAGCAAAACCATATCTGAGCACTATTTTTTAATTTTAATTTTTTCTATAAATTGTATTTAGAAGGTCTTAATATTTAATATTTAAAATAGAAAGCAATTGCTCCAGTCTTCAGTGTCACATAATCCTTGTGATTCTTCATATGTTGACTTGGTGTGCAAGAAACATTTATTCTTATTATTAGTGTTAAAAACAGTTGTGCTGCTTATTATTGTTGTGAAAACCATAATATATATATATATATATATTTTGTTCTTTTGATTCTTTGATTAAGAGAAAGAAAAAACTGCATTTATTTGAAATAGATATCTTACGTAACATTATAAATGTCTATACTGTCACTTTTGATCAATACAAAAAAAATCATAATCATCAAAAATCATCATATCATAAAATCATATCCCAAACTTTTGAACATAACTGCATGTTCAATATTTATTAATACATGTTATTGTATAAAATATATTTCTTTATAGTAATATAGTTAAACAAAACAATTTATAATAATGATAATTATTTTACATTCAAATTTACCTTTGACTAAAACACAAACACACAAACACACCACATTATTAGCCTATAGATGCTGATGTTTCAAAATCTATAATCATATCACATGCACATCAAGGTTAAAAATAAGGTTTGTGTTGTTGAGCACCTCAAACTGATATGCCAACAAGCTGGGTGCATTTCATCAGAACTGACTGAATGGATAAAAAAAAGATGCTTAAACCACTTTGAGAAGGCTTTTTTAAAACCTAAAAGACAAAATAATACATCCTGCTGTTTGATTTGCTTAAGGCATGCACTTCAGGATATGCTGTGATTTCTGGTGATAGCGCAGATGTCCACATTTCCTCAAACTCTTGCCACACTCTGCACATATACAGCTTTCCCTGAATGAATTGAGAAGTGCCCTGTCAGCACTCCCGAGTGGCGACACCACACCCTGCACATTGAACAAATGTACGGACTTTTGCCAATGTGTATTCGCAAATGAGTCTTCTTCAAGAGCTGCCATCTAATGTTGCTTCCTCTGGTTCTGGCTTCTCACTCCTTACCTTAACTTACTCAAATGCAAACTGAAATGACAAGTCTCTATGTCTATGATGGGCTCCTTTTGTTCAGATACATCTCGCTCTGTGAATAACTAAAATCAAGACAAAATAACCAATTACATATATGGGTATAATTTGTGCAGACTACAGTGAAAAAACAAACATTGCAATTATGCTTTCTTTGTGATTTCATTGTCTATATTCTCTATGTTGTATGTAGGCTAGGACTATATTAGTTGTGATAAGCATGGAGAAATGGGTGACTTAACAAACTTGCAAAAAGGACAAATCATGGAAGCCTGTTTAGCAGGAAAACCTGTAACCTTTACAGCCCAGCTGTTTGGTGTTTTAAGAAACAGTCTTTGCATTTACGTGTGCGTTTATGGGTGCATACAAATAGCATGGCAAGACTTCATCAGTAAAGTGGGAGAAATCTAAACGTGAATGATCATCAAATACTAAAAAGGATTGTATCCAAACAACACAGATCTACTGCAGCAAAGTGACACACATCAATATTCAACTTGAAGACCCCGTTTCCACAAAAACCGACCAGAGAACTTTACGAAGAGAACTTTACAAAGCTAACGTTCAAGAATGAGCTGTAATTGCTAAAACTTGAATCACAGACACCATTGTTAAAATACTAAAAAGATGCTGGCATGTTCATAAAACCTGAACAGTTGAAGCATCAAAATGAATTTCTATATATATATATATATATATATATATATACACTGCCGCTCAAAAGTTTGGGATCAGTACAATTTTTAATGTTTTTTTAAGGGAGTCTCTTCTGCTCATCAAGGCTGTATTTATTCGATCAGAAATACAGAAAAAAACAGTAATATTGTGAAATCTTATTGCAATTTCTAATATTGGATTCCTATTTTAATATACTTTAAAATAGAATTTATTTCTGTGATGCAGCGCTGAATTTTCAGCATCATTATTCCAGTCTTCAGTGTCACATGATCCTTCAGAAATCATTCTAATATGCTGATTTATTATGAGTGTTGAAACTGTTGTGCTGCTTAATATTGTTTTTTTTTTTAACCTGAGATACTTTTTCTTTGATTCTTTGATGAACACAGGTTCTAAAAAACATACATATAATCATACATATAAAACTAATATAAATTCAATATGTTACAAAAGAAAGCTATAAGAATTATTAAATGGGTTGATTATTACAAACCAACAAACTGTTTATTAAATTGCATGTTTCAAAATTAGTTGATTTAGTTTATTTTTATACAGCACAGATAATGTACAAAGTTTATAATAATTTACTTCCAAATTGTATCAAGAGGCTGTTCAAAATAAGAGCAAGTCAGTATAAACTAAGAAGAATGTATATGTTTAAATAATAATAATAATAATAATAATAATGGCAGAACTAATGCAAAAAAATAGATGTAGGCCTTTATCTGCAAGGGGTAAATCTATGGAATAATTATGATAAGGAATTAAAATGATGTATTTTACTTAGCAAATTTAAGAAAATGTATAAAAACAAGGTGATAATTACATGACTTACTATGAATAATTTGTATATGTATTAGGCTATTTAAAATATTGAAGTCATAGGCCTAGCTGGAATGTGTATTTTTGTAATTATGTAGCCTATGTTTGGAATTAGCCTATGTATGTACATTTTGGGAATAATAATTTACACATTTTGGGAATATGTATAGGCATAATAAGCAAAGGCTTCGGCCTACACCTTTTTCAGTAATTAAGTTTATTTATTTTTATTTTTTGTGAAAAGTTGTCTGTGAGGACCGAAACAAATTTTTGATGATGATGATCTAATCATGATTTCGGTTTTTCAGATGTGATTGAGAACACACACCCTATTAATAGGTGATTTGTTCATTTCATCTGAGCGTAGCCTCATGAGATATTTTGTAAAAAGATCCATTCAGCCCATCCACATATTCATCTGCTTCATCATATATATTTTATATATATATATATATATATATATAGAGTGAGAAGCATATATTTCCTTCTTCAACATTTCTGAAGCGACTGGCAACATTTAACTGGAGACTGTCCCAAAGTGAGTCTATTCTAAGAAGGTTGGAAGCTGTATTGAAGACAAATGGTGATTGAAAAAAATGCTTTAGTCATTTTATTATGAATTTAGCAAAATTTTTAATATATAATTACAAAAGACTGGGTGACTGGGTTGCATATTTAGTCAAATATTTTCTATCATTTAGAAAAAAAAATAAATAAAATAAAATTCTTTCTTATCAGTTTAACGTTGTTAAATAAAATTTATTGTAAAACTTCTTATCAGTTTAACGTTGTTAAAATTTATTGTAAAATGTGACTTAATGCACTAATTAAGCTATTTACTGGTAGCCTATGTTCCAAATATAAAAACCCTTGAACCTGTTTTATTTTCAAGGAATGGTCAATGAAAGAAAATAATTGTCCTTCAGCACATTTGTGATTTGCAATTTATGCAACCTTATACGTCTACAGTTTAAAACTCCATAGACTGCTAGTTTGGGAAGAAATATTGGTTTGTAATTAGTGGTAAACTTATATTTCCAATAATAAATTAAATAATAAAAAAAAAGAATAAAAATGATACGTTTGATGTTAATTTTATGTTACGTTATTTAAATAAACCTTCTTAAAACAATCAGCAGTAGTAGCTATCAGTATACCAAATTATTTAGCATTTCTAATAGCTATATTTCGGAAACGATTGTTTCCACTGTTTTATAAGGGCTTTTATAGCTGTTTTCTTACACAGACCGCTCGTGAGCCATTCTGACAGTTCAGTGGCGCTGTCCACAAAACGCGTTCCTCACTTTGCGGCTTCCGTACAATCACAGTCCAGGAAGAGCTGATATCTTTCAATCTTAGACTCTAACGCTAAACCCGCGACACACATCCGAGACACCACCGAGTGAGAAAATCAGTGAGTATTAATGTGCCTCGGTAATCTGTTGTCATACTGCTTTTCGCAGGTGTTGGGTTTGTTTGGCAGGTGTTTATTCGGCTGTGTATCATCCTCGAGAGCTTCACTATGAGCCACTGCCAGGACATCTTTACTAGTTAACTTACAATAAATATATGATGATGAGGAGACATAAAGAGAACAGAAATGGCCTAAAATTAGAGCACGTTTACATGAGTTATTTTATTAGATGTGACCGTTTATGAATTGAACTGATTTGTTCTTAAGCTGTGTCTGTTCTCCTAACATAAGGAGAGCTGTCAGTCCATCTCTGTTGCAGAGAAGTGCTCTTTAGATGAGAAATCACAACAGTGTAATCATATTTCTCAAGATCAGTTTAATTACATGGGCGTATGCGTGAACAAACCAGTGTAGTCCAGCAGGTGTCTCTCATGTGACCTCATTCATCTCTTTTACTGAAAAAACCTGCAGAAAACTTATTCTTTAACAATTTCAGGATCACTCTCGTTGTGTTTGTTTTTCCACATTAAGACAGATTTTATTTATTTTTTATTTTATTTTTTATATTTTTTATTTTTTTGCAAAACTACAGACAGAACAAATCTGACACATATAGGCCTACTGATAAAAAATGTTTTTTTTGTTTTGTGTGTTTTAGGTTGTCATGGCTCGGGCCGCTGTGATGCTGCTGCTTTCTGTGGACTGACACCATTAAAAAGGTGCTACTGATTCATCTAAAGCTTCATCCATACACTTCCTTCATGTGCAAGATTTTATTATACTGAGACACTTATGCAGCATGTATCTATCCATTTCTAAAAATCAGCAGTAAGTTCATTCAACACTGATGTAAACACTTGGACCGTATTTTAAAACTATACCCCTGACAAATGATCAAACGTGTCCCACTTTATAATTTTAAGTATTTTTTTAATATACTATCAATATTTTTTTAATCCCCCAATCTCTGTTGTAATGAGCATATTGATTGGATTTTTTTGACATGATATTCATATACAATGAGATCCAAATGTCCATTTGTGAACGTGCTTTCATGTTTTATTGTAAAATATATTATTTGGATAAAAATGTGAGTTTTCAGAATGTCTTATTGTTTGATATCTTTTGAAGAGTAGTCTTCTGAAACGCACTGTTCACTTGCTTCATTTAATTGATGTACTATGACATTATTGTATACGCTGGTTAATTTTTCATACCTTTTTTTAGCCTTGAGCAAATCAATATGTTCCATATTAAATGGTACTTTTGGCTACCATTGATCCAAACTCTGCGTTCTGTCTGTTATCAGGAGCTGCTTCGGTTATCCTGGCACATACACCATCTGAAAGGATGAAGCTACGACTGCATTTTGTGGTGGACCCCATGGGCTGGTTCTGTATAAGCATGGTGCTGTTTGTCTGGCTTTATAACAGCTTCATGATTCCCAAACTGGTGCTGTTGCCACATTATGCAGAGGGACATATACCTGCTGCACTTGTGGTCTGTAAGTTCTATACCAGCCCCTATTATGTGTTGCAATCAGTTTTTTTTTTTTTCAGGTTCAGGAGAGAATAGTTTTACTGATATCTAATTGTTCTACAATCATGTTTGTGCAGATCATCAGGGAGAAGCTTCAAATGAGTCGGTTAAAACTTGAATTCTTCTTAGATTAGAGCAGAGCAGTGAGACAATGAGGTCTTGTTCACTGTGAGAGTAATTAGAGTAGCAGGACAGGTTTACGTACAACAGGTTTTTCTTCCACTACACATTAACACTTCAGAACTAACTACAAACCTGATACACTGTGAGCATAAGAGCAACTAATTTGGATTTTTGAAGGAAATATTAGACAACAAGAGAATAGTGTTAAACGTTTGAAATGTAAAAATTAACAATCTATTCCACTTTACCGCAATTCTGCCGATTTAAAGTTTGCATTGCTTTAATTCAGTTAAGAGGCCACGCTGTGACACAGCAATCTTCTATTGGTCACACATCTTCACGTGATATGAATTTGCAGGTCAGAGTTTACCAAACTTGTCATTTGGAATGCTGAAGAATCTGCATGAGCTTGCGTTTCCTGTTTCCCACATTCAAGGGAAATCAGTGGTATGAAAAATGTAGTATGTCTACCCCTTTAGGCTTTGGTTCTGTGTAAATGGCAAAGTTGAAAAGTTAGTAAATAAATGCTAAACAGACAAGACTAAGCACAATTTAATATGCAGATAGATTTAAGAAAAAGGACAAGTGCAATTCATATATAAAGTATTATTATTATTATTATATATACACAATATCCCGAAATGAGTGAATGTGAGAGAGAAGCCCAGTTTCCAAGGTGATTATTGGTGATTCAACCAAGAGTTGTCAGAGCCGAGATGCCTTTACTGTTTCCACTTGGTATATATGCATTTGTTTTTATTTTTTTATTGCATCTCCTTAGTTTAGTTTACTTTACTTTGTTTGTATTACCTCACACTCTACATCACTTTGCTATTAATACTTTGTTATAAATACTATTAAATGAGCCACCCCAGGTAGTGACTTATGAGTGAGCAAGAAAGGAGTTGTTTTTTTTGTTTTTGGGAAAACGGTTGCTCTGCTTAAAATTTTAGTGGAAACCATGCTGCATTTTTAAGAATTCTTTGAATAGAAAGCACTTATTTGAAATATAAATCCTTTGTAACAATGTACATTAAGGGGCTATGCGTGAATTAATTGGACAAGCTTTAAATTTAATTTTCAGGAACTTGTGTTAAATAGCAATGTAATTGTTCTCCCCATGTCTGTTTGACATCATTTCATTTCTAGGTATAGTGACTTTTGTGATAAATGTGAAATTTCTCTCCTTCTCTTTCTCAAGTTTACTATCTAGCATCACTTCTGTGCGTCTCAGCATTGTTCAGGGCTTCCACCGCCGACCCCGGAAAACTTGCTCAGGACCCAAAAATTCCACTCGCAGGTATGAAACCTAACACTTACCTATATATTCTGTTTTGTTTTGTTTTTTTCTAGTGCAGTGTAACAATTCTTGCATGTTATTAATCCACAGTCTGTGTCTATTTAATGTAGTAAATATTTTTTTTCGCACTTGTGAAAGGATTTATTATTATGTGGCCTTGCTAAAACTGTATGCTTTGGAATTTAATCTGGATGCAATAATCTAATAATTATAACAATAAAATATTGATTTGCCTTCATCATCTGGCTAAATTGCTAAACACGAAGTGCCCCACAGACACAAAATGAGAAACAAATATAAAACAATGTGCCATTTATTTGTTATCATAAAAGTGATATTCTTGACCTTTTCCACTGCGAATATATCTGTAAATTGTTTATACATACAGGTAGATTCTAAGGATGAGTTAAGTTTACATAAATGTTTTTGCTTGTGTGATTAAACTTATTTAAAGTTGTGTAGAGTCAGAGATTGAAGTTTTACCATACTTAATGAAGTTCCACTAACTAACCAGATGAGGGCAGTATACCACAGTATACCTCTTAAAGACTTGAGTCTTAAAAGGGTTACTCCACCCCAAAATGAAAATTATGTCATTAATCACTTAGTCATTAATCAGCCTAATATAGGCTTACATGTTTTGGTGAACAGTAAATATTTAACATGTCCATAATATTATTGCTGAAAGTAACATTGTCTGTTGATAGTAATTTGTGAACACTATGCAGCACAAGTTGTTTGTAGAGACAGCTGTAAGTAACCATTTCATAGGTTGGTTACCCTGAAAAGTGCAAATACTTTGTATAATGGAGCATCCCATCAGCCCGGGACTCACTACTTAATCAACCAATAGTAGAAAAACAATGTTTAGGAACCCTGCTTAAAACTAGTAATATTTAATTATTTTAGCAGTTTTTAACTTTAAGGCACGTCATTGTTCACATGGATAATCAATTTTATACAGTCATTTGTCCTGAATTTAAATGAGACTAGAATAGTTTCTGAACATCAAAATATTTTTTCTCTGAATACCACTAGATGGCAGCAAATACCTGTTACAGTTTTGTAGCATTTTTGTAGCAGCACTGAAAATGATTTTTTTTTGTCATTTCAGAGAGAGACAACTGGGAACTGTGCAATAAATGCAACATGATGAGGCCAAAGAGGTCACACCACTGCAGCCGCTGTGGCCACTGTGTCCGTCGCATGGACCACCACTGTCCCTGGTAAAACTTTAACAAGAAATAATGAAGTCAATACACTACTACAAGCTTTTGTTTGGGCACAGCAGACTTTAAAAAAAGTTCTGTATCTATATATTATTCATGTATTTTGTGCATGTGAAAATGCAAATAACTTAATTATTAACAGTGACAAAAAAAAAAAAAAAAAGTTAATTTTATTTCTGGTGCTCTGATGCTTGTTATCTGTGTGAGACATGTTGAGATTTTTACAGTGGTTTAGGATCCAAAATGAAATCTGGCCTGTTGACCCAAGTTCACAGTATAACCTTAAAAGACCCTGTACCCCAGACAGCTTTACATTCCTGGTGGGTTTTGTATAGAGGAAGTTTAATGAAGTCTCTGTAGAGAGGTAAAACAGAGGGAGAGGTGATATCAAGTGACCAGAGAAGCCTGTGTTAAGTCCAGCCCTACAGTACAGCTGAAGAAGGCTGCTGTCTGTCTGGACTCAGCAAATCGTGACTCCCTGTCATCGCCTGTAATGGCAGAGGGAAGAGGAGGAAAAAAAACGTGGCCGTATCATTTTCTGTATTCGTTTTACTAACAGTTCATCCTGCTCTCTCTTTTGGCCCTCTCTGCCCTTTTTCTCTTCTCTCATGTTCTTTATTCTGGTGCTTCTTCCTGTGGCGTGATCTGTCTTAAAGGGATAGTTCACCCAAAAATGGCAATTCTGTCATCTTTTACTTACCCTTAAGTTGTTTTAAACATATATGAATTCCTGCTGAATACAAAAAAAGATGTTTTGAAGAATATGGGCAACCAAACAGTTGCTGGTCCCCACTGACTTCCATAGTATGGAAAAAATACTGTGGAATTCTTTGGGTGAAGTATACTTTAAAGTGCAAAAGAATAGCACGAATATCATACAGAGACAAAAATACATATTAATAGCTGTATGATTGCTTTTGTCAAGATAATTAAAGCAAACATTTTTAATAACTGAATAATATGTAAAAGTATGATATTCGGTACCTCTACTGTTGGGGCTAAAGGGACAATAATTAATGTGATAATCGAGGTAAAAGGTTCAACAGCATGGGGCAAATGCCCTATTTAGAAAATACAACCCCCACCCCTCATTTATATGATTAAAACAAGAAGTTTTAAGATTTTTATTTTCCAACAAAATGTGTTGCTCCATCAATTTTATATATATATATATATATATATATATATATATATATATATATATATATATATATATATATATATATATATATATATAGTGTGTGTGTGTGTGTGTGTGAGTATATATGTATTACATTAATTATTGTGCCTTTAGTGCCAACAGTAGGGGTTCATTTCACCCACAATACTATACTTTTACATATTCTTATTGTTAAAAAAAAAAAAAACTTTTGATTTAATAACCTTGAACAAAACAAAAAAGCATTACCCTTTGCCTCAAAATATTTTGGTCCTTTGAACGATTTTAATTGTTCAACTACTACTAACAATTTTAATTGTTCAATCTACTTGTGTGCATTGTGGAGTTCTTACCAATTTAAAGTGCTTAAATAGTCATCTGAGTTTTTTGTTGTTGTTGTTGTTTAGGATGCTGCTTTAGAGCAGGGTTGTAGCATGGTGTTCACTAGGTTTTATAATAGATCTTTTTCACATTCATGTTAGTTTAGGTATTAATGTAATGTTTTTCATTTGCAATTCTTATTATACTTTATTAAAAGTACCTGAAAAATGTCTCTGTTTCTTTCCTCTCTGTCTATGCAGGATTAATAACTGTGTTGGGGAGGATAACCACTGGCTCTTTTTGCAGCTGTGTTTTTACACTCAGGTTCTGAGTCTCTACACTCTGGTGTTGGACTTCTGCCAGTACTACTACTTCGAGCCCCTGTCCTCGGTGGACCGGGTGAGACGGTCTTTCATTTACACACCTTCATTTATACTGCCCAAGTGCTTAAAGTCACTTTAAAGGTGCCATAGAATGCATTGATACAATATTTTAAATGGTTCTCTGATAACTACATAGAAAGTATGTGGCTTAGGTAAGGGCAAAAATTCTCCAGAAATGGTTTTACATGTCCATTTACAACCCTAGGATTTCTCCCTAGAATGAAACGGTCTGTTATTACCTTATTTGGAAGGGTCATGAATAATAACTTTGAGCTCTGCTCTGATTGGCTGTTTCACAGTGCAGCTCATTTCAGTAGCTCACACAGCAGGAAGGAAACACAGAGAAAATATATATTTCAATACTTTCTCGCGCAGTTATATCGTTGGGTAATTATATTGTATATAAAATGCGGGCATTAGGGAGCCGCTATTAATATGCGGGGCATTGAAACTGCTTTCGAATGCACAATCGCTTTTTACTTTCACTTTCACTTTTGAGATTCACGATCGCACGAACTCTGTTTATACTATGGAGCGGCAGTACTTACTGCACATTTTACAAGATCAGATGCTTGTCAGTGGTGCTCAGGATCTGTAAATCATTCGCCATCATCCTCAGTCATCTCTCCTTACTCTGTTTATGTGGTAAGTGAAATCTTATGTACTGTAATGTAACAGGCTACCGCTAGTACGAAGCTAACCATGTCTCTTTAGAGGCTCGCGTTATTTTATTAGAACATATTATTTGCTTTCCGTGCCTTTCTGAATACAGACACCAACCCATCCCTGCACAGCCTGGAACATAACATTTATTTCCATGATCTGCCATTTTCGCTGTTGTCCTCGATTGTTTCTTCACAATACCTGCAGAACTTCTGATGATTCGGCTGTGCAGGTTCGACTGGCGGCTGGCCTAGAACATGGGCGGGTATATGCAAATGTTGGGGGCGTAACTATTAGTGATCCCGACTGTAACGTCACAGTCAGTGTTAAGTTCTGATTAACCTATTTTTCAGTGGTCTTTTGCTTGCACGAGATTTACATAAGAAGGAGGAAACGATGTTTGAGGCTCATGGTATGTCATTTCCATGTACAGAACTGTTATTATTCAGCTATGCCAAGGTAAATACAGTTTTCCATTCTATGACACCTTTAACATTTATAGTTTTAAATCAGTGTTTTTTTTTTTATAGTTTTAAACATTGATCTCTCTCTCTCTCTCTCTCTCTCTCTCTCTATATATATATATATATATATATATATATATATATATATATATATATATATATATATATATATATATATATCTATATATATATATATATATATATATATATATATATATATGAGATCAATGGTTTTAAAGTACACTTGTTGCATTAGAGTCATGTGGGTGGACCTCAACTTCAGTGCACACATTGTTTTAGGCAAACACAGTACATATGGGCCGTGATGTGGTAAAACCCATGTACAAGCTTTTTTTAAATGTTTTATGTATTATGGCATAGTGATAGTAATAGCATGGTACTTTTCAGTTACATTTGACATATTTACTTATTATTTGAATGATTATTGGTCCAGTTAGTACCAAAAGACATTCAAGATAGATATGATTTCAAGTTCATTCATCAAATTTGATATGGATAGTCAAGTCAGGTGCATTGCATTGTGGGGTACAGTACAATACGCATAACATTTTGTTAGAGGTATATTGTTATGCAGACATATTATATGGTAGTATGCTTTTTTTCATTTAGCCAGTTTTATTATTCTGGGGTTTAGTAGAATCTTCTCAATGGAAGCAGATGATTAACATTGGATTTGCACCACTTAACTGAGATTAGGGACCTGCAGGTGGCATCAGAATTACTGTTAAGTACTGAATAAGCTGTTACTTTGAATGAGCGAAACTTAATACAAGTTGTATTTGCATGCATTGATCAGTTATACTGGTCTGATGCCATGTCACTTCATCCAAAACACACCTGCAAACAGCAAATTCCCAAAGTTTGGCCCTTTTCTGTTTTATTGCATGTTTTATAGCTGTAATTTGCCATGTAATATTTTACAGACTGATAAAAAATTGATTGGAAATGCTTGGAATGTACATAGTTGTTACACAAGACAGAGAAATATAAATATAACAGGAACCTGTGTGACCTTTATGAACTAAAAGCAGATGAAATATGGAAATAAGACCTTCAGGGTAAAGTCAGGATTGACTAAAAGTAGAGACCAAACTGCCAAACTGTCTTCTTGCTGTCAAAACGTAGTAGTGTATTTTTTTTTATGTTAGTGATTAAGGACGAATATTTATATTTCTGTTTGTCCTAAGTTAAAGTTTTTAGCCTGTTGTAGCCTGAGGACTAGTGGCATTGGGGTAGTGAGTGATAATGCAATTTAACCGTTTTGATAAAATCAAATGAAATTATACATTTTTATTAAGAACAAGTGATCATCTCTGATAAATTTCAGAGTGAAAAGTTTAGAGTGGCTATTTTAAAAACTAATGGCAGGTGAAGTTGTGGGACTTGTTTTGTTGCATGTCTTGAGAATCAGGAATATAGTGGTGTATTTTCTGTCAGAGCATTTAAATTCAAAGGAGCATCATTCCAACTTGGATGCAGCTGAACAGCTGAGCCATCATGGCAACAGCAGACCGCCTGCAAATAAAAGCCCATAACGCTCAATTTCCTGTTTTTGTTTATTCTGTGGAGCATTGTGTGTGAGTAAACAGACGCAGCTGAGAAGCGAGAGATGCAGTATGGGCACAGAAACGGCTGTATGGGAGAGATAGTGACGTTATCTCCTGGAAAAGCTTTCCCATAAGAAGCTAAATATTGTGGATTTTTTTGTGTTTGTGTGTGTTTCTATGTGTTCAGTGTAATAGACAGAAAAGCCTTCAGCAGGAAAGGGAACAATCAAAATATATCACACCGCTTCCCATAACTGCCTGCAGTGCAAAAATCCTCTTTGTGCATGCATAGCATAATGATTTGACTTGGAAATAGTCTAATTTGTCCATGAGCATTTATAGCACATGTGTAACATGTCTTTTTAGGCGGACTTTACGGTACGTCATGAGTTGGCTCTTCTACGTGGGTCCTGTTTCATGGGGCTGATCATGTTTGGTGGAATGAGCAGCCTTTTCTACACTCAAGTCAAAGGAATTATTGCAGTAAGTTTTGCTTTTTTCTTTAACTGAGTAAATCAATGAGCTTGACGTCTTAGCAGGTTTAACTGATTTGGTTATAGAGATTACTTGTACTTGCTATGGTGAGATTCGTCTTCTTGTGTGGATAGTCTACTCTACTCAAACTCAAACTCTACTCAGACTCCTTTAATGCTTTTTGTAGATAATTAGACTTGTTTTTTTTTTTTGTTTTTTTTGTAAAAACAGATTTTTAAACAAAATTAAGGTTTGATGCATTGATAAAATGTTTGTTATTCAAGATCTTACAAGCAAAGATTGCATCATTTTGGTAATTACTCACATACTGAATTGCAGTGGGCTTTTCTTTCTTACACATTTTTAACCATTTCTAACACTGCTGTCCAGTTCTGCTCTTGGAGACCTACTTTCCTGCAGAGTATATCTCCAATCTTTATTAAACGCATCTATACCAGGTAATCAAAGTCTTTAGAATTATTAACAGATTGGTTTTTGCAGCAGGTTGGAGTGAACCTTTGCAGGAAGGTGGCCCTCTGGGATATATAGCCATTTACACTGCAGTGCAGGTGTTCCATGCACAGGGGACAGGAAACAAGACGCATGTTGTGGGTCATGACAACAGTATATGATACAGCTCTGATGCTACATTTTATTTACACAGAATCAGTCTAAAACCTAAACCTACCTAAAGATTTCAGGTAGCCATGCAAGTACTTGTTTTTCCTTCAAGAAATGCAAATCTAGTTATGATGTTCCTCTGAAAAATGTTTGTAAATATGTTACACTCACACTTGCATAAAATGTAACATTGTTGCTGCTGTCATGACATTGTCCACCATTTTTAAGGGAGGTGGTTGTTCCATCACACATAATACAACATTCAGAGATTGTAGCGTTTATTTAGGTTTCCAAGTAATTAGTAAATTGGCCTTTTTTGTGGAACTGTATGCATGCAATGCCTTTGAAGGGTTAGTTCACCCCAAAATGAAAATCTACAGGTGCATCTCAATAAATTAGAATGTCGT
The DNA here is from genome assembly GCA_039654775.1 of Spinibarbus caldwelli. Classification (NCBI taxonomy): domain Eukaryota; kingdom Metazoa; phylum Chordata; class Actinopteri; order Cypriniformes; family Cyprinidae; genus Spinibarbus; species Spinibarbus caldwelli. The sequence continues at coordinate 33,814,811 of CM077220.1, forward strand.
GGAAAAGTTCATTTATTTCAGTAATTCAACTCAAATTGTGAAACTCGTGTATTAAATAAATTCAATGCACACAGACTGAAGTAGTTTAAGTCTTTGGTTCTTTTAATTGTGATGATTTGGGCTCACATTTAACAAAAACCTACCAATTCACTTTCTCAACAAATTAGAATATTGTGACATGCCAATCAGCTAATCAACTCAAAACACCTGCAAAGGTTTCCTGAGCCTTCAAAATGGTCTCTCAGTTTGGTTCACTAGGCTACACAATCATGGGGAAGACTGCTGATCTGACAGTTGTCCAGAAGACAATCATTGACACCATTCACAAGAAGGGTAAGCCACAAACATTCATTGCCAAAGAAGCTGGCTGTTCACAGAGTGCTGTATCCAAGAATGTTAACAGAAAGTTGAGTGGAAGGAAAAAGTGTGGAATAAAAAGATGCTCAACCAACCGAGAGAACCGCAGCCTTATAAGGATTGTCAGGCAAAATCGATTCAAGAATTTGGGTGAACTTCACAAGGAATGGACTGAGGCTGGGGTCAAGGCATCAAGAGCCACCACACACAGACGTGTCAAGGAATTTGGCTACAGTTGTCGTATTCCTCTTGTTAAGCCACTCCTGAACCACAGACAACGTCAGAGGCGTCTTACCTGGGCTAAGGAGAAGAAGAACTGGACTGTTGCTCAGTGGTCCAAAGTCCTCTTTTCAGATGAGAGCAAGTTTTGTATTTCATTTGGAAACCAAGGTCCTAGAGTCTGGAGGAAGGGTGGAGAAGCTCATAGCCCAAGTTGCTTGAAGTCCAGTGTTAAGTTTCCACAGTCTGTGATGATTTGGGGTGCAATGTCATCTGCTGGTGTTGGTCCATTGTGTTTTTTGAAAACCAAAGTCACTGCACCCGTTTACCAAGAAATTTTGGAGCACTTCATGCTTCCTTCTGCTGACCAGCTTTTTAAAGATGCTGATTTCATTTTCCAGCAGGATTTGGCAGCTGCCCACACTGCCAAAAGCACCAAAAGTTGGTTAAATGACCATGGTGTTGGTGTGCTTGACTGGCCAGCAAACTCACCAGACCTGAACCCCATAGAGAAACTATGGGGTATAGTCAAGAGGAAAATGAGAAACAAGAGACCAAAAAATGCAGATGAGCTGAAGGCCACTGTCAAAGAAACCTGGGCTTCCATACCACCTCAGCAGTGCCACAGACTGATCACCTCCATGCCACGCCGAATTGAGGCAGTAATTAAAGCAAAAGGAGCCCCTACCAAGTATTGAGTACATATACAGTAAATGAACATACTTTCCAGAAGGTCAACAATTCACAATTTTTTTTTTTTTTATTTATTGGTCTTATGAAGTATTCTAATTTGTTGAGATAGTGAATTGGTGGGTTTTTGTTAAATGTGAGCCAAAATCATCACAATTAAAAGAACCAAAGACTTAAACTACTTCAGTCTGTGTGCATTGAATTTATTTAATACATGAGTTTCACAATTTGAGTTGAATTACTGAAATAAACGAACTTTTCCACGACATTCTAATTTATTGAGATGCACCTGTACAGTATAATATTTTTGTGAAGATGATGTGATGTGAAGATATTTTAATGAATCCTGAGAGATTTCTGTCCCTCCATTAAACCTTTAAACAACCAAAGCTTTGACACTTCAAAAAGTTCATGAAAACGTAATCCATATGAATATGGTAGTTTTAAATTCAGGTGTTCTGCAAAGACATGATTGTTTTGTATTTATTTATTTTACATTTTTAATTTAATTTGTTTTATTACATTTAAGCTTTATTTACATATAAACATTGATCAGAGTTCATAAATAAAGTAGATCGAAAATGGTAAACGAAAGTTCAAACATGATTACTTGACACACAAGAACCAATGAGATTTGCTCTGACCTGTCAAGCAAGTATGGTTGAGTACTTCTGTGTTTCACAGTTTTGATGGGTTTTATGTACAGTTGTGCTCAAAATTATTCATACCCTTGGTAAATATGATCAAAGAAGGCTGTGAAAATAAGTCTGCATTTTTTATCCATTTGATCTTTCATTCAAAAATTAAAAAAAAAAAGAAACCTTTAATTGAAGTAAAAAAAAAAAGTGAAAGTGGGGGAAAATCACATTAGGAAATAAATATTTTTCTCTAGTACACAATGGCCACAATTATTGGTACCCCTAGAAATTCTTATGATTAAAATATCTCTGAAGTACAATACATATTTGCATTTTTTATTACTCCAGGGTGACTAGGAACATAAAATCGTCCAGCCTTGGCTTCCTGTTTCACAGGATTATAAATATGAGGAACACAAAGGCCAAATTCCCTTAATCATTGATCAGAAGGAGTAAAACCAAAGAATATATTTCTGTTGTGCAGCAAAAATTTTTTGAACTTCACAGATTTAGAAAGTGGCTGTAAGAAAAGAGCTAAAGCATTAAAAATCCCCATTTCCACCATCAGGGCAATAATTAAGAAGTTCCAATCAACTGAAGATATTACAAATCTGTCTGGAAGATGACGTGTGGCTATATCATCCTAATGCAAAGTGAGGAGGAAAGTTTGAGTGGCCAAAGACTCTCCAAGTATCACAGCTGGAGAATTGCAGAGATTAGTTGAGTCTTGGGGTCAGAAAACCTAAAAAAACAAAAAAAACAAAAAAAACAAACAGCCCCTACATCACCACGTTCAAATGGATTTCAAGAAAAATTCTCCTCGCTTATCCAAAAACAAACTCCAGCATATTCTGTTATCAGACACGACTGGAACTTCAAATAGTACTGGCTTCTATGGTCAGATGAAACCAAAAAAAGAGCTTTTTAACAACAAACACTCAAGATGGGTTTGGTGCACACAGGGATAAAAAGTACAATGAAATATACTGCTGTATTTGTAATGTTGTGGGCCTATTTTTCTGCCGGAGGTCCTGGACATCTTGTTTAGATACATGGCATCATGGATTCAATTAAATACCAACATATAAAAAATTAAAAACTGACTGTCCATGCTAGAAATCTTATAATGGGCCGTGGTTGGGTCTTCCAACAGGACAATGATCTACAAACAAACATCAAAACCAAAACAAAAATGGGTCACTGAGAACAAAACCAAGCTTCTGCTATGGCTGTCCCAGTCCTCTGACCTGAACCCTATAGAAAATGAGTGGGGTGAACTGAAGAGAAGAAGCACCGTCATGGATCTGGGAATCTAAAGGGTCTGGAGTGATTCTGGATGAAGGAATGGTCTCTGATCTCTTGTCAGATGTTCTCCAAACTTATCAGGCATTATAGGTGAAGACTCAGAGCTGTTATCTTGGCAAAAGGAGGTTGCAAAAAGTATTGAATAAAAGGGTATGATTAATTGTGGCCAATGTGTATTAGAGAAAAAAAACATTTCATAATGATATTTCTCTCCCATTTTAAATTCTTATTCTCCAATGAAAGGTTAGATTTTTGTATTTTTTTTTTAAATAAAGATCAAAAGGATTAATGATGCAGATTTATTTTCACAGCCACCTTTGATCATATTTACCAAGGGTATGAATAATTTTGAGCACAACTGTATGTGCTTTGATCAATGGCGTTTTGGGGTAACCGACTTGGTAACACTTCATAAGTATACAGTAACAAAACACAATCATTTGCAAACTATTAGTTTATAGTTAATTCACGGTTTATAAACAGTTGTCTATACATTAATACGTTAATGTTATGGACAAAAAGTGAGTTCTTCATTCATTGTCAAAATAGTTAACACATTATTGTTACTTAATTAGCTCATATGTAAAGATTTAAATGTTTTATTATCAAGTGTTAACAGTGCTAACAATGTTAAAGAAACACTAAATGAAAATACTAAATGAAAGGCAGAAAATACTAAATGAAAGGCAATAACCTACCTTTATTAGACATTAATTGCATTCCTAAAATGTTAGAAATACATTAATTTAGCATGTGTTTATCAAGTCACTTTACACAAACATTACTTTGTTTCTTTACAAGTAATGATTTAATGTTTTTATGAACCACGCTATCCCTTAAACATAACCACTTTTTAATAAATGAAAAATGAAAATGTACAGTGACAGTTATGTCAGTATGTAAATATTGTGTTTTTGTGTCTCTGCAAATGTAAGTAAATGTATGTTACATAAAATACATACAAATGCTCATGAGATCACATTTAAATGCATCAGTAATCAGTAAATCATTAGTAAAAATAATTTGTAAATTAAAGTGACAATGAATTAGGAACTATCCTGTTTTATTTTAACTAGACTATCAATGCATTAATGATGTAAAGACTACAATTTTTAGAATATGAATTAACTGCAAATGAATAGTTTGTAAATTATTCTTAAGTACTTTAACTACTCACCATAACTAAGAATTCTTAAGGGAATGGAGCGATGTTAGGGTGAATAATTGATTACAGCATTTTTGGGTGAGCTATTCCTTTAATGTTAAGGTCAAAGCAATGGAAAAACCAAACTGGTGGCCATCGCAACCACACTGACCTGTTTGGCTAAAATAACAAATACAGTCCTTCATTCTGTTCTTCTTACTTCTGTTATGTCCTCCTTCCTTCCTCTGTTGATTAGGCCTGAAACATGGCTATGATTGGGGGGGGGGGGATAATCATGTTTAACTCTGATCCTTTAACTGATGACTTCATGTGATAGCTAGGGCAAAGAGGATTAGTAGTGACCTAGTTAAATTCGGTAAAAAGTGCAGCCCTTTAAAAAGAATACACCTCCCCTTAATCTTATTCTCTGGTTCCCAGTCATGTTCACTTGACCCCCACGCGTCCACCATATGCTGTGGAAGTGTGTCAAAGAACACGTCTCACTTCACATCCTATCCTCTGTCATTTGAATACGAGGGTCTTCCATCTTCTCAGTACAATTGTCCAACCGTTAAATGAAATACAACTTGCTTTGGTTCACGTTACCCGATTCTAACCTCATTCCAAACCCTCTGGACAACTGTGTCTTCCTACAGAGGCTCATTTGTGTAATTCCACCAACTGAAAACATAATAGTTTTCTCATTAAATAGTACACAAGCTGTGTCCAGCCATTCTTTTAGATGACCTTTGACACTAACCCATTCCTGCAGGAGACTTCCTTCAACAACGCTGACCTTGTGTTGCTAAAAGTCCATGTTAATCTGTCTTATCTTGTGTCCTGTCCTGCCTTTAAGCCATCTCCTTATCCAAAGGCCAGAAAAGTCCCAGTGCTTTAACACACAAGCTACACCTTCACCTGCTATCCCGTGTTGTGATGTCTTAGAAGATTTAGCGTCTGACAGGGTGGTTAGCGCGTAGCCTCGTGCCAGTCATAGCAAGTGAGGAAGCAGACTTAACCATTGATCCCTGCAAAGATCTTTTCCTCACGCATGCTCTCTGAGCCCAGATCAGTTCAGCCTGAACTGCAGCCAGGTTGAATTGGCATGACACTGGCTGCTCCAGGCCAAGAGTGTGTCCTCTAGCGGTTCACAATGTGAATCTGACTTCAGTCATTGACTTCAACAGTTCAAGTCAGACTTCTTACATAATGTCTTATGGCTTCGGGAATAGAGTCTTTTTTTATGTATTTGTCTTGTTTATCACACACAAAGCACATATTGTTCTAGAAAGCCACTGTCAGTCACGCATCCACCATTTTTCACACAAACAGGCCCTTCAGTCTCGCCTCTGTTAATCCTGCCTTATTTACATATTCAGTTTTTTTTCCCCTCTTTGCCGCGTCTCTTCACCTGGCAAGCAGGGGGGATTTTAGCATCCCTATGCACGCGGTCCCATTGTCCGCAGGCAGATGCCCTTTTGCCCCTGTGCCAACTTGGCAAGGTGAGGAGGGCACCAAGGGAGTGTTGGTGCTGTCGGCTTCACTGTCTCTCTTTTGTCTCAGTGTATGCTGTTGCAGTTTTCACTCCCAGCGTGGGAAAGATCAAAAACCGATCCAATTCACCCCTTGAATCCACTGGCTTGCTGTCATAAATCATTTCATGAGTTGTCGCTGTATTGTCTCCTAAATTTATAAGAAATGACATGTTCATAGTTCAGTGGCATAGTTCAATATCTTTCATTGTTTTCAACAACAGGACACAACTACTATAGAGATGATGTCACACTTACTGGAAGACATGTAAGTATCGAAACTTACAGCATCATATCAGCCATTTAATAATAATGTAATGTCCTCTACCTAATCATTACACACAGACCTGGAGACTGAGACTAGTTGTCACAGCTTGAATATGAGGTTTTGAGACAAAAGACCAATCACACAAATGTGTGTTTATCAATCTATCCTATCTATCACTGGTTTTGTATGTGCACTGTTCAAAAGTTTGGTGTCTGTAAGATGTTACTAGTTTTATTATTATCATTATTATTATTATTATTATTTATTTATTCATTATTTGTTTTAATATATTATTTTTAATTGCATTTAATTATTTCAAACATTAAAGACATTTCAAATAAATGCTGTCCTTTTGAACTTTGTTCATCAAAGAATTAAAAAAAAATGTTGCAGTTTCCACAAAAGTTGTAAGCAGCACAACTGTTTTTAAAATTGATCAATGTTTCTTGACAATTCATCAAAATTTAGCTTTGCCATTACATGAATGTATTACATTTTAACATATATTAAAATGAAAATGAAACATGAACCAAATTAATGAAAACTGTCATTTTAAATTGTAATAATATTTCACAATATTACTACTTAACTATTACTTAATTATTTATACTAAATTTTTGATTAAATAAATGCTACCTTAGTGAGGCTTCTTTCAAAAAAATTTGCCAACTCCAGACTTTTGAGTGGTAGTACAGATGTCAAACACCGGGTTCAAAACACTCTAAATGAACATTTATGGCTAAAAAGTGGTTTGATATTTGTACTTTTTTTTTTTTTTTCTCCATTGTGTTGTATTTAAAAATTGTTGAAAATTTAACTGGAAAATCTCTATTAGGCTGTTTAATAGCAGGATTCGTAATAAACATGCCCCGCTATTGGACACAATAGGTCAACTTTTGTTCAATAAACTGTCTTTCATCTAGTGCAGTAACTTTGCACAATAACTTTTTTTAAAGCCAAGAAGTTTAGGATGTGTCTCTATACAGAATATATTTTGATTTTTAAAAATGAACCTTTTTTTAAATGTATTTTGAAACACGTTCACTGAAGTAAAATGTGTGACAGCTAGACTCGGTCTCTCCTAAAGATCTTAGGTTCTCTGCATAGTTCATGTTTCAAATGTGATTTTATTTTGCATCAGCTTAAGATGCATACTTTAATTTATTCTATGCCCCCAGTGGACCGCGCCGGTCGTGGCAGCAAGCGATGGCTGAGGTGTTTGGCACTCGCTGGAAGATCCTGTGGTTCCTGCCGTTCAGGAGCAGACAGCCTCTAAGGCTCAACTTGACCTCCCGCTCTCATGTGTAGACATACAGACAGAGACGCACACATCACTCCAGTGGGGAAGGTCACCCTCCGACAATCCCCCTCCCCACCCCTTGTCTTCAGCAAAATCCTCTCCAAAATAGCTTGGTATCTCTACAGGATCAAACTTTTTCAGGTTCTTCATAACAACTGAGAATAATCTGACACATATCTATTCATATAGAATGAATACAGTTGTATTTGAACATATCAGTGTCAAAAACATAGTCTTTTTTCCGTTTTGACTGCACATGCTGGGACAGGTTCGTATTTACTACTGAAATAGGATTACAGAGGATAGTTTATTGTGAGGCTTGGTTGTCTCCAGGGTAACTCTTATTTGTTGAGACCAGTCCACTCCCCTAGGTCTGGATTACGTGAGTGGTTTTCATGCGAGTAGGGACGCAAGTGGGTGGAGATTGTCTGTCTAGTTTTATGGCACTGAGGGTTGATGGCTCTGGAGGTGAGTCATGACCTCTGGCATGGGTAAAAGACACTGCTGAAGTACACACACACACAAACACAAACATAGTTTACAATAACTTTCGCTATCATGCACATAATTACACATACCTCACCAAGCACTGCTAATGCCTCTGCTGAGCGTTTGACTACTATTACTGTGATTTGATCACTTTTATTTTTTTATTTCTTCATTATTAATGTTTGTGTGCCTTTTACAATCTATAAGTTTTGAACTTTTTTGTCATTTTATTACAAATTTTATTTTAAATCATAAACATCAAGTCATGTTTTTTGAGGAGCTATTAAAACAATGTTAATAATAATACTTAATGTATGTTTCATATTTGAAAACGATATTTCAATAATATTACCTTAAAAGATGCTTGCAAAAAGATAAATTGTTATAAATTAAGTTCACTGATGTAAAGATGCAATTCACTAAAAAGGGATGGATGAAACATGATTTATCATGTAAATTATTTTTGCCCAGATTTTAATGAAGGTTGCACAACACAATGATACATAAGCTTTTGGTTTGTCATTAAATTAACTTTTTAACTTTTCTATGTGATTCAGATCAACCCCAAAATCTAGTAGCAAATCACCAATTTTCTGAAGTGCCTCTAAACATGCAGTTCTAATAAAATAACTTGCTATATGTTAGGTACACAAATACACCACTGTAACTTTTTGGTTTTAGATCAGATTTACTTTACTGTGTTTTCAGGTAACTGTATTGATCCACAAGAACATTTGGGTTCATATTACACATTTATCTTCACAAGCCATTATAGATGAAACAATTATTACACAATAATTTGCACAAATAGTTACTTGTGTAATTGTGGTTTTTGTCCACTAGGCCTGAGTGAATGTAATCGAATAAAGCTTGGTAATTATGGTCTATATGCTTTTGACACATGAATAGGCACATTTTTCTTCTGACGGTAGCACTGGCGGTGACCAGGTAGCCCTTTCTAGCCTAATTCTAGCTCTAGTCGACATTCCATGCAAAATGTCAGAGGTACAAAAAACGAATTTAATTCAAAACTAATTTTCTGCTTTCATTTTGTCTTGCGTTACACTCCACCTGAAAAATGCTAATAAAATGGTTGCTTGTTTTTTTTTTTCTTTTTTTTTTTTTTTACAGCACTTACAAGCTGACAACATTCACTTCATACTAGAGATACATACTTGAATATTTATTGTGAATATCATGCATTTAACTTTTGTGTCTTTCTGGATGTTATACTTTTTCATTTTAACATTTCTCATTCTTTGTGATTTTATGGTAGAGGGTCTAATAATTGGTTATTAAAAACTACTATCTTCTGTGGTTATTTTTAATTTCTGAGTGTTGTAGTAGCTTTGCTCTTTTGTTTATTTTAAATGCAAGACATTTTATTGTTGTTTTTGTTTGTTTGTTTTTTTGCTAAACCAGTGATGTGTAGAATGTAACACTGGGGGAAGATGCAGTGCAGGGGCTATTGGATTGATTCCATTACTCATATTTATTACTCATTCATTACTCATTTTTAACATTACAGAACAATTTTCATATCCTTATATTAACATGATATCAATTATTACGAGAGCTTATAAAAGAGCAGTATACTCACTGTAGCTGTTGATATAGGCCATGTTCACGTGTGTGTGTGTGTGTGTGTGTGTCCACTGTAAAGCAATAAAACCTGCTAGAAATTATTCACCATTATAGCAGATATGACAATTGTATATGCAGGTAGTTCACTGAACATTGTTATTTGAATCTACTCCTCATGAATATTATAATTCAAACTACTAATTGCTGTCCTGTTGAGGATGACGACCCTATTCAGGTTTATGATTGAAATATACTGTATCAGTTATGGTGTTTCTGTCTGTTTCCTTCATTTGTGGTTTCAGTCACAAAGTTTATTTTGTTATCATGGGAGTTTTAAGTATATCGGATATAAATTATGAAGGCATTTTTTAAAAAATAAATGGTGTTCTTCTGCTTGATGTGCAGTTATTTATGTTTGTACTTTTTCTCATATAAACGTATTAGATTCTAGATTGTTGGTTGTTTCTTCAAATATGGGCATTTTTTGTCTTTGTGGACATTTAGAAAGTCTCTTAAAGTTCTTTTCACATTCTTACGAGTTCATTTAATTAATAACTAACAATGTCCAAATTGTTGTGAAAATACATAAAGCTCAAAATTTATTTCAAATATCATGAGCAACTGTCATTTCCATTTTTGTTTTATAGCCTTTGTCGAGTTTTTATTATAAAATTGCACATTGCTTTATCATAATAGTTAGCATTATTTATAATTAATAAAATACATTTTTATTTCTGCATATTTTTGAGAAGTTTTAATAATTAACTTTCACACAATAACTATTTAAATGGTTTATGTTTATATGATATCCTCAGTTTGCAGTATGTATTCATACAGTTAGGTCCGTATATATTTGGACACTGACACAATTTTCATAATTTTGGCTCTGTATGCCACCAGAATAGAATTAAAATCAAACAATCAAGATAAAATTCAAGTGCAGACTTTAAGCTGTAATTAAAGGGGTTGAACAAAATTATAACATAAAATGCTTAGGAATTACAACCATTTTTATACACAGTCCCCCTTTTTTCAGGATCTCAAATGTAATTGGGCAAATAAATATAATCATAAATAAAATGTTCATTTTTAATATTTTGTTGAGAATCATTTGCAGGCAATGACTGTCTTAAGCCTGGAACTCATGGACATCAATGACTGGGTTTCCTTTTTTGTGATGCTTTGCCAGGCCTTTACTGCAGCTGATTTCAGTTGTTGTTTGTTTGTGGGTCTTTCTGCCTTTAGTTTTGTCTTCAGCAAGTGAAATGCATGCTCAGTTGGGTTGAGAACAGGTGATTGACTTGGCCATTGCAGAATATTCCACTTTTTTACCTTCAAAAACTCCTGGATTGTTTTTGCTGTATGTTTTGGGTCATTGTCCATTTGTACTAAGAAGCTCCGTCCAATCAACTTTGCTGCATTTGGCTGGATCTGGGCAGACAGTATATCCCTATACTGCTTCTGTCTTCTGTCAAGTCATCAAGAAAAACCAGTAACCCAGTGTCACTGGAAGCCATGCATGCTCATGCCATCACACTGCTCCACCATGTTTCACAGATGATGTTGGACTATGAGCTGTTCCAAGCCTTCTCCATACTTTGGAGTGGTCTTCTCCATACTTACAAGTGGTCTGGCTTTTTTAGATGTTTTTTGGCAGTCTAATCTGGCCTTGTTTGCACCTTGTGGTGAACCCTCTGTATTTTGTTCTCATGAAGTCTTCTCTCTTTTATATTTTATTTTTTTATTTTTTTATTTTTTTTTTACTTTAACAGTGACATGCACACCTTCTGGAGAGTGTTCTTCTCTTGGCTGGATGTTGAGAAAGGATTTTTTTATTTTTATTTTTTATTTTTTTGCCATGGATGGGATCCTCAATCATCCACCGTTGTCTTGCGTGGGTGTCCAGACATTTTTATGTTGCTGAGCTCACTAGTGCTTTCTTTTTTTTTTCTCTCTCAGAATGAACCAAACTGTTGATTTGGGTACTCCTAATGTTCCTACAATCTCTCTGATGGATTTGTTTTGTTTTTGAAGCCTAAAAATAGTCTGTTTCGCCTGCATGGAGAGCTCCTTTGACTGCATGATGTGGGTTCACATTGACATCTTCCAAATGCAAATGGCACACTTAGAATCAACTCCAGATCTTTTACCTGCTCAACTGATGTAGAAATAATAAAGGAATAGCCCACATCTGTCCAAGAAACAGCTTTTGAGTTAATTGTCCAATTACTTTTGGTCCCTTGAAAAAGGTGGAGGTACATATTAAAAGGCTGCATTTCCTTAACCTTTCCTCCAATTTTGATGTGAAATGAATACTCTCAAATTAAACTCAATGTGCACTTTAAAGCTCTTATCCATTATATAACTGTAACTTGAATATGTTTTGGTCAACAGCTAAAATAACAAAAATTGTGCAAACATATAACAAACAAATAACAAACTTTGTTTCCTTTAAATAAAGACTTTCTCCTCAATGTGATTTCCTCCCATTTGATGAGGAATTTTGGCTATCAATCTCCTGTGTGAATTATTTTCATGCACTTACACAAATAAAGCGTCTCATTCTTCCCCGCACAACCTCTCTTCACTTATAAGAGTCAATTAAATGCTTTTCCATATCTCCATTGTAGTGAACCACTGACCTTTCATTAAACAATTAATGTGCATATACGCTTGAGCGTTTCCGCTTACCAAATCCACACCCATGCTGGCAGTCTGGACAGAAGCTTTGTAATGCCGGATTTATTCTGTTGAAACACCACAGTTTCTTGTTTGGCCTTTGCGTCAAAAGCTTTTCTTGTTAAACCATTAGCTCTGTGAATTAGGCCTGCAAATGCGATTAGAGAAACTGCCATTTGAACACCTTGGTCTACTTTATCTAATGATTGACATGATTTGAGTTGTCACCTAGTTCCCCACTTGGTCCAAATCTATTTATAGCAAAGACAAACCTTAAACCTCCAAGAAAACAATGAGCACTCTCTGTAGTTGCTTTGAATTGCCCTCAACAAAGGAAAAATGTTAAACAATAAATTGGCCCTTATTTACAAGAAGCACCTGTTTATTCTCTTTGCTTTGAAGATGCTTGAAATAGTTTGAGGTGCTGTAATATATCTGCAAAATAACCTTTATTTGGGCATTTGAAGGTTTCCTTAGGGCAAAATTGTTTGTTTTGGCAAGATTGTATTGGCGGTGGCAGTGGTGCTTTGCCTCTCAGCAGCCCTTTATGTGCCTGGCCAGATGCCCAATGCCCTCTCTGCCTGCCTCTGTGTCTCATGCCCTGGTGTGTGCCAGGGTCTCTCTGGTGATAGGCACTGTTCCACACACGGTCACAGTGACAGTTAAGTGCCAGTTTGGGGTTCCATTTGGAGGCCCTGGCAACACAGATGTACTGATGGCCAATATCTCTCTAACCAGTGGTGCACAAGGTTTGTTGGATTAGACCTGTGTTCTTAAGAGCTTTGACATCACACCATTACCATAACGTTTGCTTTTGACTCCACTGAACATTTATTGTGATGCTTTGTTGTGTTAGTAATACTAACTTTTCTTTGTGATTTATAAGCTAGTATATGATGCTTGATAGGTTAGTAGTTCATGTACTTTTAAATATGGAGGTATGGAATTTTGAATAAAAGATTAATGACAACCTTTTAAATGTACGTTAAGTAATGATTTTGAAGCCCGTATCATTTCAGTGTTATTAATGAAAATTATTAGTGTTAAAAATATTGACTAGTTATTAGCTGAGACAGACTACTGGTACTACAAAGAATAATTGATGGGAACCTACCTTTCAAATAAAATAGTCACAGCGTTTACATAATACTTATTCTATGCTGCACATGCTCATCAGAATATACAGTATTTCAGCATTGTCTGAGGGATCATTTCAGCTATATTTGCATTATGGTTTTAGTTGTAATGGCTTTCACTGTAAGATTCAAGTTCATCTCAGCTTGCTGTCACAGAGAAACATGCTTCCTTTTTTGCTTGTAATCAAAAGAAAAATGTTTTAAGTTTTAAGTTCAAGTTTTTAGTTTTGATCAAGAGTTTTTGTCAAGTGTTGTCAGCTCTTATTAATCTACCAACTTTAATATTTCCAAATGAAGTAGAACATAGTAACATAGTTTTGTGCCTGAAAGAATCAAACGATGTGTCTGATTGCCTACTTTCTATATAGTACAGTAGTATGTCCAAATAGTATTTTACAAAAACAGTAGGCGAAAAAGTACCTGGATGACCTTCTATTTTTGCAGACAGTCTGGAGGAACCATTTTGATGGACACTTTATTATCCCATGAACCAATGGGAGATGAGTTATGAATGGCAGTGAAGCAATGGAATTGTTAGTCATGTCACAAATCACAGTAAATCCATAATAACGCTGTAACCATATGATCAGTGAATTTGGAAACTGGTATGCATCTTCTTTGGAGACTGATCTGCACCAAACTTTGCATGTCAGCTCTAGGTCATGACGGCCAAAACTTTTTAAAACATTTTTGATCCATTAAGTCAGTTGTTGTTTGTGGCCCATTATGACAAATATCTTGTGTGCACCGAACTTCTTAAAACGGTACACAGGGAAAACAAGTCATCCATGCTTTGTTTCATAAATTTTTAATGCAAGAGGGACTAAAAGCAAATTCTAAACTCTCAGCCATTTTAACTAAAACATGGAGGCTGTAATGCAAATTTTGTCCATTAGCCACAGAATAAGTCTTGTAAGTGTAATCTTTTTCTGTCAGTTTCATAGAACCAGTTCATTTAGAACTATGTGCACTGAAAAAGTTTTCAATAATTAGTTTACCAAGAAATATTTCAAAGTGCCAGATATGAATAAATATATTTCAGTCAGGACCACTCTGTTCGAGTCAGAATATTGTAGAGGTCCTGAACTTTATATTTGGCGACAGGCTTCGCTCTGAAGGGTTCAGATTCTGAGCTATCCGCAGGTAAACCTCACTGAGGTTTGAACCTCCCTGAAGCCTAAGCAATTGCCAGATATTTTATATGTAACAGTTGTATATTCCAAGTAGAGTAATACAGTACTGTGAATAAATGTGGACAATTTAGCAATGAGCTGGACAGATGATATATCTCTGTGGACAAGCTGTTAAGTGATCATGTATCTGCATAAGGAGGAGTTGGGGATGGAGTAGGGTAAGCGCACGTCTGTGCGACAGACTATGGCAAGTGTGAGTATGGATGAACTTATATATCTTATTAATTGTAGTGGGAGGAGTTATGATCAGCTGAGCGTCAGCTGATGCTGCAGTCACGCCGTGGTCTGCCTGAACTACACTTGAGCTCCATTCGTCGCTCAAACTAGATTTCTGTCCATTTAAAATGAAGAGATCATTGTATATTTCTTTTAAGAATAGTTGGGCTATAATGGGCCTTGTTGTTTTCAACATGAACCATTGTTGCTTGGACCGTGATGATTGCCACTTATATTGCATCCTTATTTTCGTAATTTTGTCAGATATTTTTATTTTGTAATATTGCAAGTACAAATAGCAAGTTTGATTTATTTTTTCTGAAGATGAAGAAACTCAAACTGTATTTTGCATATGTTGGAAATAGGCAGTATAGTTTCTTCTAATTTTTGAGAGATCCCAGTGCTGTGGACTAAATATCAACACATCTGGAACACCACTCGGCCAAACAGATTGGAGGACTAAAACCATTTAAATTCTCAAATTCTAAATTCAAACATATTGTAATTATTGATTACAAAATAATCTTTAATGAAGCAGCCTTGTGATTTTATAAACACGAGCAACTGTTTGTAGGGATCTTCAACATTGCAGGATTTCTGTCTGCCATGGAAACATACAGTGAGTTTCCTGTTTTCCGTTGTCCTTACCATTCACGTCTCAGTGTTCAGTCATACCAAAACCTCTGTTACCTGAGTCATTAACGGGCTGACTTCTGCTTCCAACTGCTCTACACCTGATAGCCAAGACTCAATTTGCAGAGTCTAATCCTGTAAAGAATTTACCTGTAACGACTAATGGGACATTTTGAAAAGGGTTGTGTGCCCTAAACAAAGAGCAAAACAATTTTCCGTTAGATAAGTTTGGTCTTAGGTACTTTGTTAAGCTCGGTATACATGCTTACGACACTCCCCTGTTCAGCGATTACTGGCAAATTCCCCATGATTTCCCTCTCCTAGAATGATGAATGTATTGATAGGTAGCTGGTCCTAAAACTAAAGTCATCCCTTTGTCTGCTGGGCAGAAAGGAGAGACTTCAGGGAGGATAAACTTAGCTCAGATGAGAGGAAAGGCAAGCCTTTTATCTTGGGCAGGCACTGTATTTTACACAATGTCCCTCCAGTGTAACCTAACAAAGAGGTCCTTATGTACTTCCTCTAGGCTGGCAAGTCTAATACTGCGGCACAGGGGACGGTTGCGAGGAGACGTCTTTTAGAGAGAGTGCTTTGGATGGTGTGTCGGATAAAGAACAATTCAATGAATCGGTGCAGTGTGTGTGTGTGTTGTGCCCTGCTGAAAGGTGGCGTCTCAGCCAGTAAGAACCAGCTCTACCCCCTTTCTCTGCCCACCTTGTCTGAACTTCTGCCTGGGGTGAACGTTTTTTTTTTTTTTTTTTTCTCTGTGCAATTTGATCAGTTTCTAGTTTATTCAGGTACATAATTAGCTGAATGCCACCATTTGTTTTATATTTAATAAGAATTGGATGATGTTGATGATGAGAATTACGCATTCAATCATTTTGCTACATGATTCAACGTCAAGGCCTTTAACTAATCCATATCTTAGCCTCTAATCCTAGTGGTTGTTTAGTGGCTTCCATTAACTCTTGTTGAACTCTGGCATTGCCCCAGAAGGTCCCACGCCCACTCGCTCCCACCCTCTCTCTCTCCCTGCCACGGTTGGATGCCTCCTGCCCTGATGCTGTCCATTCCCAGTAGGGGCCTCTGTTGATTGGCCCGGCGTGTGTCCTGCACTGTGTGGTGGTGTGAATGACGGCCCCTGTCAGCACTGACTGGCTCCCTGGCGTTCAGCATTCTTCACTTGAGTGACAGCAGATAGTACCTCCCTTGAATTACCCTAAAAGATTGCCTGTGTGATGGCAGGACCACCTCATCCCAGAGGGAAAAAAAGTCTTGGCTTGGACTCTTTAATGTCGCTCTCTCACTGAGAAACTGAGTCATGACCTCTGAGCAAGTGTTCGCCTGCGTTGCTCTTCTCAGCCAAAATTAATCTAGAACATATCACGTTTATGGCCATCTTCACTGAAACTAAATAGCTTCCTATTATGGTTCATTTAGCAGGAATCTGTTTGCTTTTTCCTTTTATTACGTTTATGCATTTGATAGACAATTTCATACGATGAAGAATCAAACCCTTCTTCTTGCTGTTGCTAATGCCATGCTCAACTATTAAAGCTTATCTTATTCTCTTTTTCTTGGTCTCCTTTTGTTGTAGTGTAATTATTATTTTAGTTCTTCTTTATTGCTACTTTACACCGAAATCTGTTGTTAACAACTTTTTTTGTTGTTGTTGTTGTTGATTCTTTCTAATGGGTGTTCTCTTTTTTTGGATGATCAAAACATAAAGAAAATAGTAAAATTTATTTGAATACTTCACACGTTTGATAAAATTTTCCAGAAATAATATTTCCAAAAAAAGTTTCATGTAGTTTTTTTATTTTATCTCAGGGAAATATTTTAATAAATCAAACTAAAACTCTGCATAAATGGGTGATGAGAATTTAAATTTATATATTATTTCAGAAATGACACTTAATTTGGTTTTATGTGTAATAACGTCAGTAAATTAACTGTGATTTCTTTCCATTGTCCTGGAGCAGGCATCATTTCTTCTGTGGAGCAACAGGTGGTCATTTGTGAACAAATTAGACTCTCCAATAGATCATGGTAATAGGTTTTGTAATTAATTTTTTTTTTAGATTACTCCATTACTGGCAAACATTTTCTCTTCTTGCATTAATTACTGTTTATTAAAGTCCTGTTTCATCCTGAAAAATAATTTTACACCCTCACCAATTACAATCACTGTTCATTGCTTTAAAATATAAATCTCTCGATTATTGTAATTGAATGCTTATTGTATTGAAGTAAAATTTGACGCTTGTCCATGTGTTTGGCCTGCTAAGTAAACTGGCCTAATTAAACAAATGGCCACCTGTTATTGTTCTAGGAGTGGACATCTGGTTAAACAAAAGAGAGAATTATTGGAATAGAACCTAATAAAGGGTATCTAGAGAGGAGTGATATTTGGGATGATATCCCTTTTACACATATATATTATTGAAGATATTATAATCCTAATGTTTCTTGGACAGTGCTAGACTGGGATTATAGAGCATCTCTGGACATTGGCTATCATTAATTAGCAACAGACAATGGCTCAGCCTTAACTATGAATAAACCTTAAATGACCCTTAGCCATGACTGCTGTGTTTGCTCTATTTTAAATGTGACTACTGTTAGGTATACATGACATTTTTAGAAGCATTATGAAGTATTCGGCATATATTTTCATCCTGAATTGATAATAATAATGATATAAATCATATATTTAATACATTAGTATAATTAGATTTAAATACATAGATTTATTGACAAAAGCACTTAATTGTATATGTCTTCACAGTTATGATTTGTACTAAGTAGATAGCACAAACAGATTTATGTACACAGTAAGTCTATAACAGCTGTTCACATTACTTGGATCAATTCAACAATTTTCACTTCCCAGCCTTTCAAATTATTGATTTGCCTATTGATTTTTCATATAAATCTTACAAATACTAGACTGAAAGAAAGTAGAAATCCAATTAAAACTAAAAATGTAATCCTAATCCAATCAAGGCTAGAAAATGTATCGAGCTGCAGAGTCAAAATCAATATGGCACAGGTGAACAAATTCAAGTGAATTGTTAAAAGACTGTCTTTTAAATTTTTTAAAAGAATGAATTTTCAGAAGACAGTGAAAAACAAAATTTTATATAGCAGTGAAGTTGTTCTCTGCTTTCTTCAGTCTGTTTGCTTTCAGTTAGCATTTTTTTTTTATGGATCAGTCACCTTATACTTTGGTTTATTATTATTATGATAATTATTTGAATTATTCATCTAATGCTTCCGTTGGTTGCTTTTTTTAGGATTTTTAATGTAAAAAGTTATGACCCTGAAGTGTAAGAAAAGAGAATAATCTCTTTGGGACCCTGTGTGGAAATGTGGGAAAGATTTCGGAAATGAATGGAAAGACACAACACAAAATGCGAGGAGGATAAACAACACTCTAGGTATTCTTCTGAACGTAGTGCTTCTGAAATGCCACCTCGGCCCCTGAATGCCAGACGCGCTGTGCCCTGACTCGCGGGACGTTCTCACACAATCCCACAATTCACGTGGAGGGAAGCAGCTGCAGGCGGGAACATTCTGTGAGGAGGTGGAGGTTGGGAATGTGCTGCCGAGGGAAAAAGGTCTGGATAGGTTACAAAGAGAGTTCCAAACATGGAACAAAGCTGGCATTCAGCGTTAAACCCCACTACTCACAGCAAAGAGTCAGGTTGATGCGTAAATCTCCAAATGTCAAAAGCATGACTAGAGCTTCATTTGTTTGTATGTATGTGTATTAAACGTAATTCTGAAGGAGTGGGATGTGAGCATGCTTCACAGTGCTCAAACACAAGATTGTTGTGCGACTCGAGTAAGAACTGTAAATCAGTCGCTCCAGCGCATCCATTGGATGACGCTTACATCTCTCAGCCTTCCGATGCAAGAGATTCCTTATAATTGGTTAATGTCATCAAAGCTTGCTTTGCATTGCTTTAAACAGCCAAAGCTGTGCTAATGCTATTAATGCAAGCCAGTTATTACGTGCTAGCTGATGCCTTTGCACCCCACAAAGACACTTGCTTCTAGAATACTCTGATTGCTTAAATATTTGAAACCTTCTAGAGGCTCATCAGCTTTCGCAGCTGTGTGTATCTTCAGCTGTCCAGAGATTGCTGTGGGTTTTACATAGAATCTAGGTCCAAGATGAGCAGCATTGTCCGCCGCTATCATTATCAGTGCTAACACAGTTTGAAAGCATCTGTAAATGAATTAAGTCACTTTGGGTTTCACAATCAATCAGGTTTAAAAATATGATTCACTTAAAAAAAAGTTCATTTGAACATTTTACATTTCAATTATGAACTGAAAAGATTATTAGCCATCCAGAGTGAACTAAACATAACTAAATAATTGTGATATTTACTAATAAATTTGTTAGCAAAGTCTTTAAAAAAACTTAAAATTATTAAACATAACTTAAAAAATAAAGTAGTTTTAGGACATGAATATAAAATACAAATATATACGATAAATATAAAATGAATATAGAAATATTATAATTATACAAAAATTGTTCAAAAATTATTCACACATTTTTAAACAGGGTGTTCTGCTTCTCTAAGAAACTTTCTTAGAATCTATAAAAGCTGGAAAAGTATTTTTTCTTTCCTTTTTTCCCCCAAATAGTTGGAAAAGTTGTATAGTTCAGTTGGTTTAACAGTACTAACTTTAGCTTAACAAACTCAACAGAAAACCGTTCACTATTCCACTATTCCTTCAATCCTTTTACATCTATATGGATGTTCCAGCAGTATACACATTGTCTTCTCCATCTCAAGATTCATCCCTCCATATTGCATCAGACTACTCATTCTTAAAACTCTTGACAACTGTCAAATGTCAAACTAATAATGTAAAGATTATTTTAGAGCTTGCTTCATTGTTTATTTTATCTACACTCAATTTTATTTAAAATAAAAATTACAACAAAAAATCTAGTTCTCTTTTTTTAAGGATGAATTCTGTTGACTGACTTTGAGCGCTAACTATTTTTCTGACAAACTATCTTCTTTACATTAGCAATTTTACTAATGCTTCAGTGATACTTGAGAACATGACAGAATGATTAACACTTCTAATGCGCTTTATAGAGTCATTTATAAAGAATCATCACATGAAAAAGTTTTATCTCCACCAACCTTATGTTTCAGTTCAGAATACGACAGGGTAACAAATATTTCTAATTTTTTCTTAAATTCATTGGCATAGCAACACACCTTAATTTGATTAACTACACGGTAGAAACAATTGTATCATTTTTAAAAGTATCAACTATTGAGAATTTATAGTTTCTTTCATCTGTCTGTGAATGAAGATTTTTAAATCCTCTTGCTTTTTCTGAATCAGTAGAGTTTGTCCTTTAATGTTTAGAAAGTGATGGTCAAAGCTTGGTGAAGTACGCCAGGTTTGTTAGTGAATGGACTTGGAATACCTGTCTGTGTTTGCGCCTCTCTTTCTTTCTCTCTTTCCTGCTCCCTCTCTCTCTCCCTCCCTCATTTGCTGTAAGTCTGTGATATCTGAACCGTGCCCGGCTCTCATGTCTATGAAACTCCCCAGTCTTTGTTTGGGGAATATAATTCCCATTTGGGCCTCCCTTCATCAACATGAGGAGCGTATGGGGGAGGGAAGCTAAAATGTGTGTGTGTGTGTGTGTGTGTGTGTATTTATGGGGGGGGTTTCCAAAAACCATAATCAACAATATAGAACCAATGAAAATGCGAAAAAAACTTTGTAAACCGTCTTTGCACAGAGACACCTCATTGGTTACCCACTTGTTGTACTGTTCAAGATGCCAAAAAAAAAAAAAAAAAAAATCCATGCTCCTGTTCTGTGCAGCTTAAAAAATTAAAGTCCTGGCCGAGGTGGGGGGGCTTTCTCTCTGTGTGTGTGTGTGTTTGTGTGAGGGATTCAGATCCTGATCCTGTCATTATAGGCAGCACTGGAGGCTGGAGTCATCGCTGCAGCACAGGGCTGCTTACGTGCGTGTGTGTGTGTGTGCGTGCACTTTTTTCTCCCATAATGCAGTGTGATAAGGATTGGCCTACATGGGGCTGAGAGAGTGGCGTCTGATGAAGGCTTGATTAGTGTGTTATCTACTCCTGAGCTGTTCCTGATGAAAGCTACTGACGGGAGAATGGCTGGGAAAACGGCAGACAGCTCCATCAAATGGCAGCTATGTTATGACATGACAGCCAGGACCTGGTGGATGGTAAGTTTGGTGCTTTTTGGAGTTTTTTTTTTTTCTTCGCTTTTTCCCACCAATTTTTTTGAGTGACGTAACTCCTCCTTCATTCATAGCATGTCTTAAAGAAAAGGTTTTGCAGAGTAGTTGTTTGAATTTGAATTCTTTGTTTTATCATTTGAAAATGTTATTTAGCAATATTTACATAATTATTTACAGAATCCTTTTGTCATGTGTAAAACCATATATATGTATGTATTTATATTTTTGCCTCATTTTAATTATTTATTTTTTTTTTATTTTTTTTTGCTGCTGCACTTTTTTTTCTTTTACATTTATTTTAGCATATTGCTGTTTGTAATCCTGCTTTATACCCGGTCTTCTAATGTGTTTATATTTAGCAAAATATGTGTTAGATACGGATGTCACTGGTGTCAGGTGAGGTCAGGACCCTGGGTTAAACTCTGTGTCAGGAGGTAAATTTTTTTTTTTCAGAGTCCCTCTTCTGTTTGCATACTGCGATCTATACTAATTTTAGGTTTTAACTCACCTTTAATCATGTTTAAGGGGTCAATCACAATTCTTGCTGTTATGGGGATTTTGAGAGTATATCGGCGACGATCCATGGCCACTTCAGATGAAAATTAAAAGTAGAAATATAAGAGATAAAGTGTTTTTCCAGATGATGTTTCTTGCAGCCGTTGCTTGGTTGATTTCGTGACTTACTCCACTAGACACTGTCGCACAAGATGTGGTCTTGCCCGGCACTTGTTGACATTTTTCTCAGTGTTTGTCTATTTTCCCTCTTGGCAGACAAAAGCCTCTTGTTTGAGTGTCGCTTTCAATGAAGCTACTGCTGGTTCTCTTTCCACTATGAATGTTATTTTTTATTATTATTTTTTTAAGTTAAATACTTTTTCCTTTTGCCAGCCATCTTGTGAGTTAACAGTTTATCAATGTGTTTTAATAGGGCAGTTACAACAATTAGGGTATAAAGGGATGCTTCAAAATCTGTTTTAATTTTTTATTTTAATTTTATTATTATTATTAGCATTATAAACATTATTAGCATGATTTAGCATTATAAGGAATTTATAGCTAAAACATTGTTTAGAAATGAATCATCTTTGTTGCACAAGACGAAGTCCAAAATTTTATGATAACTTGCTTTGCTTATTTGGATACAATATAACACTTTTGTGTTTTCAGTCATAGTCATTAAATAATTAGTCATTCATTTTGTGTAAAACTGTGGTTCTGTCTGAGCCATTTGTCTATGAGTCAATGGGAATCATTGACAAATTAAATAACAAATAAAAATTAAATTGTATAAGGATTATACATAATTTAAAGTTACATTATTACATTACATTACATTATTATGTGTTTACTTGAGGACGATTGCAATGACCATCATTCTTTGCTTATAAGGAATGTGAACATTTGTCTTTTCTGGTTGTAGACAGGGGTAGGGTTAGGGGTTACACACTCATTAGTGTAGTGTTTTATTGTGCACTATTAAAATCTTAATTTTTAAAATATTATGCATATTGTATATTTTCTTTCTGAAAATTAGTAAATAAAAAGGCAGTAATTGAATCTGGAATACTGACACAGCCTTTATAGTTAATCATTTTCAGTACAAATGTGACCCTGGATGTGAAAACCCAGCTAAAGTCTTTTTTTTTTTTTTTTTTTTTTTTTTGTGATTTACTGTTTTCTACATAAAATCATACTTTATAAGGTAAAGAACATTCTGTGAAAATGTAACCTTGATATCTTTAATATTGACTGAGTAAGGCTGTGTCAAAGATTGAAATCATAATGAAATTAATGGTTGAAATCAGATTTTGATGCTTGTTATCTCATAATTAGATTTTGAGACTTTAGCCTGACAGGGTCACAAATGTTACAGTATACATGAATATTATACAGTAGATATGTATACATTAATAAAAAATTCAAATATGCCACGTGTTTACTACTGAATATTGACAGATGCAGTGTCCAATGGAATATCTGAGTTCAATCAAGAATTTGGAACATGTCACAATATTTCTATTTATATTTCTCATTTTCTGTGTTTCACATAAAGAAAAAAAAATGGTATAATTTGAAACACAAACCACTCAGACACTCAAGACTAAGAAACTGGCTCAAAATGTCAGAACTGTCAGCAGATGCTGGGGTGGGCTAGGAAAGAGCGGAAAGCAGCATTTATCGCTAATCCCTGTGGCCAACAGTCGTTCATTAAGGTACACACTACGGTCCCCCATTTTTTTTTGTTTATTAAGGGTCTTTTTTTTTTTTTTTTTTTGCAAGAGTCCCTCTGTCTGGCTTGCTTTGTGCAGCTGGGAGACTGATGTCAGTCTGCATGCCAGCCTCCCAGCAATCTGGCCTTCAGACGATGCTCCTGCTCTCCTGCCGAATGTGGGTCGAAGATTAGCATAATACCAACTAATCGTGAATAACATTAGCATTGAGTAAGGCAGTAATTAAAAGGATTAGCAGTAGGGGAAGAAATAAATGAGGAAATTCTGTGACAACTGTGTTTATGATATTGATTGGATGACCACTGGGCTTTGATGCTCAGGGCTGTTGGTCAAATGATGACCAACATGGTGACCAGTTTATAATGGCCAGACAAAGTAAGCGATGCTTATGTTAGGACTTGTCTGTTTTTACGCCAGATGTGGCGACTGTATTAATTATTCTGTAAATGTCAATTCAAGTCAAGTCACCTTTATTTATATAGCTCTTTTTACAGCACAGATTGTGTCAAAGCAGCTTTACAGTATTAAACAGGAAAATAGTGTGTCGATAATGCAAGAGGACAATAGTAAACACTTAGTTTTTCAGATAAAGTCGGTCTAAATATGTATTAATGGAATATGTATGAACAAATATAGGTTTTTGGTAAAGGACATTCCTAAAAAGAGAAGAGTCATGAGGAGCTTAGGGTTTAACCCTTCAGTAACCAGCGTGAAACTTGATCACAACATGGGCTTAGTGTCAGCTGACATTATGACAGTAGTGACGTTGTACTTTTAGATAGGTCACCTTGGTGCTTTTGATTTAGACTCAAATCCTCTGACTGATCTAACAACCAAATGTTTTGTTTGTCTGGAAGCTAAACTCTCTTTGTAATCACAGTGTTAATTATTCCGACTGTTGGGCACACCTCAGGTTAGTTTGATCATTATCGCAGGGATCAAGCTCAACTTGCTCTCTGCCAGCAGTGTGTATCAGAGCAGCATTTTTAAAGCTTCTGCCACCTTCATTTCACCATCAAACTCTACCACTATTACTCTACCACCACTACTGCCATAATAATTATTAATATTATTTTTAATAATACTTCTAATAGTACAGTTTGTGTCATTATGTGTTAAACATATTCAATGACAATAAATTTTATATTATTGTTGCTGTTGTCGTTGCTGTTGTTGTTATTTGTTTAGAGTCTTTCCAAAGCTGAAGGACAAGCTGCAATCAGATTGAAACAGAGAATTTAAAAAATGTAAAATACCTAGTTGTTTTACTTTACATGAAGCAGGTCACCCCATGTGGACCGCCATTCTAAGATCACATGACCACCTAAACACTACTCGCTTTATCTCTGCTTTTATTGGACACTTACTCTTGAGAAATAAATTAGCTGACTGTGAGTAGAGCCTTTATACAATGACAGTGGTACTAAAAAATATTTCTTTTGCATGATATTGCACCCATAGGTGTCAGTACAAGTCTGGGACTACTGTCATATCAGTTAGCACAATACTATTAATTAATTACTATTAATTACTTTGTGGCCATTTAAGAAGTATAGCCCTATATTCGGATGGGATTGAACAACCTTTGCTGAGTTTTCTGAATGACATTTGGGTTTCTATAATTTATTATAGAGACATTATTTAAATAAACTTAACATGCGTTTATAGAAATGGCTGCTTATAATTAACCCATGTAACTAAGCAGATAAATCTATACATATAGCTTACCTGATGCTGATATTAAAATGTTCAGTTTTAGAAATGTAATCGATTTGGCTCTTCATAATGTCATATTTTTAAATTTTATATGTATTTTATATTTATATTATCTATTTTTGTTTCATAAGATGCGGATCATATTGAAAGGTGCAACATACGGAAGATTAGTGCACACACAGTAGGTCAGGTTAGTCAAAAACACACATGGCAGACATTCATATTCAGGATTAGATTTCTCAGAGAACCACTGAGTTTGCTGAAAAAGAGAATTTTTTTTTTTTTTTTTTTATACAAAAGTTGTAAAAATCACAAAGAAAACTTGTCCTGTCCGCTGTCCGAATAGGACTTATGTTCTATAGTATGAATGTAATCCAGATGTACTATATTTACCATGTTTTCATGTGACCTATCATTGTCAGAGAGTAACAGTGCCTGCACACTTTTTCAGGTGCCTTGCTTGCAGAAGTATTTTTCCCATAGGGACTTTGCAAAGTTTTCATTAAACATATATGTCAAGAACCAAACCAATCAGCAACAAGGTTAAACATTACATTGAAATCAAAACAGTACTAGCTTTGATTTGACGCCTAAAAAGTATATATATATATATATATATATATATATATATATATATATATAAACAGACAAAAAGACACAAGACTGTATTTAGCATCTTTAATGAGGAAAAGAAGTCCCGTACAATCATATGCATGGCAAACTTCATAATCAAATTAAAAATGTTTTACTTGTATCTTACTATGGTATATGGTAAACGTAGTAAGAGTATTATGCTAAGTATGTGGTTCTGAATTCCTCAACCGTGATTTGGACACCCTACTCTTTTTACATACTTTTTCTTGCCTACTATATAGGGAAGTATGTGTATTCGGATGTAGCCTGAGTACTTATTGAATCCTTTTGGAATACTGGCACTTATAATATGTGTACATGTGAGACTATTTTCAAAAAGCTGTGAAAAGGCGTATTAGTATGCTTACTATCTGTTGACTTATCTTTGAGAGATCAGATGGAGAGCATTTTGAAGAGAATGATCGACCAGGGGTTCTTTAACTGTTACAGCAATGTGTAGCCATGCCTGACAAAGATCTGCTTAGGGCAATTAGGAAACAAAAGGCCTCTTTGTTCTAAACAGGGTTGGGGGGG
Source organism: Spinibarbus caldwelli (assembly GCA_039654775.1). Lineage (NCBI taxonomy): Eukaryota > Metazoa > Chordata > Actinopteri > Cypriniformes > Cyprinidae > Spinibarbus > Spinibarbus caldwelli. Next base: position 33,841,570 of record CM077220.1, read on the forward strand.
TCGATGAGGGGACGTTAAGAAAGAAAGGAGCCTTGAGAGAGGAAAAAGGGAATCATCAAGGTATGGACCAGAACTGCTGCATGGAGGAATGGTGTGTATTCATGTAATCTGGCCACTTATCTTAACTGTTCTCATTAAATATAGGAGAATTAAGTATAAATTGAGATTATGAATTAAGGTCATCAATAATAATTGTGTAGTAAGGCTGAGTTTAATGCTATAACAATTTTCTTGTTTATTCTTGTTTACTGCTCATTGTCATGTTTCTCTTTGTTTTTATCTTTTTAAAACCAAAAAAAAAAATTCTAAACCAAAAAAGAGAAAAACTGTTGCTTTTGTTTAAACCTTAATTCACTCAATGCAGACTTGCTTACACCCCAGCAGAAGTAATGTGAGACCTGCAGATAAATTATGATTATATCATTTGTTGTTTACCTGCAGCATTAGCCCTAAATTGTTGCATGAGAAGAATCATTTATAGGAAGTATTAGAACTCTAAACTACCAGTATTAAAACTCTAGACTACTGTTAAAAATGTCTTTCTTCAAACAAACTAAAAAAAATCTGCCTTCATTTACCCACCAGGTTGTTCCAAACCTGTGCGAGTTTCTTTCTTCTGCTCAACACAAAAGAAGATATTTTGAAGAATGTGGGTAACCGAACAGTTGATTGTCCCCATTGAATTCCATAGTAAGGAAAAAATCTAAATTATTAGTTCAACACATTCTTCAAAATATCTTTTTTTGTGTTCAGCAATACAGTTCAGAGATACAGGTTTGGAGCAACCTGTTGAGTAAATGATGAATGAATTTTCATTTTTGGGTGAACTGTACCTTTAATGTATTTTAATGTTTATTAATCTCACTGCAGCTGCTTACCTTCATTTATATGATTTAGTGCTGAAACTATCCAGTGCCAAATGATAAGACCGAATTTAAATATACACAGTCATTAGATCCACAGACAGAAGAATCAAACATGTGAATCTAAATGGACTGTCGTACTGATGCATATGTGATACAGTTACATATTATAGTTGTGGTAACTGGCAGATTCTCATCACTACAGGGATGTCTCTTCTCTAATTTCTTGGAGTATTAATAGGACTCAACATTGCACATGCTAATATTATTGATATCCTTCAACATACCCTTCACACACAAACTTTTAATGTGATATGATCACAAGAAAACAACTTCAGTATTTATGCCACTGTTTGTGGAGGAAACCCCCTCTTTAGCGAAGATGAAAGATAAAATATCATGCTTCTATAGTTGTGGCTAATGAAGATGCACATTGTTACAGGAACATGTGTTCTGAGACCAGACAAAGGCCTGCAGGGATGCACATTTCATGCGACATAGGTGCATGCTTGTCCTGTCAATCAAGACCTATTGAAGTGAGGAGGGAGACAGACGCACATAGAGAGAGAAAGCAAGCACACAGCAGTTTTGCCTGGCTCTTCTGTGGAGGCCTGCTGCTTTTTTCTCGTAGCTGAAGGATTTGCGATGCATGCACGGGTGTGTGTGTGTGAGTGTGAATGGGACGCAGTGGTTTTGGCAGGATTCCATGTTTACTATAAGCTTTCTCCTTGTTTATTTGAGCGTGCATCTCATTGTTGCTCTTGTTCTTGGAGGCTGGTTCGTAGCAAGGAACAAGGACAGTCTTTCATGGTTGTCAACAGGTGCAAAAGAGCTCCTTCTGCATGTCTTTGAGTGTGTCTGTGTGGTTTTTGATGTGTTAGTATGTGAGAGTTTTTGTTTTGTTTTGCTTTTAAAGATGAACCATTGGGCAAAGAGACAGGAAATAAGAAAACTAACATTACAAATAAAATGACATTGTAACAAAAACATGTATGTTTCTAACTTTAATTGCATTTCGCTACATTTCACTAAGTGAATGTGTAAAATAAATAAATTATTAATACCTTTAATGGTAAAGACAACACTGGTAAAACACTGGTTTGCGCCATTGTTGATGCGTTTACATTAATAACATTAGCTACACTTTTAGTAGTCTCTACCACCCAACAGTCAGAAATATCCGTGTCTAGAATTACTACAGGAGCAGTAATCTCAACTGGACACAGTAAGGTAATTAATCAGTCTTTATCTCTGCCAAAATTTTCTAATGATCCATTTGTAGCAGTGGTTTCATATACATGGTCGTTTGCTGCCCTCTGGTGCCTAAATCGTCTGGTGCGTACATATGAAAAACTGAGGGTGTCTTAAAATACCCTAAAAGAAAGAAAGAGAGAGAGAGAGAGAGAGAGAGAGAGAGAGAGAGAGAGAGAGAGAGAGAGAGAGAGAGAGAGAGAGAGAGAGAGAGGCACTATTTTTGAGTTACAAGAATATGAATTAAAAGTAAATATTTCAATTAAAGAGAGGTTTGGAAGTGTAAAAAGACACTAGGCTATATGTTAGACTACAATATATCACCAATAAGCCTAGAACACTTGCAGACTTTTAGGCATTTAGATTTTTTCTTTAGCATTTTCAGAATATGAACATATAATTTTGTCACTCAAAATAGCAGCCTTACTTAGGAACGTTTGCCGTGACCCGGATTCGAACCGGGGTTGCTGCGGCCACAACGCAGAGTACTAACCACTATACGATCACGGCACACGGCTCGCCAACAGCCAGTTCCCTACCGCATCCTTGTGGGCTGAATGGAAACTGCGCTGTACGTACACTCCGCCTCATTACATTTGACAGAGTAATACATCCAAGAGGAGCTGGTGCTGCACATTCTGCCTAAGAAGATGGTATTTTGAAGTTATTTACATAAATTGATCAACAAATAGCAAAGATTTTATTCTAACCAAATATTTTTATATTGGCATAATTAAAAGAAATAACCACAATTATTTTACTGATTAAAAGTTTGATTTTTTAAAAAACAATTTTTTTTTTTTCTGTGAAGATTATGCTGTCAGCTTATTTATACCGACACACTGAGTAGCTCACCGTTTTCGAACTGCATATTATTAACTAATCAGCTAATATGCTGCCGCTTCTTTATTTCTATAACGTCAAATCAAATAGCCTAACAATGCAAAATGCTCTTTTATTTTCACGGCCGAGACCCGGATTCGAACCGAGGATGCTGCTGCCACAACGCAGTGTAGACTATTAATCACTATACAATCACGGCGAGCTATGAAAGCTGATAAACACCTAAGGTTCATACGCACATATCTGAGGTTGTACCGTTACTGTGGCATCGCAACAACAAGATCCAAAAAAAAATAATAAAACTTAGATATGACACGTCATATTTCATGGACCTTATGTGGGCTAATGATTCATGGAAGGATTTAAGTGGCTAATCTGTGGGCACTCTGTGGTCCTGTGAAGTAGCCTATAAAACCACAAAATTAAAGTGATTAAAGGACATTTGTGTGTGCATTGGTTAATAGTCAAAACTGTTATTTGATGTCCAAGGTTTGTGGTTTCTAAGCCATTCTTAAACGATGTGCTTTTTGGAACTATATGCAGGGGACTCGAAGACAGCAGAGCGTGGTCACTCCCTTACGAAAATTAACCATTGGTTTTACCACAAATAAAACCAACCATAGCTGTTTTTATAGTTAAACCATAGTAACCACAAATTAACCATGGTTTTGCTACACTAACCATAGTTTAACCATGGTGTGTGTAGTAAAACTGGTTATACAAATGGTAATCAATACACCAAAAAACCATGGTTACTACACTTTTACTCAAATAAAACCGTGATTAATTTTCATAAGGGCTGGCATTCTTTGATGCAGTCTACACACGTTCTTTTGTGAATGGTCAAAATGCATCTTGCGAATGTGTTATTAATCTGAGTGTCTCCTATATTAGCTTATTTAACATCACCTGCGTGCAGTCTAGGCCCGCTGATACAAACATGGCCTTGTGGCGCGATATGAAAATGCATTGGATGTATTCAGGCCACTTAAGAGAAAAGACCACTTACACTGCAAAACTAGCCTACATATTATAATAAAACATAATAATATTATAATACTCGACCAGCGTGCGGCTTGTGCGCTGAACAAAAACTGACTATGACGTCTAATTGTTAAATATTTGTGTTTTAGCACAATTGTTTTAGAATTTAGCACTTCACAAAGATTCCAGTTATGAAGCGGAATTACACAACATATGAAAAATCCATCTATCCATTTCCCAAAACGATTTATCCTCTTTAGGGTCGCGTGGGCTGAAGCCCAGAGTCTCGGGCCACAGACGGGGGACACCCTGACATTATGGCCTGTATGTCTAAAATGTTATATGAAGTTATAGTATGAATTTATTGAAAACTGAATAGACAAAACATGACCACACAATAATTATTGTTTTAAAAAAGGAAAAGTTAGCCTACGTTATTCACCTGAAAAGCAGACTGAGAAATTAAAATGAATAATAGCCTAAATAAATAAATAAAAATGATTGATCAATTTCATATCCATATGTAGACCTATATTCATGTTCATCTAACTTTAGCATGATGATAAAATTGATAAGCTGATAAAAATAAATGGAAAATATAATACATAGTTTTATTAATAGCTACAGATAGGCTAGCTGCAGTTTTTTAAATTGGTCAAAGTGGCTGCCAAGAAACACGTGTTATTTTTTAACACAAAACGGGCATCCAAACCCAACATGGCATTTAAAAGGTTGCTTGGTTAGAGAGGTAGTGTTATTAAAAACAATAAATGTGCATTGTCTTTTCATTGTCTTTTTATCTACATAAAAAGAGAAATATCCTGCCATTTATGACTTGATTTGTGTAATCTAGACTAATTCATATATAGGCCTATATATAAATATGTAATTTATATATAAAAATAGTAGCCTAACTACAATTTATTAATTATTGATTGTCAATTCGGGCTCAAACGATTCAAAGCATTAGAATAAATGTTACATTAATTAATGATAATAAATGTAGAAATGCCACTAAAACATGGTAGAGAAGCGCTTCTAGGTCTCAGAGTGAAAGGTTTAAATGGAAATGATGGGCTGGTAGGCTATCAGTTGCTTATAATAATAATAATAATAATAATAATAATAATAATAATAATAATAATAACTTTTTTAACATCGTTTGCAGAAAAACTATAACGCATATGGGAGACATGTAGAATAGATCAGACGGTGTAATGAGCTATGGGTAGTCTTCAAGCACTTTTTAGACGGTCGTATCCCTTTGCTGCACGGTTAACTGATTTATGGTATAGACATAAAAAGGAGTGGCAAAGGCTATTTATTCAAAAGCCCCAGGTCATTGGTTTCCATTTAATGAAAACATTTCTCCACTCAACTGTTTGCCAGCTTTAGAAATCAATTTGCACGTTGCAAGACAAAGATGTTTTTTTTGAAACAATAAATCCACTGATGTAGCATATTTAATACTCGAGTAATATTCACTCGTAGGACTTGAATGCTTACTGAACAGCGAAATACTAGGTTTCCTAACCTATGAAAACATGAAAACACTTTTTAATCGTTCATTCCCTGCTCTTCTTTACACCGTGGTCTAAAAAGAATTAGAATCTTTATAATTTCTAGAGACGTTTGAAACGAAATATCATCTTAATACAGCGACCCACTGATCCGTTCGCTGTATATACCCTACGTACTGCACAAATAAAACGAGAATTTATGACTAGAAAAGTTTGGCGTTGAATGTCTCGGTGCGAGAGAACAGAATACCTCTGTACATGAAATGAAGTGAACTTACGGAGGCAGTACCGAGGCTCGCTGTGCGCACGCGACACATATCCAAACTCATGTGAAACTTGACAGGTACAAGGGAGCAGAATTAACTAAACTCTTCAGCTGGACATCGGTGTTTCTATACGTTAATAATGTTTTCCTGTCCTCCACTCACAACTGAGCTTGCCAAAGTTTACGTCTGAGAATTTGGAGCCCTTTCGTTTCATTTCGTATCACACTCCACCTACTCGATAATGCTCCAACAAGCCGTGTGTTTTAACTACAAGTGTGCGATGTAAACCTGAAGAAACGAGTCATTCTGTAAAAGTTGTTTATCTTGGTAGGTTCATATGGTGAGGCACGAGTACAGTCACAACCAAAACGAACTTTCCGAGGTGACGACTTATATCGTGGAGAGCAAGGACGTCCCCAAATGACAGTGTTTATTATGTGGGTGATCGGATCGGCACGCTTCATTGTAGGTGAAAGACTTTTAAAAGTTCCTATAACGGACAGATAAAAAAAAAAAAAAAAAAAAAATGCATTAGACTATATAGCTACATAACCATAACTTGATGCAATTTCTTCTGTTGAAATTCTAAAAAAAGTCCTAGCCTACTGAACGATTAAACAATTTGTCACACTATAGTGTTTAATATAAGTGACATTTCTCGATTGATTTTGTAACAACTGACCCAAATTAAAGACTCAAGGATCAGAAAATTGTTTTGTTTAAGATCAACACATAAATTGCATGTCTGGTGGCATATATAAAAAATAAAATTCGTCAGAATAACTAATAGCTAATTCATATGTGTTGTTTGTGTTATCTGTTATATGCCATTATTGCAGTTCTTATCTATAAATAAGTGACATGTATAATCCTTAAACTCCGTTTTAATACTTCTGTCGCATGCTTTGATGACATCGATAAACAAGCTCAAATGCGCGTTTCACTCTTATGCTGTTGGACTCGTGTGTGTGGTGTGCTGCGCTCTGGTGTTCTGGTCTGGATCAGTGCCATCATTGTGCTCCCGAACAGTGTTGTCTTTATTTGCTATATCATAGAAAACCGTAATGTTTTAGTATTTTATATATATATATGTATATATATATATATATATATATATATATATATATATATATATATATATATATAGACGGTCTGTGTTATTAGAACTGGGGTGTCCAATATTACAATGTTAAGATTATGTATCAAAATAGGACATACACCAACAAACAACAGTGTGAATGGGAGAACCGTTATTATCAATTTAATTAAAATAAAAATGATTTTTTCTTTTCTTTTCTTTTCTTTTCTTTTCTTTTAATAATACGAATTGATTTAGTAGTAATTTATTTGCTTTCATGCCGGTCCACAAGGAATTCTTAATCCCCAAAGCCAAAATGCACACAGGAATTTGACCTATCTTCAGCCACTAGTCTAAATTTCTCTCGGTCTCGGTTTGACGGGACTTGGTCAATGTTAATATGCAAATAGTGACACTGCCTGCCGAGCGGAAGTGAGGGGCCTAGGGCATGGAACGCAGAGCGGAGCTCCGCCGGTGCGCCAGCCAATCAGAAACGAGGATGTAATTCCAAATGCGCAGCTACGTTTGGCTGCTGCCTGCGAGCAACAGCGACGACAGACAGAGAAAGTGAAGGCGCAGACCTACCCACTTCCAAAAACTCAGCCTATTCTGGACCGCGTTCAACTTAACCACCAAAAGCTATCCAAAAAGACTGACTTGCAGAGGAAGGAAGATAAAAAAATATCATAGGTGCTCGCTGAGTTGATTTTGCCGCCTGTCTGCCAAGAATTCTCTTCCGGTGTTCATTTTTGTAAGCACTACAACGTGAAACGAAGAGAGAGAGAGAGAGAGAAAAAAAATAAAAAGCACAATTTTTTGAACTTGAGACATGTGAGCGTACCGGCTTCAGTTTCATCCGGCCTCCAGGAATCCCCTTCAATTCCATGCAATACAGTGCAATGGTACGTTACGATGGAAAACACTGTCTTACTAACATTTGTGAATATTTTTCTCGAGTTGCTGTGTTGTGCGCATGTAACCTCAAAAGGGCAATAGCATTACGTTTCACAGTTGAAATGAACAAGACACTTTAAAACTGCAGACTAAATGCTAGTAATGTTGGATTGTTTATGTCATGCGTTGGCAAACGTCCCATACGGGTCATATCATTGTGTCAGAAGTTGAGTTTGTGCCTCTTGGCATGCATCCTATGTTCGCTAAAACTCTCCCCCTATTGAATAGCAGTGCACTTCTGGCACGGAGTAGCAGCGCGAATACCTGGACAAGTCGTGTTGATATTTACTCACACTGTTCTCCTGTTATTTAAATGCTTGTCTCGCACTGTTTTACGTAACGGCACTTGCTGTGTATATTTTTGCATTGTATCAACTGTTTTCTTTCTACAAATGATACTTTATATCTAAGTAACGTTGCGTTATGTACACGTCGATGTTGTCTGCAGTATAGTTTACGTTCACAAACCGATCAATTGTTTTACCATTAACACGTTTGGAGTTTATTGCGTTGCGCTTTTGTTGCGGTCCATTGTGTTACATTTTAGCAGTTGATTCAGTCTTCTTCATAAAGTCATTGTTGAACGTTTTGGACTTATGAGTTGGACGGAGGGGGTGGGCTTTGGCTTTGACTTTGACACAAGATGCCGATGTAAAGCGAAAGGAATGATTATCTGTAGAGCAAACAAACTGGCCCTGTGCTCATCTCTCACTGGTGTGCATAATAGAACCGTGCACTGCCGCAGACTTTTCTCTTTTCTCCCAAAATTAAACTGTTGTCCTACTTTTAAATCGCACTGAAATCACAGTGAAACTGAAAACTGAAAATGAAATTCAGTTTTGACTTCTTTTGCGAACGCTGCAGGCCCAAACTTGCTTTCGCATCTGTAATAATCAGTGCATTTCCAAGCGTATGATGTACTAATAAAAGAGCCTTGATGTTTTAAAAGTAATGCCCTATCTCTGTAACTGGTTTCTAACAGCTGATAGTGAAAGTAAACTTAAACCAATGTCTAGGCAAAGTAGGCTAGTCAAAAATGACTTTCTATGTGTACCCTGATATGATTTGATCATATAAGCAATTTTGTTTTTATTAAGACAATGACCTGTATAAAATGTAGCTAATCAAAGTCAAAGGCATATTTATAATTCAAATTCAAATGTATATAATTAAAGCATGCAATATATGGACGCAAAATAAGGTCAACGAATAAGCTTTATGTATTTGTTGTTTCTTTATTGTGAACAGATATGAATGGCCTAAATTGTTTAATTTGTAATGGAAGAAACCAGCAAAAACCTTTACATACTGTATTGTGCTCGCACGCTGTGCTTTATCGTGTTTCATAGTTCAACATGCATGAAGTGCTTGCCACGAAAAATAATGACACTTGTATAAAAAGTGGGAAATTGCTTAAATCTTTGTCAGTGTCACGGAGGTGCAGTCGAGGTGGGCTGGAAATATGGGATATGCGCTTGCTGGAAGAGGAGGAGTATGACTGTGTAATTAAAGGAGAGAAAAAAAAATCTTCAGACTGATTTGTTAGGCTCCAGCAGACTAGAGGGTGTTACCGGCCCATTTTATATCAAGTTTGAAAAGCAAACACACGATCAGAAATTATAGGCGCCTTCAGGTTTTCTTATTGCACGTGCGATATAATATTTAAGATTCCTCTTTAAAACTCAACTCCGGTAGCTTTTTACTCCGCGGCGGGTTCATCTCACGCGCTGTGGATGCGTCTAGATTCACTCCGTTTACAATCTTTTGTGCTCTTAAACAGCGGTCAGGATCGCTTAAATGCTAAGTGTGTGATCTCCAGTTGTTCTCTGGGGCCGGATAAGAGCGTGTTTTTTGAATGAGGATAGGTCTTAGTCAAACGTGCACGGAGCAGCACGGGCTCTGAAGAATGAAGCGATAATATCAATCATCGGTGATACCCTTCAGGACTTTGAATAACAGCGCGATCTACGATGTATTCGCCGATTTGTCTCACACAGGTATAATATATATTTTTGAATTATCACTCTGCAAGTGATTTCTGATACTTTTTATTCACATTATTCACTGTGCTTTGATTAATTGAAGAACTGCTGCAGTTACATAGTCTATATGCGCATTTATTGTACACTTCCCTCTTGTCTTTTGAAGACTTCTTCGACTTCGTGCCTTACAAAAAGCATTTAAGGAAATCGATGCATTGAAACATAGCCTATCTGCAACCTTTAAGTAACACTCCTAAAAATAAAGATTCAAATTAGAACGAAGAAGCCGTTTTGAAGAACCTTTTTTAAATTCAGTAAAGAATATTTACTCTCTAGTTCTTAGGAAAACCATCTACATATTGGTACTTTAAATTACCCAAAATCAGTAGCCTACCCTAATCTGACAAACCTATAGGTTAATGTACAAGAACTTTTTTTTTTTAACCTTCACAGAGCCATATAACCAATTTACACAGCGAGACATTGTTCTTGGTAAGATGTTTCTTTGAAGAAACATTGAAGAACTCTTTTTATGAGTGCAGTAGGTTTTAAATTTAAAGCAGTTTTATTTAAAGTATCCATCCGGACATTCAATCTGATGTAGGCTAAAGATTGGGTGATGCGATACAATGCGCACATCACATAAACGAGACTATGTTTATTAATCTCTGAACAGACCAGTGTTCAGATAAAGTTGATCTAATTTGATGTCGTCCGTAAATTACTCTATTTTGCTATAGAAATGAACTTGATTAAACAAAGCAACTTTATATGAGGTGAACAAGAGGGAGATATCTCAATACTGTTAATTTCAAACGCGAGGTTAGGACAGTGAATTTGAATTCACTTTTGGAGAGCTCACTGTTTAGCCTTACCTTCAACTAAAGAAAACTTGCTTTAGTTTGAACTGGGAGATCCTCTCGTAGAGCGAATTAAGATTAAAACAATGATAAGGTTGATTCGGCGGTTGGACAGAGTCCGCCGGCTTTGGCTGACACAATTTTACTGTTTATATTTTCCTTGGCATCAGAGAGTGATTGACTGAGATATGGTGAGGCTACAGAGGACCTCGAGCCTGCGCAGCCCACAACCTCGTGTTACACTTATAATATCCGTGTTATTTTTTTTCTTCAAGACATTTCTTAACATGGTGATATGAGACCAGTTTGCGTAACAACTATTATGACAATAGATGAATGCAATGTTTTAATTTCATACTACATTTACTATGATTTTAATGTTACATCGTTGGGATATGTGATCTTGCAAGGCCTCAGTAATGTATTTAAATGCAATATGACAAAAATAGTAATGAAATAGTAATGTTTTTTTTCAGTCAAATAATACTTTTTCTTGACATTAAATTTATAGTAGAACAAAACGATTGAATGAAGGTCCTTTTTGCATATTGTCTGTATTGTTATATGACTGTATATTTTTTGTTGAGTGGACTTTGCAGTGTGTATTTGGTTGTAATACAATTTTCATTACAAATTATAGATTTACAACAGCTTTACACACACACACGCGCACACACACACACACACACACACATACACACACACATTATTAATATATTAAGTTAGCTATGATGATAATAATAATAATAATAATAATAATAAACTAGCTTTAATTAATCTGTCTGATCTGATTTCTTAGGAAATTAGCAATTTGAATGTATTTGAGTTTTTATACATTCCAGGACCACAGCAGATAGTGTGAAAACTTACACTCTTCAGTGAGTTACATTTTTCTTGAGCAACACACACTATTGCACATTGTCGCGTGATATATTTCACATGCATTTCAAAGTTGTGTAGTTTGTTTGTATTTATACAGTGGTTGAGTGTGGGCTATGAGTGTGGGGCTGTCACTGAAATACAGGCAGTGGTGTGCTGGTTGTGGTTTCCCAAAGAGCTGCTGCCCGCCTGCACACATCAATATGTGGTTTAACTCTTCTTAGATCCATTCACTGCAGTCCTTGTTCATATTTCAATGTGGCAGTGGAAAAATGACAGAGAAGTTTGCAGAGTGTGTGCATAAAGGTGGTCTTCTCTTTTTCATTGTGTTGGGATTCTCACACATTGCTCTCATTGTCTTTTTACATCTTAAACCTTCTTGTCCTTTAATAAGAATTTACAATGTTTATGGAAATTTTGACTGTAGAAGAATAGTCTTTTTTTCTTGCATTAAAAATTATAACATGGACTCATAAAGTGGTGGTATTTGTATTTCAGTGTTTAGTGTGAAAAGTTATCCTGTTCTGTTTTATATTTTAAAACATGATTGAAATCGCTCAGTAATATTAAATCATTTTCTTTTGCTGAGATGATGAGGAGATTATATGTGTGGGGAAAAAAAAAAAAACTGAGTAAATGTTACTCAATGGTCTGTAAAATTGGCAACTGCGTTTGCTCAGTTTGTAGTGTAAAGCTATATAACAAGTTGAGGCATATGAAGACAAAAAGCCTTACGCTGCTGAATAAAGCAAGTGTGAATTAGCTGTGCCGCTTGTTTGAGGAGTCAAACCACTTTAGTTTTGGTTTGGCATTTTAATGCCACACTTACCCAAACGGATCTGAGACCTGAAGAATGTGACTTTTGTGCCAAGATGCCATTTTCATTGTCCATCTTGGTTTGATTTTTGAGGGCCTTGGAATAATTGTGGTACATTAATGCTAACAAATTAAGTGATTCCCAAGGACCTGCAAACACCTCCTCATAGTTAAGAGTAAAAGCTGAAGGTGTAAAATAGATTTTTTTTTCCCGCCACTTTTTTCACTTTCCCAAGTTTAGTTAAAAGCTTTAACCAATACTTCTGACCTTGGGTATGTTTGTACTCTCATTTTAGACAAAAGACATGTTCCCATTTGTCTTGATGTCTTTGCAAGTGTGGTGGATGATCGTGCCCTCAGTTGTCCTTGTCTAAGGCATTTAGTGACTCGTTTTTCCAGGATTCTAAGAGGTTCTGCAGGGCTCTGTGGTAGGGGCTGTTTCAGGAATGCAGGGCACTTTGATAAGAGATCTGGAAGTATGGGGGATGCATGCTCTCCTGTGCCAACACACGGACTGGTACTTTGAGCATGGCTGGAGAAGGAGAGTGAGTGAGTGAGTTAGTGAGTGAGTGAGAGAAGGGGGTTAGAGAGAGAGAAGGGGAGAGAGTGATTGGTGATTCTGGAACTGTCTGCTCTACGCTGGCACAGCGCGGGCAGACGCAGTAAACAGTGGCATCCTTTTTCAGCGTGCCTTCGACACCTGCAGGCAGGCCAGCACTGCCTGCAATCGCAGTGGAGATGGTAGATAAACGTGTCACGTTGATGCTTTAAAATCTAATTTTAAAAAACTTTAGTGCTTAAAAGTTCCTTTAAAAGCAGGAAATGGAATGCTAGAGTTAGAAAAATATATTTGTAACTGGTATTTGTAACTGTAACTCTGTTTAATGATTTTTATGGACCATTAAATGGTCATTTGTATAACTTTTGCTTATAAATGATTTTTATCTGAATTGATTTCTAAACCACTTTTTTCCTCTTTCGTTTTTCCTTTTCTGGCTGCACGGGCTGTTGGCTAATTCAGACGGGAACCCATGCCAAAAGGTCACTTCTGCTCCTGCTCAATTTTTCTCCTTTTTCCCTCCCTCTCTCTTCTCAGGATGAGTTTCATCCCTTCATCGAGGCACTGCTCCCTCATGTCCGTGCCATAGCCTACACCTGGTTCAACCTACAGGCGCGAAAGCGCAAGTACTTCAAGAAGCACGAAAAGCGGATGTCCAAGGATGAGGAACGGGCCGTGAAAGATGAGTTGCTCAGCGAGAAGCCTGAAATCAAACAGAAGTGGGCGTCCCGTCTCCTGGCCAAGCTGCGCAAGGACATCCGGCAGGAGTACCGGGAGGACTTTGTGCTCAGTGTAACGGGCAAGAAGCACCCGTGCTGCGTTCTCTCCAACCCCGATCAGAAGGGCAAGATCCGCCGAATCGACTGCCTGAGGCAGGCTGATAAAGTGTGGAGGCTGGATCTGGTGATGGTCATCCTGTTTAAAGGTATTCCGCTGGAGAGCACAGATGGGGAGCGGCTAGTCAAGTCCCCGCACTGCACCAACCCGGCACTTTGCGTCCAGCCCCACCACATCACTGTCTCGGTGAAAGAGCTGGACTTGTTTCTGGCATACTACGTCCAGGACCAAGGTAAGTCTGATGAGAGGTTTGGAAATAACATTTATTTCATTTAGGTGCTACTCTTAACTAGTAGATTGAAGGATGTAGAGACAGAATAAAATAAATGTAATTTCCAGTTGTTATGTACATAAGACTAAGGGCATACATTTCTTGTGTTACATGCAAAGAAGTTTCAAAAAGATCTCATTTGGTACATTTAAACAGTATTAAAATGGTTGAATTAGAAGATTTTACATTTCACAAATTTGCTGGCATATAAAAGTGACAAATATTTCAGCATAATTCATATAAACATATAAATTCCCCTCATTATATAAATATATGCTAAATATATATTTCCTAAGGTGGAGAATTTCTGCAAATGGCACAATTACACAATAATGTTCTAATCGAAATCTTTTTCTGTCTTTTCTTTTTTTCTCTAAAATGTCTCTCTTGTTTTTTTTTTATTGCCATATTTCAAGCTAGATTTGTTCTGGTAATTTTCACAGTTATTTAACTCTCTTGTTTTTCTTCTTTTGTTTGAGTACTTGTTTATTTTAGCAAAGTAAATGGAAAAAATATGTCGGCACACTTACATGTACCTTCACATTTATTCATTTAACATGCACTTTTATCCAAAATGATTTACAAATGAGGAATGCTGCCACTTAAACTATTCCTTTTATTTATTTATTTATTTATTTCGACATCATCCATATTTTGTTATTTTAATAATATCAAAGTGTTGCTTTTGTGACTCTGAATGTTTTCACAAAGAGTTGGTTTATCGTCAGGCACGGCACCTCCATTTTGTGAAACTGAAGTGCCAGGGTAAGCAGAAGGCAGAGTGGAGGGACAATAATGGTTGCCACTGGCACCATGGTTGGCATCAGAATCTCTTTTGTGTCTTTGTAAGATGGCGTGCATTCGCCTGTTGGCACTCACACAGCAACCTAAATCTCTCATGCACTTAATTGACCATAGTCTGTACTTTTGTTTCTTAAAAAAAAAAAAAAAAAAAAAAAAAAAAAAAATATATATAAATAATATTTTTAACATATGCATAATTTGTATATATATTCTAACAGTTTCAAATTATTTTACCCGTTTGTGTAACATAATCACTTGCTGCTGCTGACTGATGTTATAAATGTTACTCATTAAAGATATTTCTGAACTTTTTATAATCTGAAAAAAAGAGTATGGAAGAAACCAATCAAGTAAATTAGTGTCAGCAAATGAATATTGGGTTCTCTGTTAAGGACTTAACCATGGCATTGCGGCGTGTTTTGCCTCTAGTATCCAGCGCCCATCTCTAGACAATGCTCTCACATTGTGCCAGTGCACCCAGGACGGCCATTTTGTTAGCGCCGTGCCAGGAGAGTGGTAGGGAGAGTGCCAGCGACTGAGGATTTGGTATCAAACCCTCTTTGTCTGCTTGCTGCATGCCTTTGATTCGTTAGTTGGCATCCGCAATGCAGTGGGCACGGAGGAAAGTTTCCTGATGGCAGCGGAATAGCAGTTGACATTATTCACATTTATAAAATCCAGCAAAATAAAACCAAATGTAAAGCAAAAGGAAAATCTTTACCCACATCATAAAGGAAATTGTGGTTGTGGTCCCTGGCTGTGAACTGAAAAAGTAAATTGTGTTCAACGATTTTCATGTCTGTATGCCAGCAAAAGGTCCTTTGTAAGGTGACTGCAAACCATGTTCTATTACATTAACTGTTTTATGTTTTCACAGTATGATTGTATGTATTTTCATACAACAACACAACTACTGTTGTTTGTGTACAATTTGTAATTGATTGCATTTTCTGGTTTAAATTTTAAGGTGTTTTAACTGCTAGCCACAGCACCTGGTATCTGTAGGGACATCAAACAGTTTGCCTTGGGTTTAGGCTGACTCGCCTGCATTTGTGATAGCACCTTAGTAAATGCCCAGCTGAATACCCATTGAAAAGGTGGTTGAGAGGACAGGAATGAGGGGCGGCATGCTTGTTGGTGGGCATTGTGCCATGCCCTGCCTCTGCACTTCACCAAGTCTGACCATGCCATTGTCCCTGCGCTTCTACAAGTGCTGTTCAGCTCCATTCTCTCGTGAAATGATTCTAACATTATCCAGATCAGTTATTCTCTGTGAAAACAGTTCAGCAGAATTCACTTTTGATTATTTGCATTGCTAGCAAATGAGAAAGTAATGAGGAGAAGATATTTTGAATCTGTTTTGTGTGATTGTCCACGCTGGCCCCTGCAAATCAAGCCTGTTCATGTGAAGTGATGCTCTTTTCACTTCAGAACTCATAAATCACAACTCTCATTTACTAGACCTCCTATTAGACAGGGAAAGTTTCCTAATAGTTTGTATTGTATGATGATGACGTGTTTCATTATTGCAACTTTGTTTTTGAGTCTTGTGCATTTTATACTGTACAGGCTTTAATACTAGAACAGTGACTTGGCAGAAATAGATTTGAAAAGGGACCAGCCGGTTTATATCAAATGAGCATTTTTTATTTTAACCCAAGCTATTTATTTTCCATCCCATGCTGGAATATGTTCACAACCTTTATCTCAGTGTTTAGACTATCCTAAACATATGACATTACACAAAACCTCAAAAATGCCAGTGTAAATTAAGTGCTGGTTCAAGCCTCTAATAAATATTTACATTAGTCTGGCAGTTGGTTTGTTTCAAACACCTAGCTGTCCTTTTGTAAAGCTAAATAATTTAAGGAAATTAATTAACATTTAATATGTAGATTTTACTTTTACTTATGGTTTCCAGTTATTGAACACCAAAAACAAATGGTCATGTTTTGTGCAGGCACAGCAAGCGTTACTCAACAACTAGGTGTTACACAATCACAAGAGCTCAATGTATCAATAACAGTGTGAAGGTGCTGTGATTTCCTGCCCCAAACTCCCCAATGTTTATTTTGGTCCCTTGTGAAGTAGGCAGTGTTTTATTGGCTGCTTTTCTGGTGTCGGCTGGATTATTTCTCATTTGTTCTAGCATGTTAAAGAGTTCTTGTTTTACGACTGCAGGACATAGCTTTTGCCCCTCGTGTCAAGACCTCGCTAAAGATGCAGAAGGTGTCACGTGAAGTTTAATTGAGCACAACAGATCTTTGAAAACAAGGTGGCAGCCTGCGGCACGCGGGGGCAGGCCAGGGGGTCATTTCAGGGGGCACCTGGACCCCCAGCTTGCTCATGACATTTGGATGCCTGGGTCAGTGGAGCGGTTGCCAACTCCTTGAGAAGAGCTGGTCATTCATCAAACTCCCTCTCTCAACTTGCCAGAACCCCCAACACACAGATACACACACACACACACACACACTGAGTTCCCTATTGGGCCTTTATTAGCCGTGTGTGTGCGCTCTATAGAAGAGCTGTTTGCGCCTAGTTTTCCAGCTGGCTGAGTATACGGCAGGGTCAGGACTAGCCACATGACCTAGAGGTTGTCACCCCTGTCGGTGACTAAGTACAGATTGTGGTTTCTCCACTTTTCACTTTTTCTTGCTGTCTGTCTCTTCCTATATAATTCACTTTGTCCCTGATGTCCACATACATGGAAAGTTAGACCAGAATAATTCTTGAAACCACCATGTGATTTTTCTTCCTGATTAAGGGCACTAGAGAAAACTCTGATGGAGCACTGGACAGTTTGTGTAATTTAATTGCGTAAGCGTAAGAGGTATTTAGGGTTATGGCAAGATTTTAAATGAAACCAAAATACAGCACATTGGATTTGTATCCATTACACAACCAGTGTAGTTCTATTCCTGAATAAACAATTCTTATGAGTCAGTTTTTTTTTTTAATTGAGTCAAACACCCAAAGTTTGCATCTTAAATCCATGCACTTGACTGCTTGTTCATATAACAGTGTGTAGTTAAAAGTGCACATCCTGAGTAATAGTTTATAAAAATAAAATATGTTACCACATTTTTGGTTGTTTAATATATAGTAAAGGACAGTATTGACATGTATTGATCGTGCCTTTAAAAAGGCTGTTTAAATGCACCTTTTGTGAGAACTGATTTAAATGTGCTTTTATTGAAATTATCTTACAATTTCACTGTGGAATTGTATTTCTTTTTCTTTTTTTCCCAAACATTTACCTTTTTCAAGTACTAATGAATCATTAATGGAATTAACTGGAGCTGTTAACGTCTTTACAATTACCATCCCTATTCTCAACTTTTGATTTCTATATGGAGCTCCGCTTTTATAAACCCTTGCATTTTTCCTTTACGTCCATGTGACACATTGTTCCCATTGGCAGTGTTTGCACACGCAATATAAACTCCAGTGTGCTGTAATAGTGAGAATTAAAGGAGCAGCTGGCTGGGACAAAACACACACACACACACACACAAACCCATTGACAATTTGGGGCCCTAGCTGAAACTTGTAGGAAAAGAGTTACGGAACTACGAGTGTATGGAATGCAACAGGGCCACAGCATTTGTTTTTGTCTAGTCATTTATTTATTTATTTATTTGCTGATTGTTTCCAGTGGGTCCTTGTGGCAGAGGCAGTTAAGAGTTTGTCCTTTTGGAGTGAGACAAAAAAGTGTTCAGCACATCCACTTGATGGCCTGCAGCTACTGACTCGCTCCCAAAAATCAGTACAGATGGTCTCTTTTTCCACTCCCTCTTTTTCTCTCCCTTGCTTTCTCCTCTGAACCACGCATTTGTTGGTGCTTTGCTTTCAAAAAAGAACTACAACGCACGACTTGGTTTCAGTTGTGGAAATGAAAGGCAATAGCTTCTGTTTGATGTTTTAGTACACTGGTGTACCGCCACATTAAACATAAAGAGGGAAAGAGAAGGAAGAAGGGGGGTAGCGGTGGAGGAGCAGTGAAAGGATTTGCCACTACGACTTCAATCCAGATGATAATCTTAGTGGCCTGTGAGTGTTGTGAGTTCTTTTCTGCTGCGTTTGCTCTGATTAAAGAGCCTGATTGACTAAAACACACATTTCTTTGCATCTCTGTTTATTCTCGCTTGAGAAATCTCTACTAAAAGTTGGATTAAACAGGTTTTTATTCCAGAAACGCCCTTTTCTTTAGCTTCTAGTGCATTTCAAAGTTTGTAAGCTGCAATTTTAGGGTGGCATATGTGTAGAGCAGCTCATGTAGGCTGTTGAATACCAAAGCAGAGATAAAGACGCCGGTCTTATTTAACCTCCGCCATCAATTTGGTTTTCTTTTGAAGGAACTTGATCCCCTTCTACTCCAAGCAGCCCAACGGTACGAGGCCATCTGATCGCATTGCTTTGGACTAGTTTATAATGTAAGCATCACAGGAATGTTACTGGAAAACTTTGGGATCCACAACAATACTGCAGACAAATCTGCTGTACAAATCTACAGATGCTTCTATGATCTCAGAGCTGGAGCAGAGAGGGGGATGAGGTCGCTGTGCGTTTGTGCTGAGCATGCAGTGAGGTCTCTGAAGCAGAGACTGCAGCACTGATTAGTATTCTGCATGGCCCGCGGTGACTAGCTCACGCAAAAGCCATAACCTATCGAACACATTCCCTTAGTCTAATCCATTTAGAGCTCCCTCCAGCTCTCTGGCCTCCCTTATTGATTTCCCCCCCCTCCCCGTGCTCAGTCTCTCCTCTCCTCAGTGTTGGTTCAATTCAGCGGTGTACTGTTACTCCACATGCTGCCGCAAAAAAAGAAATCTCCCCCACCTTTTCATTTGTTCTCTCTCTCTTTCCTTTCCATCGTGCTGTCTTTTTCTCTGCACTTTGTTTATCTTCTACCTTGTCGCCTGTTGCTTTTCTTTCTTTCTTTCTTTCTTTCTTTCTTTCTTTCTTTCTTTCTTTCTTTCTTCCTCCCTCACCACACAATTTCCGTCTAAGGTGTTGCTAGATTTTATAAACAGTTGATGTGTGTGTTGGAGACTGTGTTTGTGTACGCTATCTCTGGGAATCTTTGTTGACTGAATACCCTCAGGCTCAAGCACACTATAACCTCCCTCGTCTTCTTTCACACACTGTAATGTGTACATAAATCTCCATGGTTGCGAGGAGTGTGGAAGGGTCTGTGCTGCAGTGTGGGTGCAACTTCACCCCGTGTGTGAGTGGGTGTCTGAGTGTGTGGTCGGGAGAAGGGATATTCCCTTTGGAATGTTTTATCGAAAGTGGTGGAAGCGCAGCCTATCATTAATGTTTACTTAAATACCAGAGTCTACTATCATGAAAAAATGGGAAAGTATGTTGGAAAATGAACTCTCTTTTCAGGGGTCACAGACTTTCCTGCTTTCTTTTTCCTTTTTTTTTTAAACAAAGACTTATCTTGCATTACTCAAAGCCGCTTCCATACATCCCCACATCATTGGTGCAGACGGAGGCTTTATGAGAACCTGGAATACATTGCTTATCCCTGGGGCCCACTTGACAAGAGAACCAGCATTGACCCCTCCTTCTCTCCAAATGAAGACGGATGGCCTCATCCTCCCTTACTGTATCTCACTGTATGGGGTGTCTGGGTCTTCCCCAACACCCCCCCAACCCCAGACTGGACCAGCACCACTCCATAATGTCCTCTTCTCCTCTTTGCCATTAACCAAACGTGCTTATCTTGCAGCTGCACCAATGGAGATCATCCAGAGAGGGCCAGACAAAAGGGAAAGACAGAGGGGGCTTGGGGTGAAGGTAGCAGAGAAACTCATATTGAGACTTGGGGAGCTGAAGAGGGCACGAGACAGACATGAAGAGAGAAAGTCTGGATTCCTCCGTGGTGGGACATTCAGTGTCTTTCACATCTCTACACTGATGGGCATCCTTCATTAGGGGGACGGGCCCGATGAATAGCTGCCAGAGAAGGCCAGAGACAATCGAGGAGGTTGCCATGGGAGACAGTGACTTCTCCCCCCTCGGCCCACAGTTGAGGTCTTTTCATGGCAGACAGGATTCAGAGTGATGGCCATCTATTCTTTTGTGGTGTCTGGTACAGTACCCCCCGCCAATGAGACGGACGACTCAGAGGTAACAGTGTGGAAGAGTTAGGAAGCCACAATGGGGTCAAGTTTGTCAAAAAGATGGCTCCCAAGACGTAAAACACATTATGAATAACTTTGTGTGGGGTTAAAAGTTTCTCCAGAAGCACTATTCATAGCACAATATGTCACACACTCTTTACTGGGCTTATTGAATGCCTACATCTAGAATAACCTTCCTATACAATCAGGCATAGAATTGTCACCTGGATGATAAGAAGGTGAAAAAACTGCATTCATTTACTTTAAAGAAGGGACCCAAGCCATATCTAGGGTCCAGAACACCTTATCAACCTCAGAGAAATAGAGTAAAAACCACTAAGAAGACCTCAGCAACTGCATAGCAACTGTTTGGAAACCACGTATAACACCCTAGCATCATGGTCTCATGGGTTTTTCATGGGCAGACACCACTCACATTTTCTTCGGATAATGTAAAACTGTCATTTTTCTAAAGAAAATAAGTATGCTTCTGTTCAGGTCTGCAGTTATTTCTAGTCCCTTAAGTTCAGTCACACAAGTGCTCTAGTTCTCTGTAGCTGAGTGCCCAGTGGGTCCTGTATGGACATCCTGTGAGGTAGATCAACATTAGAACTAACCCTCTGCAATCATGGGAAGAGCAGATGTCAAAACTTTGCTTTTCCAGCCGCTTTCCCCCAGTGATAATAGCATCCTGTTTTCACATGGCTTCACTGTATAAGGGCAGATTTCAGTAAAAAAGAAAGAGCAGGAGAGAACAAGAAGATCATTGATAGACCTGATAATACAGAGAAAAATAAGTTAGTGAGTTCAGGTAACACAAGGTTTATTTCTGAGTCAGGTTTGCACAGGATTGTGGGAGTTAGCGGTTTCTTTCATTTTTACTAGTAATCCACCAACAGAACAAATATTTGCCACAATTTAGTGTTAATCGACAAAGATGAGCAGAGATATTATAGTCCTATTAAATCAGCGATTCTAAGTAACACTTTCTTACTTGATCATGAGTAGTTTGTGTATTAGTGTTTGCATGATACCACAATTTCAGCAGTGAGATTTCACAATTCAAGATACATAGTTCGATTCCACTGTGAAACTAATATGTGAAACGCATTCCTTTATTTTAAAGGTTAAATATTAACAAGTTAAATGAGAACAATGGCATGGAGCTTTCCTGGTATTACTTAAACCTTACTTCAGTTTTTTTTGGGTAATTAGTCATATAAACATTCAATAAATGAAGAACAAAGGTAAATTAAGAGCAATGAGTGACTTTCTCTATAAGCGTAATAGGTCTTTTAGGCTAGTAAACTGCACTACAGTTCCAATTTTTTTGATTGTAGAAAGATTTAATAATTTATCTTAAGTATAAAAGTATTTTATTTTAGTATTGTCTTGGCAGTAAAATATCGCTCTTTCTTGACATGCCCATAGTAGGGCAGGAAGAATAGGTTCCCATGCACCCGCTTGGCAGTTTTTTGTAACCTGGTTTTTTGGAACCCTAATGGTGTCTAGTTAAGAATTTTTGATGTTGCCGAGGTCAACTAATGTCCCATGGGGTTTGTTTGGTGGCCATCTTGAAATGATGTCATCGCGAGTGGCAGAAAACACATATTTTGATAACTCCTGATCCGTACAACATATAAACACAAATGAATCCACTTTTTCATATAATTCTGATACCAGGAATCAAATGGAAAGACTCAAGGAATCAAATTATTGACATCCGTTTAACAACCTTGCAATTGACATTAGAGAAAATCTAGTGTCATTTGGCTAATGCAGGAAACTAATGCGGAACAAAATAGCAAAAGTTACATTGTTTTGAGCCAAAAAATGTGTAATTTGTCTGTTTTTCACCAATAAAGAGTGGTTGTATCATGTCAATGACCTTTCCATTTGATTCCTGTGTTAGAATTATATGAAAAAAAGTGGGTTCATTTGTGTTTGTATGTTGTACGGTTCAGGAGTTATCAAAATATGTGTTTTTTGCCACTAACAATGACCTCATTTCAAGATGGCCGCCAAACAAACCCCATGGGACATTAGTTGACCTCGGCAACATCAAAAATTCTTAACTAGACACCATTAGGGTTCCAAAAAACCAGGTTACAAAAAACTGCCAAGCGGGTGCATGGGAACCTATTCTTCCTGCCCTACTACCAGTGTGTATCCACCTGTCGCTGATTGCGAACTTGTTGCTGCTTTCAGCTCTTCATTTCTGAAGAAGTCTGTTCCTGTAATTTGCCCTATCCGGTGACAGTTCAGGGCCGAGGGTTCTGGGAAGTTGGTGTGTTAAACGCAGAGCGCTTCGGAACTAGCAGTTGGGCGGCTGTGATTAAACACACTCTGCCGGTAACGGGGCCACTAATGAATACAGGGCTTTAACGGCTACGTATGTGCCTCATTATGAAAGCCTGCACTGAAAGGATATACGCATTGGCTCCAGATTACTGGAATTTTTCTCAAATTAGCCTGCCTTTCTGCTGGCCAAGGAATCTAGCTGCTGTTTTTTCCCTCTCTCTCCTTCTCCCCCGTTGTGTCTCTCTGACTTTAGTAGAACATGTACCCACCCACATGCATACTCTCTCACACACACACATGCAGAAACACACATGTTCGCCCACACTTCAGTTCTTAAAGCCTGCATTTAGACAAAATCGAGCGTACAGCTTTGATAACCACAGCTCCGCCATGACATTTGTCAGTACTGCCTGTGTATTTTTGTGTGCAAGCTCTTCAGATTTGGGTCCCAAGTTCAGCTGTGGAAGTTTGTAATTAAGGCTGTTACATGTGCATAGGCCCTGAACCCACAGTTACTTTATGCTTCTTTCCCAAAATAGTAATGTAATGATGCGGTCCAATAAGGTTTGCCGTGACAGAGAAGGCATACTTACTACAGCTATGCTGGATCAACGGCGTACACATTGTGTTTTTGCTGTTCACCCATGTCAGTGTATGATCAATAAAACAGATTGTGAGGACGTCATAGGCTGTAAAGTAAAGGCATGCAGGAAGGGGACACTTTATAGGTCAAAGTAGGCTTTATGATTACTGGGTTGGAAACTAGTCCTGGCTTCACTTTTTTCACTTCAGTTTCCTGATACCCGCTTGACCACATTTACCCCCAAACCTGAAAACATCCCAATCCATAACTGCCAGCTGGAATTTCCTGCAGCTCGTTCATTTGCCATCAGTGGGGGAATGCATTACAATGTGTTGTAGTGTCTTTTCCGAGCACCAGAACAATGCCACCTTTGCTCAGACACAGACTCTGAACTTTTGAATCTGCGTTAAGAAGGATTAGAGGAAAGTTGACCATTGTTCTCCAGAGAGGATGTATTGCATTTAGCCTTTCCCTTACATTGACAAATGCACAACTGCTACATTTTCATTTCTAAATAGTGTATGTTTGTGTGTGATAATGTTCATTTGAAACAGAAAGAAATATTATTTGTATATTTATTTTACTTTATTATATTTATTTTTTATATGCACTGCTGTAAGTAGGCTACATTACTCAAAAGCATTTTAAATATTTGTGCTGCACTTCTTTAGACAGAAAACAGAGGCAGAGTGATGGTGTATGGAACAGAGAGAAAGCTAGATATCCTGTGCAGTAGACAGCAGAAATACTGTCTGTCTGTCTGTCTGTCGAATGTAAAAAAAAGAAAAAAAGAAAAAAAAAGAAAATCTAGTTAAAAATAGTCAAACTTTAAAGGGGTCATATGATGTTGCTAAAAAGAACATTATTTTGTGTATTTGGTGTAATGCAATGTGTTTATGCGGTTTAAGGTTCAAAAAACACATTATTTTCCACATACTGTACATTATTGTTGCTCCTCTATGCCCCGCCTTTCTGAAACGCGCCAATTTTTACAAAGCTCATCGTTCTGAGAAGCAAGGCGTGCTCTGATTGGCTAGCTATCCAGTGCGTTGTGATTGGCCGAATACCTCAAGTGTGAGACGGAAATGTTAAGCCCCTTACTGTATTGTGATGCCGTGTCCCGGCGCGACAACACAAAAACAATAAAACCCATTACAAACGAGGCATTCATGTTGCATCCAGTGGGGACATAATTACTGATTATAATGACTTATACTTTCTTTTTACGTGTCGCGTTGCATCGCGCCGCGTAAACGTTACCATGTCTGCATTTGTGATCAGAGAAACGACAAACAACAAGCACTACTCTACGCGGCTCAAAACTCGCGTTTGAATAGTCAGTGGCAAATTCTTTAAATATGAAAACATACTTACAGGCTGTGAGTCAGAAGCGCCAGACTGTCCTTGCAAAGTTGGAATTGCCCCACTTTATAGAAAAAAGTCTTTGAGCATAGCTGGCAGGCTACTCCCAGGTTCAGGAAATAGTCCTCCGTAAAATGTGCTGCACACACTCTAATATTTGGGTTGAACTGTTCTGGAACAGTGTTGTAAATACAACTTAACCACTGATTTCTAGATGTGTCCTCTTTTGGAAGCCCAAACAAGTAGTTTCGCTTTCACAACGGCGGCAGCAACAACACTACAGCGAGAATAAAAGTCCTGCCCTCTTTCTTTGCGTATACATTTGGACAGTGTTTTGCAAATCTCCCCACACGGTGACATAGACATGGGGGCATGTTTGAATGAGCCGTTTTAGGGGGGCGTGGTCAAGTCTTAACTTTTATAAAAGAATATCTCTTTGGTTTTGAGACTTTAGTCTTTGCAACTTCAGGGATCTGTGCACAAATAGCTTGTAATAGCTTGTAACACTCCAAAGAGAAAGGAAAACTCGAAATCACATCATATGACCCCTTTAATTACACAAGAGCTTGTGTAAGCTAGTCTTGAGAAATGTGTCCTGTTGGGGTCAGGTGATCCCAAAAACCAGCCTAATTATTCAGGGCTTCCCTAAGACCAATTAGACGCTAAGAATAATTCTAGCAAGTTGATTTTGAAAATATGTAGTTTTAAAAATCCTAAGTTAAAACTAAAGCTGACTTTGCTTGCACAAAGAGGAGATACAATAAGGAAACTTTTTAAGAAAACCTAGCGATAAAGAGTAAAATGTTCTTCAAGGACAGTGATGCATTTTGGTATTGAAACATCTTCATTAGCTAACAGTAAAGTATTGGGCAGTATAAAAACAGAAAGAAGCCAAGACTCTTGTGGCTTGAACCACAACCCACCATGTGTGTCTTGTTAAGGGCAGTTATGACAAATGGCAGCAGCTGTACAAATTAATCTCTCTGTAGCTTTCACACATGGCATTCAATTAACAATGGGCCACTGTCAGACTGTAATCCACAGCTTGCCAACCTGCCCCTACTCCCGCTGGCCTAGCAAACCTCTGCATGTGTATGTGTGTGAGTGTGGAGAACTTTCTTAAAGTTCTTGACGTGTTTTATTGAGCTGACATTAGCTTGGCGGGTCTAGGTCAATCAAATGTGGGTTTGTGTAGGTCAGTCAAGTGTGCTTTTGCATGATATAGCATTAGCATATGTACAGTGTTTATGAATAGAAATAGTTAAGGTATTTAGGTCACTATATTGTAGCCCAAAGATGCTTGTGCATGCACGCACACTTACACAGCTGCTGGGGCTTGCTTGTGTGTACGTGTGGCGGGAAGTGGCTTGTCAGGGGCAACATTCCCACTGGGTTTGTAATGATGAAGTGTACGTTACAGTGGTCACTGTCGGCTCAACTCTATTCAAGTGAATCTCTTCAAGAGACCAATGTCCCACCATTTCAAAGAGGATCAACAATTTCACTCACTTTCCCTTGCGGTACTAACACTCTAGTGTTAGTAATTTATATTTTTGAATTTATTATTTATATTTAATAAACACTAGCTATGTTCCACAACCAAGTGCGCTACCTACCTAGTTACGGGGTTCAACCAGAGATCTGTGAAGGTCCTGAAAGTTTTTGTGAACAGCCTGTTTCATGTGAGTGCGGATCATGGTTTTGTATAATATGTATGGACAGCTATATAGACATAAGGTTTGAGTGGTTGGGGTCATGCATGGAAAGTTGGTTTAGAAGCGTATTGTAGAAGTAAATAAAGAATAAAAAATTAATGACAGCCTGATATGTGTTCCACTGTGCCAGGCATGAAATGGCTATGTAGTACCAGAATGCATGAATGAAAAATCTGAATGTGAAAAGGGCTTGACTTTTTTTCTATGCTGCATCCAAGAATAATTAAGCTCAGTCCCTCTGGCTGCGGGCAAAGCCACAAACTTACTGAAGAGAGAGAGAGAGAGAGAGAGAAAGTCTGGAAGAGTGTGGGGAGTTGTAACCAGCCCTGACAAGAGTAGTGACCAACCCAATGCTGAAGGCACACACTCATTGAGTACAGGATTTTCTCATTAAAATCTTTCATTCTAGCTTTCACGTCGAGGCTGTTTTTTGACCCTTCATCTTTTTAGTCTTTTGCTAAAGGATTTGGGCCTATTTGATGGGTCATATTTTAATGCATGGTGCTGTGGTTTTGAACATTGCCCTTTGGAATACAACTGCCCTGTAAGAAAATCTGAATACCCTACACTGTAAAAAATGCCCATGATTTTAATGGTAAAAAACTGTGAAAATGCCACAGTAAAAACCTGTTAAATGGTTAACGGTAATTTCCTGTAAAATTTACAGGGAAAAACCGTAAACTGACGTTCCCAGAATTCCCTGCACTGCATTTCAAATTTTGTTTGAATTTGATGTTTTTTCTTTGAAATAACTGTTTCTTCTTAGTTTTTTCTTATCAGTTATGTTTATTAGGGTTGTATGTTACATCTAATTTTGTTAGATTAATGTTTATTGCACACAAAAACACAAAAAAAGAAAAGAATACACACTTAGCATTTCCCTAGCAATGCATCAAAGGACACTTAGAATGCCTTAGCAACCACATAGAGCTGCCTGGCAATCACCCACGACAACCTGGCATTGTGGTACTGGGTTTTACACAGGCAAACATCACCAACATTTTCTCTAGAAAGCATTAAAAAAATCAATTTTGGCTTGTGTTTTGAAAAGTGATCCCATTCAGTTGGATAGGATTGGAGAAGTTAAAGGCTTTGAATAACATTTACACAAGGATCTCCTGGCATGTGTTTTAATTTTATTCACCTTTTCATAAGAGAGCAGTACTGATTCAGAGTGTTGGCTTCATCTAGGTGCAATTTCTTTATTCCTTAACATTTAGATGAAAGCTCTTGCTCTTGTTATTTCTCTCTTTCTCTTAAGTTATCTTGTGGGATTTGGACAGTCAGCTTTGTTTAATGTTGCGGTTTGGCTGGAAGTTGGTAAGGCTGGTGCTCTTAAAGGAGGATCTGATCTTAGATGAGCTGATGTGTGAGTGCAGCAAGCAGAACAGCACAGGCCTTTGTGACGACATGCACACACATTCGTTCTTCTCAGTAAGGGATCCGCTGCACCTGCGGATTCACAAAGTATAAAGGGCCACCGCCAGTCATTCTACTGCCGCGCTCGTCTGGCATCTCCCAAGGAGATCAGATCACCCTGTGAGAGAATGTGTGTGTGTGTGTGTGAGAAAGGCTGTTTCAGCAGCTACATCACTGCTATATAATAAATCACACAAGATTTTACAGCTATTATGGCGTCAAAATCTCTTTAAGAGCTCAGGCATGCTGATGGAGTGTGTATGTGTGTTTCTCTTTTTATATATACTTGAGTTCAGAGCAGGACACTGACTGGCATGTAGCATGTGACATGCCCTCCGTCACGCACACCCACAGTGGCAACCCCAGTATAATTCACAGTATGTATAGTCATGATTGTGATTAGGGAAAATGTTAAAATGACACTTAATATAGTGAGTCATCAGGGTGAATTTATTTAATAATTTCTGAAGTGTTTTTGCTGCTAGGTTGTTTATTTCATAGTTTAGGAAATGTTATGCTTAAGTTAAATTTAATTTAATTTAATTGGTATATATATACAGAAATACAAAGAAAAACAAAAGAGACAGTTAGTAGGGCTGTGGTGTATACCTTTTAAACCTGTACTGTAGTTATTATCAAGTTATGGTGGATAAATTAACATTAAAATTCAGTACTATTCAGTTTAAATAATATTAAACTAAAAAACTACATTTTAAATGCTAAAGTAAATTTAGACATTACAACTGTATAATAAATCAAATATTAATTTTGATATTTTCCAAAGATTGCTTGATCCACTCCGTCTACTCCGTGTTCTTCACTTGTCAAGTGCACATCTCTTTCTCACAGGCATTGCTGAAAAGTTTGTAGTTTGGTCAGATATGTCAATAGCAAAGAAATTGAAGCACATATGTGCAGCTGCACTGGTGCAGCTCTCAATGTGTGCTGTGCCATTAAATGATGGAACAATAGAACAAACAGAACAATAGAATAAACAGCGAAAGTAAAAGAAGCTCATACAATATATTTTAATAGCCTGAAATAACTAAGGGAAACATTTATTTGCAAAACAAATTAAGCCAACTAATATGATTCATATTCTTTTAGTTTTAATAATTACAAATACAGAACATACAGGTATTGGTAATGGGTATTGGTATTGTTATCATACTCTTTCTGGAAAAAGTGGTATTGATTCATCCCTTGTTTTTTTTTAATTTTTATAAAGTTTAAATTTAAGTGATGACAAAGGTAATTTAGGTGTAAAAACTGTGGAAAAGAGCATGACCAAAGAAATGTCCAATATCAACAAATTTCAATTAATTTAAAAATATCTAATATCTCACTGATATGGTGCACCTCTAACGATTTTCAAATTGATTTAAATAGCATTTTCCGATAATTTGGTTTTGTTGTTATAGAGAAGAGTTCATTCTATAGTGAACTCTGACTTTTGATTGAAGTCTTTATCTTGGCAAATCTGAGCACAGTTTGCTTTATTGTTTGTTGATTGTTTATTTTTTTCTGTAACTCTAGAGGGGTCTTGTTCTCTAGAGACAATTTGAGAAGCAGAACACTTTAGCTAATTTGCTCTAAGTTTCATATTGTTACTGTCTATGAGAAACAGTTGAGATCTCATTAAAGATCTCATTCATGATTTTTTTTCTTGCCTACGGTTTGACAGAAATTTATTTTTGTTATGGAATTTGACTTCTCAGTGCAAAAATTTCTCCCCTGTCTGGTCTGCCATGTCTTCACAAAGAAACTCCAGCTCTCACCGTAAGCCGCCATGTAGTCAAATGACACAGACAGTCTTGTTGTACTACACCAACAAAAGCTATGAATTCCTTAAGAATGGCCTTGTGTTTGTGAGCACACCCCCGCAAGACCTCCGCTCTGCGTCTATACATCTTCATCGCCAGCCTTTGTTGGGGTGTGGCGGCCCTACTGCCTGAAAAGACTCTGCCGTCACCTGCCAGACTGCAGGAATGTTAATGCTGTGGCCTTGATAATTGGATTTCACTCACACAGTCTGCAAAAAACACACAGACACACACACACACACACACGCACACACACACACGCACACACACACACACACACACACACACACACACACACACACACACACACACTGCGGATAGACATTCTGGCCTGCTATTGTTCAGCAGCCGTCTCAATAGAGAGCTCAATAGAAGCTTGCTGTGTTTGCATAGGGCCTCATGTCCCCTTAAAGAGTGTTTACAGTCGGTGTGTGTGTGGGTGTGTGTGTGTCTGAGTGTATGTGAAACAGCTCGAGTGCCAGGCACTTGTCTGTCGGACTGCTGGTACTTATAGGTGTGCAGAGCAACTAAAGAGAGGTTTAAGAGTGAAAGAGGGATACAAACAGAGAGAGAAATGTCTTTTGGATGCACTCAAAAACCAACAAGAAAAATAGTTAAATACACAATCATAGGACTCTTTTAAGCGGTTTAAGAGTGAAAGAGGGATACAAACAGAGAGAGAAATGTCTTTTGGATGCACTCAAAAACCAACAAAACCAAAATAGTTAAATACACAATCATATGACTCTTTTAAGCGGTTCCTTTTTAGTGAATCAAACACATGCAACATGACCAGTGTAGCTAGATTCTTACAAGCCGGTTCTTTTAAGGAACTATGTCCTATATATTTTAACAAATTAGCAGAGAGAAAATTCCTTTCATATGTATGCCAAATTACGCTGTAACTAAAATCTTCCAATCAGAATTAAATTTGAGAGTCTGTATCAGTACCAATGCCTAAGTATTATTTACCTGTGGCTGTCACTCCCAAAACTTTGCTTAGTTTGCTGGTATTGGTTTCAGTCTTCAGACATCTTGTACTAGTTTGTTAATATGTCTGTGGAAGCGTTATAGCAGCATTTTGCGGTGTGTTTAAGTGAGGTAACACTCAACACAGTGAGATACATTATTACTATTATAGACTAGTAGGGCTGTTGTAGGTGTATTTATGGGGTGTGGGGTGGGATCAGTGTTATGACTGTGTGTGTGAGTCTGGGTTTGTTTAGGATGCACACTGGGAACATAGAGCTGTTGCATGAGCTGCTCACACGTCTTAGTTGTAGTGACTTAAATTCTTTTCTTTTACCTTAGAAGACCAACTACTATTACCTTCCACACACACACACACACACACACACACACACTCTGGCATTTGTGGTTTACGGGGACTCTCCATAGGCGTAATGGTTTTTATACTGTACAAACTGTATGTGCTATTGCCCTACACCAACCCTACACCTAACCCTACCCCTTATAGGAAACTGGCAATTTTTGAATTTAATAAAACACCGTTTTGTATGTTTTTTAAGCCTTTCAGTTTACGGGGACACAGGAAGTGTCTTCATAAACCATGTTTACGTTGTAGTACCCATGCAATTATACACATTTGTGTCCTCATAAACCATATATACCAGAACACACACACACACACACACACCTATGTATGGTGTGTATAAAAGTTATTTTTTTGTACATAAGAGCAAGTTTATTTATAAAACCTTCTCACTAGTCTACATTTTTTATTCTCTCATTCCAAACACTTTCAATTTTTACACACAAACACCAGTTCAAGTATAAAGGATGTGTTTGGCATGCAGGCTTTATTTTGCTGTAATCTGTGACAGAGCAAAGTGTTTGGAGCAATTGCCTCAGCGAGTTTACTCACAGCTGTAGTTTTGGCTTGTTGAGGTGAACGCGCTATGGTGGGTGGAGCCACAGCTGCATTCCACAGAATCTGAGGTGAGCTTTGCTTCTAACGGTGAATGACATGCCTACAAAATGGCAGGAACCTATAATGTCTTTGAAGTCTTTGAAATTCCAGTGATAAAACTATGAGCTAGGCTGTCAAGTAGTGGATTATAGCTTTTTATTATAAAACCTTAAAAAGCTCAACATTTATATAATATAAAATAAATAAGGCATACATTGTTTTACAATAAAATAGCATGGTATTAATGCAGTTAGCAGCGAATGTTTGGCATGGTTGTTATAAACTTGAACATTTACAATTATTAATTTATCCAATACTTTTATCTTGAGAGTTTTACAGATGGGGAGCAAAAATGATTTATCCTAAAGAGACAGTAAAATGAGTTCCAAAAATTGCTCAAAATAAAATGCTGACTATGATTAATTATTACTATGAGTCATTTTCAGAGGCCTCTCAATGGTTGTTTGTATAGTGGGTTTCATGGTGGTTTGGTATTTGTTTTTGGAGCAATCTGCTTTTACTGAGCAGTAAAGGCAGCTGATTGGATGATTTCCACTCGCCCCCTCTACATGCTCCCCATCAACCCTGATCATAAGCCTGACTGCCAAGATAACCCTCCTTCAGTCTGACCACATACACTACACATACATTAGCACAGAGTTTCAAACACCTCTGGTTAGACATAGGCTGTTTCTCAATTCCAAGAACGCAGAGAACGTACTTGTGTTCTCGTGGAGACCAGTCTTGCAAGGCTTCCTTGGAAGAATGAACTCGGAAGGATGCGAGAACACAGAACGCATCCTTGTAAGAATTGAGATGTGCTGTGTTTCTGCTTAACTGACCGCATAGTCTCAGCATAAGCAGCGGCCAATGAACAATAAATATAACATAACATTAAAAACAAATGCCATAACTTATTAAAACATTATTTTCATATAATTGTATATCGTTTTATTTTACAGCGTTTATATGTTTAACTATGACTATGTTAAGATTCATTTTAATATGCCAATAAAAATACTGCAGACTTTCTCCGGGTCTTACCACTTTATTAAAATTAAGCAAAAAAAAAATAATCCGATAAATGTTTACTTTCAAGAGCCATCAAGTATTTGCGAGAGTGAGTTTAAAGCTTACAGGCTTCCGTACACCAGCCGCCCGCAGCGTCTTATGGGATTTCTAACGGCTCGATTCTCTCAAGTCTGCACTCGATGCATCCTCGATATCAAGAACACATCCGGGAACTTGCATGCGTCCTCTGTACTTGCGTTCTTGAGAAATGGAACTGAACTTCGATGGTTAATGATGACATAGAACGAGAACACAAGGACGCAAGATCGCTGAAGAACGCATATTGAGAAACAGCCATAGACACTGTGCTATTCATTGACAGACCACTTACACACTTTATAAGTAGTATATACAGTATATTGTGTAAACTGTGTCTGGCAACATCAAAGACGCCACATACCAAAAGGTTCAAAGGTTAGTGTGTGTTATCAGCTGATTATGCTTTGTTTTACTCAGCTGAATACTAGTGACAGTGAATACAGACATGCTTATTAACTTTTTTGCCTTAGCCAAAGAATAGAAGCCACAAGATGGACAAAAAGTGCCACTTCTTTCTTTAATGTAGTTGCTTGTACAATGTACATCCTCAGCAACAATTAAAAGTTTATAAGAGCTGTCATGAGCCCAATGACAATAGCCATTTAGTTTTCAGTGGCCATTATTTTTCTATTTGAAAGTCAAACATTTATTTTCTGTGTTTTGTGCATTTTGTGGTTTGGATGTGAGGTACGTGTATGTGCACTGCAGTATTTATAGTAAGATGCTGCGGAACGCACAGCTCAATCTGCTAAGCTCATAAAACACCTGTGTAAACACAGGGCCTATCACTCCTCTCCTCTGAGGAAAAGATCCTGTCAGCTCTCCCTCTCTCACTCACTCTTTTGTGCTGTCTTCCATACCAGCTCGCTGTGTGGGGGTCTCTCTTGTCCCTCCCTTCTCTGCATATGAGAAAATTCCTCCTTTCTCCCCCTTCCCTTTTTCCAAGAAAGAAGAATGAAGACACACGCAGAATGACCCTAAAGCCAGTGGTCAACTGAGAGGTTGTCCAGAAAGCACGCATGTGATCTTTGGAAGGTGTATGAGGGGGGTGACTCCTCAAAACAACCCATCTCCAACTGTCACACACACACACACACACACACACACACACGCACTTGGTCGTTTCACTTCACTAGATTAGCAGTGCAGGGGAACTCCAAACCCTCACACTCCACTCCAGGCCTCCATGTCAACAATGATAAACACACACAAGACAGATAAGATCATAGCACAATTGCGTTTGAGATAAGTCCCCTCAGTCTAGCTGATAGCCATCTACTGGAACTGTACACATACAGAGGGCTGCATTTGTGGGAAATGAAATGAATGCTTGTGGATACTTCTGACTCACAGTTATGCTTTTGCTAATGTAAATTCATATAACATCAAAAATAAAGATATGTGTGTCAACACTGGCAATTTATACTATAAACCATTATTGACCTGCTTTGCAAGGTATACAACAAACACTCATTTCTCTGTATATGGAACAGAAATATGAAGTATATTAGTGACACAAGATCTTGTGTCCACCCTGTCCATTCCATGTTCCACTGATCCGGCCATCTGCATTCCCGCCAAATGACATCATCTCCTCTCACCGGCCGGTTGCTCGTCCCACTTTTCCGGTGGTACGGCACAAAGCGTGCACTGAGGGAGTAAACGGAGTGCACATGTATCGCATGCTGCTGGAGTTCGGAAGTATGCTAATCGGCCCTGCGCTCTCCCTCCACCCCACCACAGCCTTGCAAAGTTGTGTCTGGGCTGCATGTAACAGTATCTCTAGAAAGGAACACAAAATGGAGAGCTTTGTGAGGAGAGATTAGCTCAGGAGGGGGATTGATAAGGGAGAAGCCAAACAAAAGAAAACTGAAATCTCTACAAGCAGCCAGGCACAGCCTGAACACAGGTGAAAAGTGGTTCAGAAATCGTATTTTATATATTAACCATAGTAATTATACTGCTTTTAGTTTGAGTGAAAATAGCTCTGATGGGATCAAACAGTTTGCTCTTTTTGAGAAATTGGAAGTGACATCTTTGTATTTGTATATAAAATGTGGTTTGTAGTTAATTATGTCACAGAAACAGTGGAAGAAAAGTAATATTTCTTGTACAACTGACAATAGACATATTGCCCAAGACAGATTGCACTCAGATCTGCTGCAATCCAGTGAACAAGCATAGACAGAACCAAGTCTCCGATCTGCTTTTTTAATTTTTTATTTTTGATAATTCACAGAAGAAAAGTCTGTCACTATTTCATCAACTTTAAATAATACATCTATAAACCTCAGTGAAAGTTGCAATTATTTTTTTACTAGATCATCATTCCCACTACATGATGTTTAACATGTGGCTCAGTGATGTGTGACCCTTCCACGGGGGATACATGTCTCATGTTCTGGTGGCTGAGGCTGTTCCACTCAAATCAGGCACTAATATAAACCAGCACTATTGTTGTAACTTTACAGAAATAAATCTCACAATCTTCTCCTCTCACCCGAGCGTGGAAGCCACACGCTACCACACACCATATGCTTCAACCAACCGCAAAAACACGCTGGCCATTATGGCTCTCCAGACTTCAGATTGAAAGCAGAGAGGAGGACAGGCAAAGACATGGTGGCACTTTGGAGCAATACAGAATCTGATATTGTACTCATGATGCAAGCGCATTGTGCTCCACTGGGATGTGTGTCCATAGGGGTTGGTACTTGTGTTCCATTAAAGCACTGAAAGCTAGGCTAATGTATACTGCTACTAACCAAACACTGCTCTCCCACCATCTCACTCAACCTTTCTTTCTCTTACAGCTTCACTTGCATGTACTTGTAATCAGGAAATGAGCTGCATACCAGGCTAAAGAGTTGAGAGTCACCTGCTGAATAGCTGTAAGCTGCACTGTATACATGACTGTCAAGCTTGAGAGACTCCTAGTGTTTAACTCTTTCTGTCCTCTCTCTCTTTTTTATTGGTACCCTGTGGGACAATGAACTAAAGACTCATTGACCTATCAAATGTCCACTTATTCATGTTTACAGGACATGGCACTGGTTCTGTTTAAAGGAGGAGTGTAGGAATCTTGGACTGTACAAGAATTCTGTTTTATTTGGCATTTTAGTGATCTGTAGTGGTCTTTTATAATCTATACCCAATAAGACCCAGCATGTAAAATAGCATGTACTGAACTTATTAGTTCAAGTTATTGCATTACATATACTACAATGTGCGTGATGTGATTCTTGGCTGTGTTCGCTCAGTGGGATGATTGATGATTGAGAACATGGTGACTCGTTTAGCCCCATTTGAGGCACCGTTGCTGTCTTATGTTAGTCAGCATGTACACACTCAGGAATTTGGTTGGCAGTCAGATGTGTGTTTATGCTAGCAAAACATGATCTGTTGCAGTGAAATGTGCATGACATAATTAAACAACATTGCAAAAGTAAGAGGTCAGCTTTGCTGAATATCAGCATGGCTGTGAATTGCCTGTAGGCCAAGTGCTGGAAGTAATCACAGAATTGTTGTATAATGTTAAAACTTATTGTAAAGCAGTGCTAGCTGTCCTCATGTCATATTTTTGTCCCTGTTGTAGTCACAGTACTTACCTATTAACTTTATTTTGAGTTGACTGGAAAGTCCATAACATGTGGAAGACTGCCATTGATGCTTTTGAACGTTACTTGTGCAATTTCACTGTGATAAGCTTCGCATTGGGAGCTGTGCTGGTCGCTGCACTTGAATGAATAGACATATCTCACATACACATGTCTGTCATCTGCCAGGTATAACAGAGAGCTCTTTCACCCCCCCCCCCCCCCCCATCCCCTGCAAGAGGCTCCCAGAATTTTTTATGCAGCATTGTTTGTACGTACTGCTTAATCCGTCTGAGTTGGTCGCCATATTAAAACTGGTTATTGTGGAGAGGACGTAAACGAGTGCCTGCTTGTTGTTTGTGGGCAAGCAATGGTAGTAGGGGTTTTAGAGAATCTGCTATAAATTTGGACCTCATTTTGTAAGACTTAAATGTGTTTTAAGCCACAATTTTGATCTCGTTCTTTTAAGCATCATCTCTTCATTAACCTGGAGTATAATCTACTGTAATGACCTCCCATCTTGACGGCATGCCTTCACCCCTTTTCCAACAGAGGCCTTTAAGGCCTGATTACACAAATGTTTATGTCTTCTACAGAGTGCTGCTGGAGAGATAAAGCCAGGCTGATGCTTATCCTCTTTCCACACAGTAGAAACCACTAAGACAGAATGTAAACCGAGTCTAGTGCCATGACTTTCATGTGCTCTAATAGAGTTGGCCCTTAGACATGATCGACAGCTTTTAAGAGTTAGCTTAGTGTTATCTGGACCGCTTCTATCACCTTCTTGTACCGGTAAAAAGTGAAACTGCCATTGACATCCTAACATCAAGTGACATCAAGTCAGACCATAAGGAAACACTGTTTGATGCAGCTGAGTTACAGGAAAAGAGACAGGACAATGTAAAACCTTGAGAAGTGGGGAATTTATTTCCTTGTTCTAGGTTAACTGAGGGAAAGAATTGAGTTGATTGTAAAATACTGCCTGAATGTTTACTCCAGCCATCGCGTGGTCATTTACCTTGATATATTTTGACAATCATAACACTTCTTAGTTGTATCACCTATCCTAGCATGCTAGCCTAATTTTATCCTTGGCCCTCTTTCCTAATTAACTATGAGCACAGTGATTTCACTGCAAACTGAAGTTAGGGCTGTGCTTGTTTTCCTTAAAACCTTTTTATTGTTGTTCTAAATTGTGAAGACATGGCAATCGAAAACCTACTGCAAATGTAGTAAGATATTTAAGTTGGTTTTGTCTTTAGGCTGTTAACTAACTTTAATGTTTAGATAGTATCAACCCTGAGAACATGTTCATCACTAATCACACTGAGACGAGGATGTTTCAGGTTCTATAAATAATGTTTGTGTAATTTTGAACCACTTTTGATTATACAGTCCACTTAGGAGAAAGATTTGTCAGTAAAGTGTTTTTTCTTCGCCTCATTCATTAAATAATCAATAATTACAATAGCTGATAGCAGCAGCACTAGTTGAGAAGAAAACAATGGTATGTATGCTGTTAAGGCGTATGATTATAAGGCCCAGCAGAAGGGTCACAGTGAGGTCTAAAATAAGCAGCTCAGCATTTAGTGTTCTTGCTACCATTGTCACTTTTCAACATGACAGGAAAGCGTTAATATGTCAAAGGCCAGATAGTCTTTAAAACACTTTACTTCAATGTGTAGAGTGCTGGAGGCTGCTCAGTACCTAAGTACTCTGGGGGATGTGACTTACCTGCTAAAGTCATTATTCTGTTATTTGCACACAAAAAAAAAAGTATCCTCAAAAGAGCTCTATAGAGAATTGATTGTCACTATTTTAAATCCTGTAGCTATGTTTTTAATTAAACTATTTTGGTCTTTTAAAGCACTCAACGCTCATTCCCATGACCAAGGCCGGTGTTTTATGAAGTGCTGATCCAAGTACACAGCAACTCAGGGATTTTACCTCATGTGCACTAAGGGTTAACACTCCAGACGTCTTCCACTGAGCTTTAGTCGCAGCTGCCAAGGTTAAATAAGGCGATAGCAAATCGTTTACTTGCTGAAATGTTCCATCAAGTTTGGCTGGTTTGTCATTAAACCTGCTCACTTCAGATAGTTGGAAGGGTTGTGTACAGTAAGTTGTGCTAGTGGTGTATTATCAGTCAGCCCAGCAATTGGAGTGATTACAACTTCCAATAAAAAAAGATTAGTTATTGCCTTTGTTTAAACCCTCCCCTTTCAGCAGAAGCACTCAAGACCTTTTAATAAGAATGGCGAATTTGTCAAAGGACAGCCAGAGAAGACGGCTAATGAAACCACAGCTAATCCAAGGCGCAGTCACCCACAGTCTCTTGTGAAATTGAACAGTTTGAGTAAACATCTACCTGTGATATCTAATCCGTATTTGCTTCTGTGTTGTAGCGGAGGTTCCTTTAATCTATTGGAAAGCCGTTGTGCCTTGTCATGATATTTATGACCTTGTTTATCTTCTACCTTACAGTCTCTGTTAAAAGCACCTGAAACTATCTAAGCTTCTTTCAGTTGTGTGCTCTTATCGCAAGACCACATGAGCTGAAGACCTTTTTACCAGGTACCTGAAGTTTCTTACTTCTCCATCCTTCTGCACTCTGCAAGAATTTATGACATGGTAAAATTCTCTTGAATGTCCCACTCTTCTAATGTCTGTGGGTCTGGAGAGACCAGAGATTCCTTAGGCTGATATCACAGAGCCCCTTTCCCACTGTGAGGTCTAGATACCTGTGGCAGATGAGTTCCTGGGCCTGGTTTTATGAAGACGGGGGTTAATCTGTAGTAAAACTGAAAAGAGCTTCTTTATGAGGTGCTAATGGTCTGTTAATGCAAAGGAACCAATTCATCTACCTGCTTGTTTATTTACTGCCTATCGAGGAATGCCTCTATTCAGACCACAGAAGAAATGTTGACAGGTTAACCACCCCCTAATGAGAGCAGGCTGACAGGAATCCCCCAGCAGTTCATTTACTTTGCAGTGACCAATACAAGTAAGCTCATAATATCTTCAAATGATTTCTACTGTGGCATATTCCTTTATTTAGACTTAAAGTTTCTGTTTTAACTGATGATTAATCCTTAATAAACTGAACTCGTCTGTGATTTGCCCATCCTGGCCCCGATGGTATCTTTTTTTTTTTTATACAGATTTTTGTCTGTAGATGTTCAGACTTTGTTTACAGCACACTGTAACTTGATGTCACTGAAATAGGCCGTGGCGTTACTCAATTAGTTGCCTGGTTTTCCCGAGTGCTCTAATGGCTGTGGGCAGATACCTTTACAAGCCACTGTTGTGTTTATAATTTCCTCTTGTGAAACTTGTATGAAGAGCAGTGCATGAAACAAGATGTGATTTAGAGACCCGGTCACAATGCAAACCGCTGTGGCTGACGTTTCCTACCTTTGTGTGGATGAGGGCCCAGGGGTGCAGCAACGGATGCTCTGCCCCGGCGCTTGCCGCTTTGAAGGGGAAGGAAGCTCTGTGTCAAAGGCAGCAGCTCAGCTATCTGGGGCAGAGACAAATCACTGCCATTATGAGGCGTCCGATACGACAAACTAAGCGAATTCCTTATATTTAAATCATCATGGAAATTTTAGTTTCACTGTGTGGGGCTATTCAGAAAGTTCCCATCAAGTCACAGATCATAGCATAACTCTCTTGAAGTTTGCTTCTGCACTGTTTGTTTTTGCACTGGCTACTTGGTGTGCAGGATTTTCTAATAACCTTGAGAGGAGCCTGCGCAGGCCCCAGTTCAACGAGTGCATATGGCATATTTCTCTTCAGCGAGAAGAGACCGCCCCTGCTGGAGGCCCCCACCCCCACCCCACGTGCACTGCAAGTCACTGGAGGTTTTTCTCTGTCCTAAAAAGTGCTCCCTGTAGACATGCTATATGGCCTCTCACAGACTGTCTCCATGAAGGAAATGCATTATGTGTAAAAGGAATTCCATATGGTGACATACGATCTGTATAATTCCTTCAAATGATAAAAAAACCCACCTTGCATGCCCTGCTCTTTGTGTGCTCGGCATGAAAAAGCTTAAATAAAGGCCCTTCCCCCAGCATTTTCCTTCTGTATCTGCTTTAGCTTTGCGGAGGATCTGTTTTACTGTACTTTTAGTGATGTGACACTATGGCCTCCCGGGTTTGCCATAGTAAATGTTTACGAATGGAGGTATGGGCTGTTCCAGGTGAGACATGCCAAACTCGAGTGGCTTGGATTGCGGCCCTAGGCCACGGATGCGAAATGTTGCAGCACCTCTGCCAACCGCCTGGGAATGTGGCCGAAGCCCTGCTGCCTGACGCCTGCCACTGGTGTCAGCAATAAGATTAACCTCACTTCTAGGGAACATTTGGAAAAAGTAGTCCAGTATTGAAGGTTGGGGGCCTACATACATGCAAAAAGTTGCCAAGAGTGAGGATTAGTGTGTCAGATGATCCCCTCCAGTTCCCATGATGCAATGGCATGTCTAGGCCCGGCACAGATGACATTTTACAGCCTCTGCAGGGAAGCGCTAGGGGAGTATCACTTGAGCATCAGTCTCTATAAAGCAACAGGATTTATTGTGGGGAGAACAAATTTCTGGGCTGTTGTTGCTTACATTGGTTACAGTCTAGTTACATTTGCAAAAGCCATGCTAATTGGTTAGAAACAAGTGGGCAGTATATTTCCAAATGTTGTCAGTTAGAAGAGCATCAAGAGTTATAGAACTTGCTGCTGAGTGTGAAAAACAAGTCCATTTCTGGTTTGGTGAATTAGATATGAACATGTAGTAAATAAACACCCAGTGCTGAGCAAAGGCATTTGTTATCATTGCCTTTTGGGTCAATGACATGGTTCATTTAAAAAAAATAAAAATAAAATAAAATAAAAAATGTCATTCATACATAGCATCCTGAATTCACATATATGCACATGTATTTAATTTCTAAATTAAAATCAATTTTGATAAGTTCAGGAGGGA
Organism: Spinibarbus caldwelli; assembly: GCA_039654775.1. Taxonomy (NCBI): domain Eukaryota; kingdom Metazoa; phylum Chordata; class Actinopteri; order Cypriniformes; family Cyprinidae; genus Spinibarbus; species Spinibarbus caldwelli. The sequence continues at coordinate 33,883,288 of CM077220.1, forward strand.
TCTTTTAGTCGGGAACCACATATACCTTATAGCTTTCTATAATTATATTACAGTTACAATGATGTATCCATTTGTGTGGTGTGCAGTTTTACTTTAAGGTAGCTGATCAAACGTTTATGTGTTTATAGCAGTGCCATACAAGGCAGAAAAAAGGCAGTAAAATGTAGCTGGAGTTTTTCCTCAGACGATGGAAAATTGCTGAAGGCAATAATAATTAATGCACACAATGGTAGCATACCTGGGCTGTAAAAAAGCTTAAAAGTGTTCTGGCCATTAGAATTCTTCTTGAGGTGAAGAGACAGGGTGTGCCTCTGAGCCCTGATCTCTCAACATGCAGCAGTAACTGAATGGAACCAATGTGTGTGTTGTCTAGAACAGTGGCAATGTGTTGGTGCACTGGAGATCTTCAGGGGTGTCTTGGAGGGGTGGTTACTCGGTGTTGAAAAACTAGATCACATCACACCACGTACAGTGAGCGCATTGGGTTGTTTTCCTCCGCTTCCTTTTCTTCACTTTGCCTCTGAATCCCACAAAGCACAAAGAAGAAGACCCCTCTCTCCTTCATGCTGTTTGTCTTCCTGAGTCATGTACGAGAAGTGCATGGCACTTCCCACGTGTGACAACGCTGTCACCTCTGACCCGTTGATCGGCATTGTTAATAAAGAGAAACTGGGACGACGGAAGGTGACAGGTTTGGCTGTTAAGAGAAAAAGGTCTGCTTAAGTTAGGTCAAGTAGAAAGTCGCAAAGAACAGAGGAAGTGGGAGAAAAAAACAACAGGAGAAGAAAAAATGCCGGACGGGAAATTCCTGAGTTGGCTCTTGGAAAAGTTGACTGTTGGGACTAAGAGTTCCATCCGCCACTTCATTCTTATGAAGGAGAGGCTATAATGTTTGCACAAAAGAGCTCTTATGTGATTAACATGTGAACTTGCCTTTTGAGGTCATGTGAACAAAAACCATGAACTAACATCTCAGGCCTCCTAATGTTGCTTTGAGCTCTCCCCCTTTTTCTTAAGCCTTCCTCAGCTTCCTTTCCCTCTGAGAGGTGTCTGCTAGGAGGTTTGTTAAGAAATGCCACCTTTGTAGGTGAAGGAGAATTAACAGGCCTCCACTGAATTCATCTGCATGACAGCTTGGCATTGTTCTTTATATCATTTTAGTGTTTTGGCAACCTGCCCCAAAAACTAAACCGCACACAAAGACCTTTTGCATTCCATCCCCTAAAGAGAGGGAGGGTAGCCGTTGTCACACTGTGCATGAACGCCTGCTGTAACTTTTATTCTAGACAAAGTATGATTTATAAAAAAAGGTTGGACATTGTTTGCTTGATGGTCTTATAACCTCTCGCAAGCCATTACAATGCCTCCTTTTATCTTTGTATGTGTTTACTTAGAATTGATATAACCTGAAAGACAGCATTCAGAGGAGCTGTGAAAATAAACTGTCTTTTCTTTTTATAATCTCTGAGACGGCACTCTCAAATGACCTACTGAACATACTTTTAATGAGATGTTTGTTGAGACATTTTACTAGAAGTAGATGCAATCTCTTTTTTGGAGAGATTTGCAGGTTACAGAAGGATGAAGATGGAGCTGTTTGCATAATAGGTTTGTTATTGGAAGCATTCCTCATTTTGCACCAGGACCCCGTTCTTTAATGCCAGGCTTTGTGTAAAATTGTTTATGATTTTAGAACAACAGAATCTGAAATTCATTTAGCGGTTCCTCTTCTTACCATCGCCCATATAAACTGAGCACTGGAGCCAAACCACATGTTACTGTTGAAGCCCAAGGCCACCCCGGCAAGCCAAAGAAGCACATGGAGGATTTGCCTGCCTGAGCATCTGCCAGGGATGAGGGATCCTGCCACGTGAATTATGGATTTGCGTCGCTCCATTCTGGTGAGCTAGCCGGAGTTCTTTGAGGCTGTCGGACAGTTGCTGCAGCAAGACCGGTCAATTGGCCGATCGCCTGCTTGCTGACCTTGCAGCGGTCGTGTGCGCTCTCCAGACTGAAAAGAGAGCCTGCTTTATTATGCTTGTATTAATCATCAACCGCTGGCTTTCTGACACTCTTCACAGGAAAGGCTTTGTCAGGGGAACACCATTCTGTCTTTACAAGCTGTTTCATGCGCTTGCAACATTTGCCGGAAAGAAATATTGTAAACTGAAGCTTTTTGTTTTAAATATGACAGCTTTCTCAAGAAGCTCAATTACATAACTGTCCCAGAGAAAAAAAAAAAAAAAAAAAAACACTACTGTGGGGGACAAATTACAAGAAATGGAACTTATGGTTAAGGTCACTGGTTGACCACATGGTAAAAATACAGTTGATTCTTATGATGGATTTTAGGTTAATCAGACTAATGTTTCCTTCATGTTATATCAAATACACCTACTGAAAGTACCTGATAGTTACAGCAGCTGTTGGCCAAATCATGGCTACATGCTAATCTCAGTAATACTTTGGTTCTTTGTGCATCTGCAGCTTGGCAATGAGGTAAGCATGTTACAATATTTAAGAGTCTTAGCTCAGGCACTTCTTCGGCCTTATGTCAAAAGAGGCTCTAGAGATTTGATTCTTGAATATGTATAATTTGTCAGAAATAGTCATCATAGAGCAGGGGTGTCCAATCCTGTTCATATCCTGCAGAGATTAGTTCCAATCCTAATCAAACACCTGAACCAGCTAATTGAGGTCTTCAGGTTTACTAAAGAAAACTTCCTGGGAGGTGTGTTGGGGCAGGTTTTTAGCTGAACTCTGCAGGACGTTGGACCTCCAGGAGCAGGATTGTACACCCCTGCCATAGAGGGCTTCAGATACATATCAACATGATGCAGAGTTAAGAGCAGTTGATACATACCTGATAGGCAGGAGGGTGTTTGTGATGGAGGGGGTCCAGGAGAAGGACTGTCAGGTACTAAAGTGGAAGGGAAGATCAACATCTGCTTCTGATAGATTCAGGCATGACCCTCTAAAGACTATTCCAGAGAAAATTGGGATATCATGATGAGGCATATTAATGTAAAGAAATTCAAATCTTCAAACAATAGCCGACAAGATTACTTATTGTCAAGGACTCACCTTTTAAAGCCACAACCAACAGCAACATAATTCTAGATGCATGCTTTTTTAATTCGATCTCTCAGCTTATATTGGCTTATGGCTTTCTTGACACCAGAAGCATGTTTCCCATTAATCAAGGGACTATCTGACTAAACTAGGGACATAAGGATTCATAATTCAGCATTTTATGTAGGTGAGAACAAGGCACTGAATGTCAAGAGTGGTTTACAGGTAATAGAGTGCTGTTGCACTGAGAGACACCTGCAGCCTCTATTTTAGCCCTTTTCTGTGTGCGCTGAAATTAGTGGTGTCGCAGCACTATAAAAGTGCTCATACATCTGTTGGCTATGTTGGGAGTCAGTTTTTATGTTTGTAATGACACATTAAACTCAGTGTTTCCTCCCATCTTGTTCCAGAAACGTGTGCCAGTGGAGCTGTCTAAATGAGTGTGTGCTTAGTTTCTTCTTTGTTTCGGGCCAAGATCTCGCCTTAGATGTGGCATTATATGATCCAATAATTCCCTCAACATCCTAATTAGGTTGCGTGTGTGTGTGTGTTTGTGTGTGTATACGGGTGCTAAACAGTGGCTGTCTGTCGCCTCTGGCCCAGCTGGAGTGAGGCCATACTTGGGTACTATGTCTCTACTGTGCTGGCACATTGCCCCGCCTCCTCATGCTTGAACTGACACCCTATTGGCCCTCACCACAAACGGAAGCTTGGCTATCAGCTGAGGTTGGCACTGTGATGACTTTTAGCTGAAGGAAACTCAGTTGCGTAAGGGATGCTGTTCTGTGTGCTTATCCATCCTGCATCCCAGTTTGGATACTGTGTATCCTAAAAACTACGCAAGATTAGAATTAGCACAACCCGGATCATAGTATGTTAAAATTGTAAGTCAAAAGTGTGTCGAATATGCTATTCCGTTTGATTTTAGATTTAAAGTGTGAATCCATGTATGCTGATATTACCCACAACCCCTTATGCAATGTAAGATGACAATTTTGTGGATGTTAAAGGGCACCTATTATGCCCCTTTTCACAGTGTCTGTGAAGTTTCAGCTCAAAATACCCCACAGATCATTTATTATAACACCTGGAAAATGTCATTTTTTGGGGTGTCTAAAAAAGAGCTGATTTGGAGTATATGGCTTTAAATGCAAACGAGCTGCATATTCCCACCCCGTCTCCAGAAGAGGGCGTCTCGTATACATCTCTCTGCATCAGTGTTGCCAAATCTGCTGTTTTCCCGCGGAATTGGGCTATTTTAACGCTCTTTCCGCGGGATGTTTTTCATGTCCGCAGGTTGAAGCGACCCCAGTAACGTGATATTTAGCCCCTGGAATGCGAATTTTATCAGGGGTACCCCGGCAAAAAACGTGTATTTTACCCCACCGGAACGCGATTTTTACCGGGAATTCCCCCTAAAAAGCGATTGGGCTAGTTTTGGGCTAGTTTTGAGTAGCAATTGGGCAGGTTTTGCTGTGGAAACCTGGCAACCCTGCTCTGCATTGCATATCTACAGCAATAAACAGCCGGTAGAAGCAACATAACTGAGAGCGAGAGAACCGGTGTTCAGTCGTACATATGGGAAGCCAAATACACTGAAAGTGGGACGAAACAGCGCAATGTTACAGAGCTCGCGCCTCGCTGACCTGTCATCGGCGTGGATCAACTGACCGAGCCGTGCAACCGTGCTACCAAACGAATCTCGCACGACGAACGCCGCGAACTAATCTCACAAGCACGACGCTGATCAGTTAAAAATACTTAAATGTACGCATACAAATACGGTTAAAACGCTAAGCACTATAACGACATGACATTCACAAAGGAGTCTGGAGTGATACACGTATTTAGGTTGATTTTGAGGCGCATTACCTTGAAAAATTAAAGTAATCCACAGCGTCCTCAGCAGCTCGGATGTTGGGAGAAAATGAAGACTCTTATGTTCAGTCTTACATCCAAACACAGAGCACTGGGATTGCTTGCGAGACATTGTTGATGTTACAGCTGCTCGAGCACGGAGAAAATGAAGGACAGTGTAACCGCTGAGGATGGAAACTATAGCAACGCAAGGCTGTCAATCAACCCCCGTGGCCCAGCCTCCGAAATGTGACGTCACACTGCGGTGAGAATCAAAATGGCAGGCCTAGTGAGACTGACTTGGTTTAAAGGGGATTAAAAAATGAGGAGTGGGTGGATTTTTATTATTGTAGGGTGGTTGTGTTCACACACTGCCAAAACACATTTATGTCCAAACACCACGTAAAAGTGGATTTTGCATAATAGGTGCCCTTTAAATGTCAGTGAACATGTAATTTTAAGGTAACCAATTTAGCAACTCGTACATAACAATTGGATTTGAAACACAATCTTTACTTATTTTCTTCACTTGTAATCAGTTCTTTGATATTGGATCTACTGATACATGATATACTGGATGGCACTTGGTTACCGTATTAACTGGTAAAGTAACTTAACATTTTAATTGAACAATAAATAAAAACTATTTCTGCACATTGGTTACTAGGTCGGTGCCAATCATAAAGAAACAATAGTTAATTTTTAAAACATATTTTTACGTCACTAGCAAACTAGCATAAAATTTGCAGTGTGGAGTGCAACTTCAGTCTATTCTCAGCCACAAATGTGTCCTCAAATGTTTCTCAGTTTTTATAACTTTATTTTATTCAAATCTAAAGAATGCACTTTTAATTGTTGTTTTAATAAACCACAGAAACCCCTGAAGCATGCTGGTGTAGATCCTGACTAACCTGCTTTGGTTTGCTACAATATGCAAATGTTGTCACCTAGACTGCTAGCATAAACTGTGCATTCTATATTGTAATTGAGCTCCTCCATAAATTCAACATTGTCTGATTCATCATTCCTCGGCATGCCATTTATTTTGTTCATGCGGATATAGCTTTAAGGAGAGTAACTGCACATTGTGTACAAGAAAGATACACTTATTATGACATGTCCTGACAGTGGAAGCATAGCGAAGTGGTTAAACAGGATTTCTTCTCACACTGTGTGTCGAAGTATGCATGCATAGATGTGTGAGCAATGCTGATTTGGCTTTTCATTTTTAATTTTTGAGAATAGCACCCCGGTAAGCTTGTAACCGATAGAATAAGCATAAACTATTGCTTTAGATGATTGGTTTTGTTTTGAACAATAAACACTGAGAGCTGTGACCTGTGCAGCATGTGAAAGGTTAATTCTTGTCAGGACTTGCACTGTGTAAGCCAAGACTCTCTGAAAGAGAAAAGTTTGTTCTTAGCTTGCACTCTTCCAACTGGGTAAACATGAGATGAAAACAGAAGAAATCATGGCGTGGAGCTTTATTAGTTTTCACAATTGTCAATTTAGATATCCAATGACTGACTAGTAGATAAGTGAGGTCGTAGATTTTTTCTTATGAATTTAGTTTTGATTTAATTACTTTTATTAATTGTTAAAATTAATCATTTAAGTTATTATGTTTTTATTATTATAATTTTTAGTTGTAACTTTTACTGTCGGGTTAAAAAGGCATCTCAAGACCCCTTTCACTGCACATGTCAACTAGCTGACTTTGAATATGTGTAGTTTTGCACAAATTTTCACATACACTATACTGCTACTGATCATAAACATACTCCACGCAGGCATTGGCCTCCCGTCATGTCATTCACAACTTTCTTTCTCTGTCTGTCTTTCTTCTCCTTCATTTTGCTCAAGCCATTCCCCTCCCCATCTCTCCTCCTCTTAACTACTTGTGCGGAGTTAATGGACTGTTTTGGCTCGACTCCAACCACTGAGTGTCACCTCATTAGTGTTCCTCTCAACAGGAGCTACGTACAGCAGAATGTCATTGGTTCCCCCCTTCTGCTTCCTCCGTCCTCGTCCGTAGAAGCCTCCATGAATGGGGAAATGAAATGTGCATGCATAATTGAATCTATAGTCTCAGTCTCTCCATCCCTCCCTCCCTCTTTCTCTTCACTCCTCCCTTCCTCACGTCTGAAAGCTACAAAAAGGCTTGGACATTTGCCACAGCTACGGATGGATCAAGCCAATGGTGGCATCCCACGACTCCACGCACACTCATGCAAATGGACCGTTCACTTGGCCAATCAAACAACAATACAAGCAGAAGTGATACACTATCGGGGGGGATTTCAGGGAGGTTTGGTCGACACTTGTCAACTTTATTGATGTGTGTTATGATGACTAGGAACTAAGGTCCCTTTGGAAAGAAAGTGTGACTAAAGTTTGTAAGGCCAGACACAGCAGTTGTAGACGAGTTTGATTTGACATGACCTTTATAGGCTTCCTTTGTTACTGAGGTGGAAAGTGCACGTGCACGTGCACGTGCACACGCACACACACACACACACACACACACACACACAGTGCTGTCACAGCGCTCTGGTTATTTTTAACGTGACGGATGAGCCACCCTGGGTTCAGTGTTGTGCTGACATGGGAACATGTGTACATCAGCGCTCTCTGCGTGATGCAGTGTGCATCTCAGCCATTGTGTATGCTTAATGGCTGTATGTCTTTATTAACACGGTGTGCTATTGTGAATACGTGTCCCCGAAGTTGGACATGCGTGTGTGTGTGTGTGTGTAAGTTGCCCTGAGTGACTTGTTTTCCCAGACACTTCTTTTATTTGCACTTTTTTGAGCTGCAGAAGGCAGTCTGAAATGCACACAATTTATCTTTTGTTTCAGTCTCTCTCTCTCTCTCTCTCTCTCTCTCTCTCTCTGTCTAGTTTGTCTTAGCATGATCCACCCCACTCCTATTTAACAGCCCGTCCTGTCTCTACTATTGTTAGGCTCTTCTTTTCAACTCTGTCTCTCTTTCCCACCCCCTTTCTTTCTCTCATTCATCCCTGGAGATTCTGACTTTAGCCTCTCCTCTTCATGTCTGCAATCAAGTGCTTGAACTCGGGCGGGAAACTGAGGCCAACTGAGGATGTGTGGCTGGGGATAAACTTTTCTTTTTTTGGAAAGGACTGAGGGGAGGCGGGGTGTATGTGTCTGTCATTCGGGCTTTGGTCTCACTTTCACACCATGTCTGTGTTGTGTGTGTGTGTGTGTGTGAGTAGATAGATTGTGTCTCAGTGAGGGTTAGTGTATGTTTCAGACTGTGTGTGTGTAAAGTCTGATCTGTGACATGCAGACCCTTGTGAAAGGATACTCGATAGGAGAAAACTCGGGCTGTAATCTAATCAGAGCCTATAATAAAAACAGTCCAATTATAGACCTAAAGATTTTCAAATACAGGAAACCTACTAAACATTTACATTTACAAGTATTTACATTCACTTTGCTTGTATTTTAAATAGGTATGTAAAAAATATATATTCCTTTGTATAATATACATTACCCCTTAAAAGTTTGGGGTAAGGTATTTATTTGTTTATTACTGTGCTAATAATAAGAAATGTTTCTTTAAGAGCAAATCAGCATACTAAAGAGTCATGTTACACTAAAGGCTGGAGTAATGGCTGCACAGGAATAAATTCATTTCAAAATGTATCAAAAGAGCAAACAGTTATTTTTAATTGTAATAACATTTCACAGTATTGCTGTTTTAATTTCATCTTTGATTGAATAAATGTTGATTTTTGATCAAATGTTTGCACTCTTGGTGAGCATAAGACATTAAAAATCTTACCAACCCTCTTAACAAACTTTTGAATGGTAGTGTATAATATATATTTCTTTATTCAGATTTGTGTAGTATATTTATGTTATGCCTATTTATATTTTTTAAAAAGTCAGTTTGTTAAAACAGACAAACAAAACAATGTTGCAGTGCAGTTTTGAGCAAAATTGCAGCAATGCAGTTATCAAATTCAGTTTAAATTTTTTATTATGTGAGAAGAAATATAAGAAATGTATGGTTTGCGGTCATTATACAAGAAAAAAAGGGGTTTGACCAATAACAGTTAAGTATTCTAGTGTGTGTTGTGTAGTATTTATTTGCATTTAAGATTTTTGCATTATATAAATCATAAAAGCATCTAATATATGTAGTATTATAGACACATTATGTGGCATAGACACATTACGCTTAGCATGCATAATATTTCTTAGAGTTGATATTTTGTTAATTAAATGATTACTTAAATTTACAGAAGTGAGGTGGCATTAACTGCACTATGAAATGGCCACCAGCTCATCTGTAGTTGTGCTTTTAGATAAGATGCCCGCTGGCACGAGTCTTATCTGACATTCACTCTCTAGAGCTCTAGAGCTGGCATGCTGCTCACTATATCTGTGTTTGGGTTATAGCAAACTTTGATAAAGAGCTGTGATTTATCAACAATTGCCGTAATGAAGAGAGGGAGAAAGTGGATAGAGTAACAGATAGAGAAAGATAAACATCTGAAAGATTGATGTAGATAGGCAATTTTGCTGCATGTGCACTAATGTCACAGCCATAGTGCGAGGTTACAAGAGTGGGCGAGTGACCAGCACACACAAACACACTCTCAGTCGCTGGGTGTCACTCACTCACACACAATATTTACAAGATTGCAGCTGTACCGTTCAAAACATTTCGGCCAGGACTGCCCATAATTAGGAGATATTTTTGCCTCTCAGTCTCCTCTGCTGTCTCTCTCTCTCTCTCTCTCTCTCTCTCTCGCTGTCCCTCTCTCTGCTTGGCTCAGGACTCAGGATAGAGTAAGAGGAGAGAGAGAGAGAGCGTTCTTGGCTCAGGCCTAGTTTCTTTGGCAAACATAACAGTACATGTGTGCAGCTTTCTAAAATGGCTGCCAGACGCCTCCTCCTGAAATGTCGACGGTATGCACGCGTCAGGTCTGTTTGCATGTGCGTTTGCGTGCGCGGGATGGGAGTGTGATACATTGAATTAAAGTTGCTGAAGTATGTGATAGCTCTCAACCATGCACAAAACAAAGACTGCTTAGATTACACAGGAACGGAGCCAAGTGTAAGTGTGTGCGCTTGCGGGTTTGGGTTCATAGATCCTAGATTCAGGTATTGGAGGTATTCATCCTGCATAATGACATTACCTTATGTCGCCGGTGGAAGAAGTGCAGAAGGTATAATTGTTACAGCTATATGGATGCTATCCAACAGATAAGGTGGCACAAAGATACATTGACGCATCGTATTTATGAAGCTCACGTGATCTGCAATGAGCTCATCATGCTTCTATTCATGTAGATATGATCCTAGATCAGATGTCTTCATCTTAGATTTTAAGTTGCCAAGGCAAGCGTCACTATTACTTTTGCTTACACTATTCAACAAACCCATAACTTTAAAGGGATAGTTCACCCAAGAAGGAAAATTCTGTTTTCATTTACTCTCCCTCGCATAGACTTTGCTGAACACACAATATATTTTTGAAGAAAATTGTAAACCAAACTATTTTGGTACCCATTGACTTAGATTGTTTGGATAAAAGAAAGAGACTTTTATGTTCCACAAAGGACAGAAAATTATGTAGGTTTGAAACGTCATGAGGGTGAGTAAGAATGACAGAATTTTTTTAGCATGGTGACACCAAGCCGATGGTTGTCAAGCCATCATTGAGGGTCTGTGATGTTGAATCGACACAGACTGAAGAAAGTGAAGACCAACTGATGAACATGATTCATATTTGGTCACAGTTTGGGGACCAATTCTCATTATTAGCTATTAACTATGATTTTTGCCTCAATAAAATGCTAATTTGCTGCTTATTAATAGAGAGGTAGTTGTTAAGTTTAATTGTGGGGTAGGATTAAGGGATCTAAAATAAGTTCATGCAGAATAAAGCATTAATATGTGCTTTAGAAGTACTGTTAAACAGCCAATAAGCTAAAATCATTCATGCTAATAAGCAACTAGTTAAAAGTGAGAAATGGTCCTTAAACTGTTATCTCATATTCAAAATGATAAACAAGCATAAGACTGTATATCCAAAGTCCTAGTTCCAGTTTTCCGTTTTGAATGGCAAATATAGACTACTGCTACCTGATGGTATGGAGAGTTATTTCCTCTCACACAGAACGTACGGCTGTAGGCTTTCATTGCCACTAGTTCACAGTGTGCCACAGCCTTTAAGAACTCAGGTGCTGCTTTTCTGACCCATCAGGCTTTTAATTGACACCTGGAAAATGATAATACAGGTAAAAAAATACCATCAGGTTTTTAGGGAACAATATCATGGTACTTGGGAGTGGGCTCTTTTGACTCTTATGGGCCAGTGAGCAATGACCTAGCAAACCTAAACACCAGGAATAGCAACCGCATTACATTCTACAAACCACAACCTTAGAAACTGCACTGCAATTCCCTGGAATCTATTCAGAGCACCCTACCATCAGAGCGAAGAGTTTAGCACGTGCAAACAGCTCACATTTTCTTTATAAAAATGCAATTATACCTTACATTTCTTATGGGTTACTGTGCAAAGAAAGAAAAGATTCATTTCCCCTCCTCAGTCTGCCCTCTCTTTTCCTTGTTCTCTCCTTGGACAGTTTATTTGTTTAAACAAGTGGCAGGGCTGTTGGGTGCCAAGGGTTGTTGTGCTTGGAGAAGCTTATAGTGTTTCTGGGAGCTGTGTCTCTTTTACACACATACACATAGACACACAAACAGCTTCACCCTGGCCAAACTGTTTAAATGTTGTTCTAAATCCCTTACCTTGTGTAAAACACAACCGTGTGTGTGTGTGTGTGTTTATATACTGTATGTATATATATATATATATATATATATATATATATATATATATATATATATATATATATATATTAGTGTCTTTAAAAATGACAAAAGAGCTGGCATTTGTAGATATATTATTTTATTATGACAAAACATAAATGTTATTTAATATTTAATACAAAAATATTGAATATCCTGCTGAAATGAACCATGGTTAATTTAGTTTATATCATTGTGTACCGTAGCAGTGTATCTGGATCAGAGATATTTAACTGTGTGTGCCAGCTGGTACATTGTTGTGCTCTCTGTTTAATCACTCAACATCCATGCAAGTTTGTATTTAGAGATGCAAGTTATTCCTTCATCTTCCTCCATTTTTTTTTTTTTTCTCTCTTGGGGCATTGGCATGGTAGGAGATGTCTTTAAGCAGACTGATGGATGGTGTAGAACTTGTATGTGAATTGGGGGGTTGGCATAGGAACGGGCACTGTCACAGTAGTGTCACAATAACGCTTCTGACCAATCAAAGATCAACCTGCTCCTAACCAATCAAAGAAAAAAAAAATGTCAAAGCTTAATGTAGAAATAGCTCTTAAAAATTCTCACAAATGCACTAGAAAAAAAAACAAATTTTTTCTCTGGGCTTTTTTTTCTTATTAATGTATGTTGTTCCCTTCCTTTCTTTGTCATTGTTGAGCTGAAGCCAAGAACATTCCGTATTTGCAGCTAGGCCTAATGGTCATTTTTGAGGGGGTGGGATTTATTTCTCTCTCTATTTTTTTCTCTCTCTTTACCTCTCCACTTTAACTTTCACTTCTGAAATGGAGCTCAAGGAGAAAAGGAACTAATTTTCTCTTTTGCATTTTGTATTTACAGGCCAAGCCAATATAGTGGCGTTTTAAGATTGCATTGGCTGATAACAGTGTCGAGATTACAAGACACCCTCTGTGATGGGTTGTTTAGGCATTGCATTGTATTGGTAACATATCAGATATTGACTGATATTACTTTTTTAATGATTATAGAATCAGTCCATATATTGGATATATATTGACTTATATTGAATAATTCATAATTAATTGTACAAGCTCATTTATCCTATTTTTACATTTAGATTATTTATGCTGTCATCTAACATTTACCTAAATTTAATTTAGATTGTAATATCAGCCACAACATGAAAATACTTTATTGCTACCAGTCAGATTTTTATTTTTTTATATATATCAGAGCATCAGTAATATTGTGCTTGTTGTGATCTTGAAAAAGCTAATTATTAGTCCCTGAAAAGACTGGGTGAATGTGCTCCTTTGGAGGTGTGTCATTAGCAGTAGACTCTAGGGAGGGCCCTCCTAAAGGTTCTGTAAGGTAACATTATTAATCATGTGAACATTAAAGCACACATCAACAACAGACAGGATTCTTCTAATTTTTTC